>JACEGR010000170.1:0-364428 GCA_014170235.1 Listronotus bonariensis | reverse complement strand
AAATAAATCGGTTTTTAAAAAGTGTAGGCTATTGATAGGAAAAAACAACAAACTAACAGCAATTGTTGTTTTTAGCCCCGATAATGATGCTAACCAGCATCAAAACGTTGGTTGTTTGATCTGTATATTAATAAAATAGTCCAAAAAAGCTGCTTATGTTCTACCTTTCCTAAAATTAATAACTTGCGGACGTGAATGTTTTCGACTGATTACCTTTTTTGATACATTGTCTTGCCTCCTCCGCTTCGTATGAGAGACCAGCGCTGTTAACATGTAAAAAGGGAACAGGAGATTCAGGAAGTGGCCATTTAAAAGTGGTTTCAGGAGTAATCAGTTCGGTCGGGCACCAAAAGAGTGGAAGTTTTAGTATTCCTATATTACAAAAATAAATCTTAAAAAATGTGTTGTCTATAATTCTAAAAAATATAAAAACAATAATATAACTCTCTTTTATATTGGTTATATTATAAATAGTTCTTAGCAATATGGGCATGCCTAAAAATGGTTTGTATTTATTTATGTCAAAACCATACATCAACTAGAAAAAGTTAGGAGATCAAATTTGTTCAAAACTGGACGGAAAAATTTCGTGAAGTACCATTTTTTTATTAAAAATATATTTACAGTTCTTGTATGTTAAAAAATGTCTATTATGGCTTATAAGAGACATTTTCCAAAATTCTCTAAAATATCTAAATTTAGACAACAATTATTTCCTTTTAATTTTTACACCGTGAAATTTAAATAGTAAGACTTTTGGGGCAAACAATATTTTTATAAAGTCTTTGCTTATTTTTTTTTTTTTTTGGAGAATCACTCCTTAATGTTTGCCTGTAGAGCAACTAAACACCTAGCATAATTTTTTACCTACTGAGTTCACCGTCATTTTAACTTAAATTTGTTTTTTGGGTACGTTATTTGTTTAAAGTTTTATTTTGGTACTAACTTTTAAAGTTTATTTGTGTAAATTATTTTTTAGATTTATGGCTAGTACAACAATTTTAATTTAAAATAACTTTTAAAAATAGAAAAAGACATTTTCGATCATCAAATCATCCAAAATATTCCCGAATTTCAAATTCTATTCAAATTGACAATAGGTGGAGATTGATGAGCTTGTAGAGGACCCCAAAATCATTGCAGAACTATTTAGTGAACAATTTAATTTACCCATGCCTGCTCGCATTAACACACCATTGGAACCCTCAGGTAACTATCCAACTTTGTTTCTTACACCTGTTGGATGTATCAGAGGCTTTCCGAATTATTATGAACCTCCCAAATAAATTATCTGCTGGAGTTGACGAGATTCCAGTTCGAATTCTCAAATTTGCAGGTGAATCGGTTTGTGAACCATTCGCACACATGATTAATAAGTCTTTTACTTCGGGAGTCTTTCCTACTGAGATTAAGAAAGCAAAAGTAGTCTTCAAAAACGGTGATCGTAAGCTTGCAAAAATAGGGTTCTAAGGTATTCGAGAGAGCAATATGCACAAGAATAATGGACTTTTGCACCTACACAAGATTCTGAAAGATACCCATCTAGGATTTGTACCAAATAGTTCTACACAACATGTCATTTTTAAGACTATTTGTTACCTAACAGGAAAAGTGCATAATAATGACAAGGTTGCTGGTCTATATTTTGATCGCTTGGATTCGTAGTAAAATAAATCGGTTTTTAAAAAGTGTAGGCTATTGATAGGAAAAAACAACAAACTAACAGCAATTGTTGTTTTTAGCCCCGATAATGATGCTAACCAGCATCAAAACGTTGGTTGTTTGATCTGTATATTAATAAAATAGTCCAAAAAAGCTGCTTATGTTCTACCTTTCCTAAAATTAATAACTTGCGGACGTGAATGTTTTCGACTGATTACCTTTTTTGATACATTGTCTTGCCTCCTCCGCTTCGTATGAGAGACCAGCGCTGTTAACATGTAAAAAGGGAACAGGAGATTCAGGAAGTGGCCATTTAAAAGTGGTTTCAGGAGTAATCAGTTCGGTCGGGCACCAAAAGAGTGGAAGTTTTAGTATTCCTATATTACAAAAATAAATCTTAAAAAATGTGTTGTCTATAATTCTAAAAATATAAAAACAATAATATAACTCTCTTTTATATTGGTTATATTATAAATAGTTCTTAGCAATATGGGCATGCCTAAAAATGGTTTGTATTTATTTATGTCAAAACCATACATCAACTAGAAAAAGTTAGGAGATCAAATTTGTTCAAAACTGGACGGAAAAATTTCGTGAAGTACCATTTTTTTATTAAAAATATATTTACAGTTCTTGTATGTTAAAAAATGTCTATTATGGCTTATAAGAGACATTTTCCAAAATTCTCTAAAATATCTAAATTTAGACAACAATTATTTCCTTTTAATTTTTACACCGTGAAATTTAAATAGTAAGACTTTTGGGGCAAACAATATTTTTATAAAGTCTTTGCTTATTTTTTTTTTTTGGAGAATCACTCCTTAATGTTTGCCTGTAGAGCAACTAAACACCTAGCATAATTTTTTACCTACTGAGTTCACCGTCATTTTAACTTAAATTTGTTTTTTGGGTACGTTATTTGTTTAAAGTTTTATTTTGGTACTAACTTTTAAAGTTTATTTGTGTAAATTATTTTTAGATTTATGGCTAGTACAACAATTTTAATTTAAAATAACTTTTAAAAATAGAAAAAGACATTTTCGATCATCAAATCATCCAAAATATTCCCGAATTTCAAATTCTATTCAAATTGACAATAGGTGGAGATTGATGAGCTTGTAGAGGACCCCCAAATCATTGCAGAACTATTTAGTGAACAATTTAATTTACCCATGCCTGCTCGCATTAACACACCATTGGAACCCTCAGGTAACTATCCAACTTTGTTTCTTACACCTGTTGATGTATCAGAGGCTTTCCGAATTATTATGAACCTCCCAAATAAATTATCTGCTGGAGTTGACGAGATTCCAGTTCGAATTCTCAAATTTGCAGGTGAATCGGTTTGTGAACCATTCGCACACATGATTAATAAGTCTTTTACTTCGGGAGTCTTTCCTACTGAGATTAAGAAAGCAAAAGTAGTCTTCAAAAACGGTGATCGTAAGCTTGCAAAAATAGGGTTCTAAGGTATTCGAGAGAGCAATATGCACAAGAATAATGGACTTTTTGCACCTACACAAGATTCTGAAAGATACCCATCTAGGATTTGTACCAAATAGCTCTACACAACATGTCATTTTTAAGACTATTTGTTACCTAACAGGAAAAGTGCATAATAATGACAAGGTTGCTGGTCTATATTTTGATCTATCAAAAGCATTTGACACTATTAACCATCAGTTATTGATAGATAAGCTGGAGGGTTATGGACTCAGGGGTGCTTGTGCTTTATTGCTGAAATCATACTTAATAGAAAGAAAGCAGTCTGTATGTGTCTCAAGTAATGGGAAGCAGTGGTTCTCAGGGACTACTGAGTTGAAGCAGGGTGTTCCTCAGGGCTCAATACTGGGACTTAATACAATTTTGTTTCTGCTTTATGCTAACAGCCTCTCGGAGGGGTTTACCTCGGGTCATGTGTGTCAGTATGCTGATGATACATCGGTTATATTGGCGAGTGGGTGTTTGGGGACCCTCTCTGGGGAGTGTTCGGGTGCAGCAGAGCAAATGCGAGCTTGGTGCCAAAACAACGACCTAAAATTAAACGCTGATAAGACTGGACTTATTACATTTGAAAAATCGTTAGCACGAAGCCACTCTCTTTACGCTAAGATGAATGGTAAATCCATCCCAGTAGTCAACAACATAAAATTTCTAGGAATTATAATAGACTCAAACCTAAGTTGGAAAGATCATATTCACTCACTGCAGTCTAAACTGAACAGTACATGTGCATTGTTGCGAAGATTGAGAGATGCACTTTTTGTAGACAGTATACGCAGTTTCTATTTTGCTTGTGTTCAGTCTCTTATAAGTTATGGGATTCTGTTTTGGGGTTCTTCTACTCATTTATATCAATCAATCAATTAATATCTTTAGAACCCAAAAGCACATTATCAGATGAGCATCCTCGAGCTTCTTGTAAACCCCATTTTAATAGCGTAGGCTTTTTAACTGTCCCTAGTCCATATTTCTTGGCCTTAGTAATGTTTGTGAAGAAAAATCCTCATTGTTTCACTGTAAACTCCGATTTTTATTTCAACTCAATGACAATTGTCACCAGAGGCAGGAGTGATCTTAGTACTCCTTCTCATAATTTAACGTTCTTTGAGAGAGGACCTTATTACCGTGCTGTCAAGGCTTTTAAATCCTTGCCACATACCTTGTGTGAAATAGAGAACAAGGATAAATTTCGAAGGGCTGTGATACAGATCTTGCAGGATAAGTGTTTTTACTCTTTTAATTTTGATTATTGATCATAGACTGTTTAACTGTTACTACATATTTTAATTGTGATGTCTGTTAATGATTTTATCACTACCTGTATTTTTGTATCATTTTAACAGTTTTTAACTATTTAACTAAATTTCTTAATTATTGATCATAATCTGTTCAACTATTACTAGATATTTTAATTGTGATGTCTGTTAATGATTTTATCACCACCTGTATTTTTGTTTTATTTTAATTGTTTTTAACAAATGAAATGATTTTAAATGAATGCAAATTTGAACTATTTTTTTATTTATTCTGTAGTGACGTTTCTTTGGCGTTCTAACAATGATTTGTGGAAATAAAGGATATTATTATTATTATTATTATTATTATTATTATTATTTATTATTATTATTATTATTATTATAGGTTGAGTGACCACATGACTTTTAAAAATGTCCCAATTTTTGTAGGGAGTGGGTGTAAACAAAGACAACAAAAGGTTTTTTTGCCGTGATGAGGCCTTTTTCTTTTGGTCCTCAAAATGAAAAATAAACTCTTTCAATGAAGGATGATCGATTTACTTTTTTAATCGTTTCTCACTTAAACGTTTTAAAAGTTAAGACCTTTTCTTGCTAATAAAACAAAAATTTAATCCTATTTCATTTTTTTCCATTTGTCCCGATTTCAATGATTGAAAATGTGGTCACTTTACAATAGGTCCGAGGACCTAAAATTATCACACAAAAAGATATTTCTTGTCACCCTCATAGAAAATTAAATTATCCCCAATAAATACTCTTTTGAAATAAAAACGCTTTAAACCTATTCTTGCTGCCAAATAGTAAATTATATTTTTGTTCTCAAAAGCGACAATTTCCCATTAAATTAAACATTTTTTTGTTACAGTAAAAATAGTTTTTATTATTTAAATTATATTTAAATATTAAAAACATTAATAATATAATAAAAAATATTTTAAAAATATTTCTTTCCTAACGTAGTTTTCTTTGCCTTCTAAACAATTTTAAGGGCCCTATAAAACATTTGGGACTTCATATTTTTAAAGGGTAAAAAGAGTTATTAAAAAGCCCGACATTATGTTTAAATTATAGTTCTTTATTGTCTTACTTACAGTCATGTATAGAATACTTTTATAGACTTGTCTTTTTCTTCTTTTAATGTAGATACATTGGTGAATAATAAAAATAAAAATATTTTTAAACCCCACATAACATGTTTATACCCTTCAAAACATTTTTTGGTATATATGCAATTAGTAGTGACCCAGGCATTCCAATTTTTGCATAAAATTGGACTTTTTACTATAGGGTTAGGTGGGGGAAGCGCCACGGGGCCCCCACGCTAAAGGCCCCCTCCTTTGAAGTGTTACTTACTAAATATAAAATAAAAAATAAAACTACTCAAAAATTTTGGTACATTTAAAATAGTAAATAAACGAAAATTGTAATATAAGACTTCTTTTTTTGAAGATATGTTCTGTAGTTTAGCGGATTCATTTAATGGATGGTAATTATTTGGGTACACTCCAAAAATTAAATTAAAAGTACCAAAAAACCAAAATAATTAAAACAAGTAAAAATATAACTTAAAATCGACGTTTCGGTGGCAAGTCTGCCACCGTTGTCAAGATAAATTAAATAAAAATAATAAAAATAAAAATTAACTATTATGAAGGTTTTAAATTTTAAAGTTTTTATTTCTTTTTCGGATATTCTAAAATCTCTTTGACATTAAATGTTAAATATGTTTGTTTGGTTATAGTGTCATAGTGACATAGATAACTGGTTGCTGGTGTATTTATTGTTTATATTACAAAAAAGGTGAATAGTTAGTTCTGGTTAGTCTGGTTTTAGTCTTCCTGAAGATACTTTAGTATCAAGCAAAGGCAACTAAGTGTTATTTAAATAAACTGAAATTGATGCTACACAATTATCTTTATTTAATAATATATACGCACTTCCTTTGATTTTGGGTTTTTAGAACAAGTTTCCTTTGCTAAAATGCTCGAAGCATCCCAGTTTATTCTATGATTTTTAGCTATCTTTTTACTTGTTTTAATAATTTTGGTTATTTGGTACTTTTCAACACGCATTTGATAACAATCATAGAATAAACTGGGATGCTTCGAGCATTTTAGCATGGGAAACTTGTATAAAAACGCTAAATCAAAGAAAGTGCGTATATATTATTAAATAAAGATAATTGTGTAGCATCAAATTCAGTTAATTTAAATAAAACTTTGCCTTTGCTTGATACTGAAGTATTTTCAGGAAGACTAAAAATTAACTAACTATCCACCTTTTTTGTAATATAAACAATAAATACACCAGCAACCAGTTATCTATGTCACTATGACACTATAACCAAACAAACATATTTAACATTTAATGTCAAAGAGATTTCAGAATATCCTAAAAAGAGATAAAAATTTTAAAATTTAAAACCTTAATAATAGTTAATTTTTATTTTTATAATTTTTATTTAATTTATCTTGACAACGGTGGCAGGCTTGCCACCGAAACGTCGATTTTTAGTTATCTTTTTACTTGTTTTAATTATTTTGGTTTTTTGGTACTTTTAATTTAATTTTTGGCGTGTACCCAAATAATTACCATCCATTCCTTTTTTTTTTGGTTGGAGTAGGTATGTCCAATAGGGGACAAACGATTTTCAGCAGTAGTTTGCTGGGGTCTTCTTTTTGTCCCAGGGCCTTACTAACTTAACTTTTTTAGGTGTTTTATTTTAGGTAGGTAAATATATTTTTGTGCTTGACGTCAAAATCTTAAATGGTTCACTTAGGGCCTAAGACAATTATAGTTTCACTAAACTATAATTGTCTTTGCTAGGACTCTACTTTGTTTTTTGCTCCAGGGCCGTTGCTTACGTAACTCCGCCACTGTCTATACACCCAAACGATTATGAAATTTACTGGTTCTTTTTACACATTGAGTATATTATATTTTGTTTTAAATAGAAATTAATAATCGAGTTTTGTCAATACTTTTTCTAAAGTTTAGCCTTTTAAACCTGAAACACAGTAGTCAGCCCGTAAAGTTTTTTTTTATTTATTCTTGCAAAGTTTCTAAACAATATGAATAGAAGAACTCCTCGTGTAGGATTTCGTTCAAGCTTTTCACAATTTTAATGGTTGGCATGTAGCCTGATAAAGTCACATTAAAAAAGTAAAGTTGGTATTTTAAAAATCGTTGTTATTCTATGCTTTCAATAGGTGCCTTTTTATTTTATTTTTGTTTAGTTTTTTAAAACAGCATAATTATTATAATATTTAATGGGTTAATAAAAACACTTTTAGGTTTTATTTTTATTATATTTTAGTGCAGTTTAAATAAATCATTTTTTTAAAATGTAATAATTAATGTATAGGGTGTCCGGATTTCGTTGCAGCTACAGGGTATCTTGGTTATTATTACAGATAGAGACTGCTGGTACTTTTTGATGGAACGAAAAATGACACTAAAAGATTTTCTACGACCCTCTTAGTTTCAACGGCAAGATTTAATATCCTACCGTTAGACAATGAAACTTGTCTAATAAGTAGACGCTTGTTTTCTATGCTATTCACCACGACTCGATACAGCCTCACTGATGAGTTCCTGTAAGGCAGGCGAAACCTATCTGGGGAGAGAGTCGTGGTGGATAGCATAGAAAATTATACTTTGTATAATACACCAAGACAATGGGGAATTTTCCTTGTGCTTCATAATATATATATATAAATTAAGTGTCTCTTATTTGTAACCTTACTCAAAATATGAAACAGTTTAAATTAGCAAACTAGTATCTTTTTTCACGCTCTTTAAGACTAAAGCAGAGACAAGAATGAGACGAGCTACTAAATGTAAATAAATTATCCGAGAAAGAGATAGCTGCTGGGCCTTCCTTGTCTGTCTTCAAGGCAGGTAAACGCATATGGCGCGTGAGTAGACTTTATCGTTTGCCCGCCAAATTCAAATTATATAGCTGTGCTATTTTTGCCCTTAATGTTAGGTACTAGTAGTGTATCCCGTTACCCTAGCCTGGGAACTTTTTGGGGACCGTGGGAAAATTCTGGTGAGGGGCGTGGCGCGTGGCGCGTGTGGCGCGTGTCGACCGTGGGTGTGGCGCGTGCCGACCGTGGGAAAATTGTGATTTACAGGAATCTTGTGCGACACCTATTTTAGGGTACTGCGCATGCGCGTCATATTTAGGAATCTTGTGTGACGTATTATTTAGGACGTGGTTAATCTGTCAAACGTCATCTGTCATCTGTCATCTGTCACCTGTCATATGTCAAAATCTCTGACGTCATATTATAATTGTTCAGAACGACCTATAAATTAATTAAAAAAGTCTCGCCGGAGCTGGGAGTCGAACCCATGACACCTGACCACCTGTGTGAGAATCCAACGCCATATACCACTAGGCCATTGGGTATCTGATAATTAAAACGCCAAACGGGGTATAATTGGGGCCAAGGCATTATATTTAGGAATCTTGTGCAACTACATATTTAGGGTGTGGTCAATCTGTCATCTGTCACCTGTCAAATATCACGGGACTTAGAAAATGGCGCCTGTCAGCTGTCAACTGTCATATTTTGCGAACCACTTGGTTACGTGTATGAGATAAGGCATTACGCATGCTCGAAAAATGATGTCGATATAACCTAGAAATAAGGCGTTGATTGAAATGACATAACCTAAATTTATACGGATAAGCCTTCGGCCCCATGCCTAGGGCTCAGGGCTTCACGTTTAAGCCCTGGGGCCTTCGTGTTTAAGCGGGAAAAGTTAGCTTACGTGGATGAGATATATCTTAGACTCTTACGCACGAGTTAAAAAAGTTTTTTATAAATCTACAAATATTAATACTAAAATTTTTAATAATAATGTTATTTGAATGTAAATAGGGCCTTAACAGTTTTTAACGTATATCTTGGCTTCTAGTGGTTTGATTTTATTCATTCTTTTTTAAACAATTATTTTTAATAAATATATTAACACTAATTTTTAAATAAATATGTTATTTGAGTGTAAATAGGGCCTTAACAGTTTTTAACGTATATCTTGACTTCTAGTGGTTTGATTTTTGTCATTCTTTTTTTAAACAATTATTTTTAATAAATATATTAACACTAATTTTTAAATAAATATGTTATTTGAGAGTAAAAAGGGCCTTAACAGTTTTTAACGTATATTTCGGTTTCTAGTAGATCGATTTTAGTTGTTCTTTTTGCTAATAATTTAATTTTTATAAATCTACAAATATTAATACTAAAATTTTTAATAATTATGTTATTTGAGTGTAAATAGGGCCTTAACAGTTTTTAACGTATATCTTGGCTTCTAGTGGTTTGATTTTAGTCATTCTTTATTAAACAATTATTTTTAATAAATATATTAACACTAATTTTTAAATAAATATGTTATTTGAGAGTAAATAGGGCCTTAACAGTTTTTTACGTATATCTTGGCTTCTAGTAGACCGATTTTAGTTGTTCTTTTTGCTAATAATTTAATTTTTATAAATCTACAAATATTAATACTAAAATTTTTAATAATTATGTTATTTGAGTGTAAATAGGACCTTAACAGTTTTAACGTATATCTTGGCTTCTAGTGGTTTGATTTTAGTCATTCTTTTTTAAACAATTATTTTTAATAAATATATTAACACTAATTTTTAAATAAATATGTTATTTGAGAGTAAATAGGGCCTTAACAGTTTTTAACGTATATTTCGGTTTCTAGTAGACCGATTTTAGTTGTTCTTTTTGCTAATAATTTAATTTTTATAAATCTACAAATATTAATACTAAAATTTTTAATAATTATGTTATTTGAGTGTAAATAGGGCCTTAACATTTTTTAACGTATATCTTGGCTTCTAGTGGTTTGATTTTAGTCATTCTTTTTTAAACAATTATTTTTAATAAATATATTAACACTAATTTTTTAAATAAATATGTTATTTGAGAGTAAATAAGGCCTTAACAGTTTTTAACGTATATTAGAAATACAGGGCTGTTTTTGGAAATACAGGGCTGTTTTTAGAAATACAGGGCTGTTTTTGAAAATACAGGGCTGTTTTTAGAAATACAGGGCTGTTTTTGGAAATACAGGGCTGTTTTTGGAAATACAGGGCTGTTTTTAGAAATACAGGACTGTTTTTGGAAATACAGGGCTGTTTTTGGAAATACAGGACTGTTTTTGGAAATACAGGGCTGTTTTTTAACGCATGCGTAAGACCGTCAATAGGAGTGTAAACATGGCGGATTATGAAGATATGCGCCGAGCGCCACGTACAGAGGTTGCGCTCCACGCCTTATGACATAACCTTAAACTTATATAGTTCTTACGCATGCGCGAAAAAATGACGTCAACATAACCTAGAAATTCGGACACTGTTATGATTGAAACATAACCTAAAATTTATTCGGATAAGCCCTCGCCCCGCGTCTAACAATTAGGGCTCCGGGTCCTGCGATAACGCCCCCACCTAAGCCCTGGGGCCCCACTCGTATACGGTGCCGTATTTTAAAAAACGGTACCGTATTTTAGAAAAACGGCGCCGTTTTTTAAAATACGGCGCCGTATTTTAAAATACGGTACCGTATTTGTAAAATACGGTGCCGTATTTTAAAATACGGTGCCGTATTTTAAAATACGGTGCCGTATTTTAAAATACGGTGCCGTATTTTAAAAAACGGTGCCGTATTTTAAAATACGGTGCCGTATTTTAAAAAACGGTGCCGTATTTGGAAAATACAGGGCTGTATTTTGAAACTACAGGGCTGTTCAGCTGTTTATTTTGCTGTTCATATTTAATTACCTGTTCATGTTTAGACTTTTGCGCAGGCGTCATAATTGTAGACACATATATTAGATAAGTTCAGAGAGACTTGGTCAGTCCCCGAGAGGTGTGGTGTGGTTGTGTGTTTTTAAATCACATCATACTTTGCCTCCTTGGTTCGTACTGTATCAATCAACCTGAAACCTGTCAAAACAAGAAACCTACTCTTGATGGGTTAATATACCATGCGGTTTTCGCTATTCGATAGGTATACTTGGTAATATTAGTGTCGTTGACAGCCTCGTATATAATTTGCATATCTACTTGTGATAATATTAGCACCGCTGGCGGCCCTGTATAATTTACCTATATATCTCCTTGTATCACGGCAAATTACTGCTTTTTAAATAAAATCACTGTTATTTGCCGTCTTTTAAATTATATCGCTGTTATTTCATTAATAAACAGTTTATTACAGTATAATTATTTAAAAGACGGCAAAATTACTGCTTTTTAAATAAGAACACTGTTATTTGCCGTCTTTTAAATTATATCGCTGTTATTTCATTAATAAACAGTTTATAACAGTATAATTATTTAAAAGACGGCAAAATTACTGCTTTTAAATAAGAACACTGTTATTTGCCGTCTTTTAAATTATATCGCTGTTATTTTATTAATAAACAGTGTATTACACTATAATTATTTAAAAGACGGCAAAATTACTGCTTTTAAATAAAATCACTGTTATTTGCCGTCTTTTAAATTATATAGCTGTTATTTTATTAATAAACAGTTTATTTCAGTATAATTATTTAAAAAAGGCAAAATTACTGCTTTTTAAATAAGAACACTGTTATTTGCCGTCTTTTAAATAACTATACTGTAATACGAGTGGGACCCCAGGGCTTAGGTGGGGGGCGTTATCGCAGGACCCGGAGCCCTAATTGTTAGACGCGGGGCGAGGGCTTATCCGAATAAATTTTAGGTTATGTTTCAATCATAACAGTGTCCGAATTTCTAGGTTATGTTGACGTCATTTTTCGCGCATGCGTAAGAACTATATAAGTTTAAGGTTATGTCATAAGGCGTGGAGCGCAACCTCTGTACGTGGCGCTCGGCGCATATCTTCATAATCCGCCATGTTTACACTCCTATTGACGGTCTTACGCATGCGTTAAAAAACAGCCCTGTATTTCCAAAAACAGTCCTGTATTTCCAAAAACAGCCCTGTATTTCCAAAAACAGTCCTGTATTTCTAAAAACAGCCCTGTATTTCCAAAAACAGCCCTGTATTTCCAAAAACAGCCCTGTATTTCTAAAAACAGCCCTGTATTTTCAAAAACAGCCCTGTATTTCTAAAAACAGCCCTGTATTTCCAAAAACAGCCCTGTATTTCTAATATACGTTAAAAACTGTTAAGGCCTTATTTACTCTCAAATAACATATTTATTTAAAAAATTAGTGTTAATATATTTATTAAAAATAATTGTTTAAAAAAGAATGACTAAAATCAAACCACTAGAAGCCAAGATATACGTTAAAAACTGTTAAGGTCCTATTTACACTCAAATAACATAATTATTAAAAATTTTAGTATTAATATTTGTAGATTTATAAAAATTAAATTATTAGCAAAAAGAACAACTAAAATCGGTCTACTAGAAACCAAGATATACGTTAAAAACTGTTAAGGCCCTATTTACTCTCAAATAACATATTTATTTAAAAAATTAGTGTTAATATATTTATTAAAAATAATTGTTTAACAAAGAATGACTAAAATCAAACCACTAGAAGCCAAGATATACGTTAAAAACTGTTAAGGTCCTATTTACACTCAAATAACATAATTATTAAAAATTTTAGTATTAATATTTGTAGATTTATAAAAATTAAATTATTAGCAAAAAGAACAACTAAAATCGATCTACTAGAAACCGAAATATACGTTAAAAACTGTTAAGGCCCTTTTTACTCTCAAATAACATATTTATTTAAAAATTAGTGTTAATATATTTATTAAAAATAGTTGTTTAAAAAAGAATGACTAAAATCAAACCACTAGAAGTCAAGATATACGTTAAAAACTGTTAAGGCCCTATTTACACTCAAATAACATATTTATTTAAAAATTAGTGTTAATATATTTATTAAAAATAATTGTTTAAAAAGAATGAATAAAATCAAACCACTAGAAGCCAAAATATACGTTAAAAACTGTTAAGGCCCTATTTACACTCAAATAACATTATTATTATAAATTTTAGTATTAATATTTGTAGATTTATAAAAAACTTTTTTAACTCATGCGTAAGAGTCTAAGATATATCTCATCCACGTAAGCTAACTTTTCCGCTTAAACACGAAGGCCCCAGGGCTTAAACGTGAAGCCCTGAACCCTAGGCATGGGGCCGAAGGCTTATCCGTATAAATTTAGGTTATGTCATTTCAATCAACGCCTTATTTCTAGGTTATATCGACATCATTTTTCGAGCATGCGTAATGCCTTATCTCATACACGTAACCAAGTGGTTCGCAAAATATGACAGTTGACAGCTGACAGGCGCCATTTTCTAAGTCCCGTGATATTTGACAGGTGACAGATGACAGATTGACCACACCCTAAATATGTAGTTGCACAAGATTCCTAAATATAATGCCTTGGCCCCAATTATACCCCGTTTGGCGTTTTAATTATCAGATACCCAATGGCCTAGTGGTATATGGCGTTGGATTCTCACACAGGTGGTCAGGTGTCATGGGTGCGACTCCCAGCTCCGGCGAGACTTTTTAATTAATTTATAGGTCGTTCTGAACAATTATAATATGACGTCAGAGATTTTGACATATGACAGGTGACAGATGACAGATGACGTTTGACAGATTAACCACGTCCTAAATAATACGTCACACAAGATTCCTAAATATGACGCGCATGCGCAGTACCCTAAAATAGGTGTCGCACAAGATTCCTGTAAATCACAATTTTCCCACGGTCGGCACGCGCCACACCCACGGTCGACACGCGCCACACGCGCCACGCGCCACGCCCCTCACCAGAATTTTCCCACGGTCCCCAAAAAGTTCCCAGGCTAGGGTAACGGGATACACTACTGGTACTTGTTTTTGTTTCCTATTAATATAAAATATTGGGGTTTAGTTCAATAATTACACACACCTTATTAAAAATGTCATTTGTTTGGTTTTTATAAAGATTTTTCTTACAGATAACCATGTCAATATTACCTTAAATTATCTGTTGAAAAGCACAAATTTAATATATACACTGTGATCACTAATAAAAGTCAATATTCAAAGTTCAATTAAGTGCAAAAAACCACGAAACCACAATAAATCACAGAAAATGTAAACAAACTGTCCAAACAAATCGGCCATTGAAAAATATCAAACACAAATATCGATTAACATTTCGGCGTGACTGCCTGCGGCAACGTTTGTCAAGTTAAAAATATTCGATTCATGGTATATTTTCTTTCTCTTAATTAGATGTGAGCCAAAAAGGACATTAAAGTTTACATGCAGAAATTGTAAACAACTTGGCAACCAGGGCAAAGCGATGATTGCTCCATCTACGTTAGCCTGCCATGATGAAAGACAAAGACATATTTATTGGAAGTTGCGTTAAACCAGAAAGAGATACAATACAATGGACAAATTGTTAGGACCAGTTACTCGTCTCATTGTTGTCTCTGACTAAAGATTAGAAAAAACAATTGACAATCGGGTTGCTGAGTTATACAGCGAAATATCCCTTTTTAAATGGAACACCCTGTATATTTTATCACCATTAGAAAGTACTTTGAAAATCCTTTAAAAAAGTCCGTATGTAATATATCCAATTTTCATAGTTTCGGAAATATGGCCATCCTCAGGAGTTTAATAGTAAACTGTATTTTTTTTATAAACACCCTGTATATGGTATCATCAATTAAAATATATTTTAAAGAGCTTTAAGAAAATACCACATTTGATGTGCCTATCTTTTTAGTTTTGGAAATATAGCCATTTAAATCTGAAAGATGGTATTTATTTTTCAGATCATTGAAGATGGAAGATATTTTCCCCGTTTTATTTCTGACACTAAAACTTATTGCTTATAGCTTAAAGCTGTGATATAATGAAAATTGAACGTAATTTTTAGATTTAAATGGCCATATTTCCCAAACTATAAGAGATAGACATAGCAAATGTGGTATTTTTTAAAGCTCTTTTAAATATCTATTTATTGGTAATGTAATATAAAGGGTATTTTATTTAAAAAAATGCCAGTGTACTATAAAATTACTGAGGATTTCCGAAACCATGAAAAATTGGATATATCATATATGGACTTTTTTTCAAGGATTTTAAAAGATCTTCCTAATGGTGTTAAAATATACAGGGTGTTCCATGTTAAAAAAGGTTATTTTGCTGTATAACTCAGAAACCCGATTGTCAATTGTTTTTTCTAATCTTCAGTCTTAAAAAGCGTGAAAAATACTACCAGTTTGCTAATTTAAACTATTTCGTATTTCAAATAATAACGAAGTTACCAATAACGGGCACTTAATTTGGATGACCCTGTATAATAATTCTTCACAAGCACGTTATAAGTAACAGTAACTAAGGCTGATCTTGCATTTTGTAACGATACCGATTTTCTACCCGATAAGATGATAAAAAAGATGGATATAAAGAAGTTATTTTAGACAAAACAATAAACGGCGCACCGCAGTTGCAGGTTGCGAAATTTACCACAATAGTTAACCTGTCTATTCAATGTTGCCACTTGTCACTTTTGTCAGAATTAAAAATGATGGGTTTTGTTGGTAATAATAATAATTAATTAATAATAATTCAATTAGTGATGATTATAGTACAACAAATAAGGTATATATTTATTTTTTGATAAAAAATATTTTGGGACTAATCTTTTACCAGGACCTACATTTACCCAAGTAACTAAAATAATTGGGGGTGGACGCCCCCCTGCCCCTCCATAAACACGCCCCTGGCCTTGGAGTAATTTAGAATTATGTTTTAAGCAAAATATTTTGAAGTGTTTTAATGGGATTATAGCAAATATTTAACAAAATCGTTATTTTTTCTTTATTTTAAAAGGACCATTGTGCCCTTAAAACATTATAAATCACGTTTTTTATACATATAATTTTTGTAGCTACTAATTTTAATTTAATTAAAACTCGTGCTTTAGTTTGTACGACATCAAACCTAAAAACTTTGTTCATCATTCATCAGTATATTCAGTCAGATACAGTATATCTGCTAATAGCCAAAGTTATATTATATATATCGATCCCTTAAGGGTCGAAGGAATCTTGCAAGAGATCAGTACACTTTTTTTTTACAATAATAATAAAAATGTTTTATGATTGGATTATAAAATAATTTCGACTGGAAGCCCTTGAACCTATTTTTAGGGGTTGCAACTGTAATGAAAGCCAGATTTATTTATATCTTAAATAAAATAAGTGCATACAATTTTATTTAATGGTAACATCAGAGACAACGTTTAATAGTAATGAATATTGAATTAACTGTTTGTTTTTTTTTGTAATAATCTGGTTAAAACAAAAAAATAAAAAAGAATTTATTTTAAATTATTATTGAGTTAATTATTTTAAAAAAATATTAAAATAAAATATTTTCATTTATTAAAAAAGGAAATTATTTTTATTACTCGCAAGTCAACTAAGTTATTAAAAAAATATATATTCAAATATTTTTTTTAAATAATAAAAAAACATTTCTATTAAATTTTATTTCAAGACTTTTAGTGCAAATTAAAACTTGGTCCTAAAATAAAAGAAAAATAATTTTAAGTTACCTTATAAACATTACAAGATAATCCGATGTAGTCACTTAGCACACCCGCTAGTTACTAGGATTTGACCGGACCGAGAGCATACTTGATTAAAACTAAAAGTGTTAAATCCAAATCAAACACCAAGAGACCTTCCAAATTCAGGATCTTGCTAAAGAGTGGGAAATGTGACTTACAGTTAATGAAATTTCAATGTAAATTGTGGAATGCACTTAAGTAATTAAAAAGCTTTTTAGAAATCAATAAATCTGGATCTTTGCAAAATAATTGATTTTTGACAGATTAAGGCCAAATTCCGATTTGATCATAAGTAATTGCTAAAAATTACTTAGTTGGTTAATGGAAGTGGTCTATTTAATCATTTTGCTCTTAAAGAGGCAAGTCAGTTCCTATCCAAACTTCGTGCGGTCAGTTCTCATCTAAAGTTCGTGCAGTTTAAAACTTGAATTCCAGCCTCCATCCGATGGTACGATATGGTTAGTTCTGGTTACCATCGGATGGTTCATGTCAGTTTTTTTGTGATTAAGAAGTCAGTTAATTCCAATCCAACGTTCGTGCCGTTAAGTCAACTTACACAGTCGTGCGGTTTAAGTAAAGTATCACCAGAAGTACGTGCAGTTTTGAGTAACGTCTAAGAAAATTTGCAAAAATATTTTGTGAGTGAAGGTAAAAGTGTTTGGTGATTTTCTTCTAAATAAAAGGATATTTTACTTAGAAAAATCAAAGAAAAGTAAGTGTAGTGCGGCATATAAATGTTTTTTAGAAGATAACTGTTTTCAGAATATTTTTAGACTAGCAAGTTTTTTTTTATAACTGATTGTAACTTTTGGTGGCCCAAAAATTTTATTGTTTTAATTAATTAAATTTAAAAAGTGACTTGGTGGTTTAGCTGAAAAATAATAATAAAAAAATAACCTTGTTAAAATCAAAAGATCAAAATTTATAGAAGTTATATATTTTTTTAATAAATAAAAATAATAAAAATAAATTAAATAATTATTTTATTAATAAAAAATATTTTTAATAGCAAATAAAATCGCTATTTCATAAAAATTGGATCCCGAATAAATTTAAATAAAATTGTAGCACCGATTTTGAGGGGTTTTGAATCAGTAGCACTACACAGCCTTCTCTGTATAGTAGGTAATTTTTTATATATTTACTTTATAATAAATAATTAAATATTAATTTATTTCTTTTAATGTAATCCTAAATTTTATTATATTATTTCAGGTGTAGTATAGCTCTTCATAATATAGGTAAAAAGTTTAATATTCTTAATATTTATTAAATATTTTTATTCTGGGGGAAAGCCAACTAATATTTTGTTTAAATTTAAATTTACAGAAACAAATAAACTATAAAAAAATCAATTAGATGATTCAAAATCATATATGGTCTTCTATTTAAAAAAAGACAACTTTGGTTTACTAAGATTAAATAAAACAACTTAAATATAATATAAAAGTGTCTGCGAGATGATAGAGATGAATTGTTTAAAACCTTTTATTAGATATTTTTATTTTTTATATATTTTCCTACAGCACTGTATAATTATCATTAATATGATATTTTATACATTACTTTTTGTGCATAGAGCAAAAAAATATCTTACCTTTGGTACCGACGATAACACCTTCATTGGGTAAGGCAAGACGAGCAGAGGTGCTTACTACTGCCATCTTACCATCAGGGTATGTTATAATTGCTGCTGCTGATTCGTCAGTTCCAGCACTATTGTTGTGACCGTTTACAGCTATTTCAAGTGGCTTTAGCCCCTAAAAATAAACTGCTGGAATTGAAGTATGTAGACACCGAGATCCAATATCGCGCCTCCACCTAATTTTGGAGATCTGGAAAAATTAAAAATTATTGCCTAGAAGTGCACACTTTAAATATAGGTTATATTCTTCATTGTGCAATAATATGCACTACCGTCTTCAAAAAGACTAATAAAAGAGAGTTATTATTAAATAAAATTTATAGGAATAGATATACAGGGTGTTTCCTAATTGCGGTAAGAAAATTTAAGGGCTTATTCCACAGCCATTTTTTGAAAAAAAGTTCATATAAATAGGGATCTTCAAATTTTTCTTTCTTAATATACAGGGTGTCTAACTTCTCAAAAAACTTAAAACTTCTTTAGTATTTGTTTGACTAGATATAAACGTAATTAAATGCAATATTTGTTGTTATAGAAGTTATAATACTTAATAAAAAAATGCCCTCATGTTCCCTGTATGATCCATAAATATGCAGTTTCGCGGATTTTATTATTGTTTTCTGGAAAACTAAGCAAGCTACGTAAAAATTTGTAAAACCAAAAAATTGTATTTTTAAATGTTTCATCCGGAAAAAATACAAAAGTTGAAAAAAGTCAGTGGCGTATTTTTTTGCCAATAATAGTAGCTAATATGCGTTTTACGCCACCACTGGTCTCACTAATTGAAAAATTGTTTGGGGTTAAATTAACTTTCCATTTAAACAAATACCACAGTTAAATTATAATAATACGGTGTTAAAAATTTAAAAAAATGTGTTTTTTCATAATACCTTTACTTAATACCAATTAATATATTTTTAAAAAATTTAGGGGACACTTTCTATACACCAAAACACATTTTTGGAATACAAGAAAAAAATATTTATTAACACTAGTGTCGTTCATGAGAGGTTTAGGGTAAATATTTTTCAATTAAAAAAATTCGCGTAAATAAATAAAAACCATTACTCGACACGGTCATTTTGTATGTTTGTATTCTACAGTAAAAAGTTACCATCGATATTTTATTCTTTAACTAAATAGGGATTTAACCATGCCGAGAAATGGTTTTATTTATTTACGCGAAAAACCGTGCGTCAAATAAAAAAGTCAAAAAATCTATTTTTTCCAAACTCAATGAGAAATTTCAAAAATTATTTTTATTTTAGAAAAATGCAGTGGCGTACCATTTTTTTATTAAAAACATTTACCCTTAACTCCTTATGGACGACACTGGTAATATTTTTTCTTGCTTGTCAAAAAATGTGTTTTGGTGCATAGAAAGCGTTTTCCAAATTTTTTAAAATATCCCAATGTGTATAAAAGTTATTATAAAAAAAATATTTTTTAAAATTTTTAACAGCTGGTAGTTCCAAAACTAAGACGTTTAGGACAAATTTTTATATTAAGTTTTTTCTTATATTTTAGTGTATAATAGGCCCTTAAAGTTTGTCGGATAAGTTGTGAAACACCCTGTATGTATTAGCATAGGAAATATTAGGTAGTGTGTAAAAGTGCTTATAAACAGATTTTATTAAAGGATGATAATCATGTTCCAAAAGAAATTTGTTCTTAATCATTTAAATCCCAAAATTTGTCCTATTGCTAATGTAAACATGTTTTATTTTTTTAAGTATCTTTGTGACATAAATTAATTTTTATTAAAGAGACTAAGAGGTAATAAGACAAATATACCAAATATGGCAGCATAAGTGAATATTTGCGCCTTAAATTACGCTTTAAATGAGATGTTCTTTCTTTTTTATTTTTAAAACATTATGATTAAAAAAAAATAATCTTAGAAAATAAAATTAACTGTAACTCCTATATTTTCCTAGGAAGTTGACAGATGCAAATTTCAAGATGGGTATGGTGCTCCATCTAGGGAAAAAATATATGAAACGGCGGATATGCATGATTAATCATTCTTAAGATTCTAAAGTCTTCTTTTTAACTCTAAAATATAAAGTCAATAACATTACCTACTATAAAAAGGCAGTACTTTAGTAATAACCTGAATATTGGATTTAAATGCTCATATTTTCAAAAGTAATAAAGTTAGATATAATTAATGTGGTATTTTCATAAAGCTCTCTTAAGTCTTTTTAATGGTCA
This sequence comes from Listronotus bonariensis, assembly GCA_014170235.1. Taxonomy (NCBI): domain Eukaryota; kingdom Metazoa; phylum Arthropoda; class Insecta; order Coleoptera; family Curculionidae; genus Listronotus; species Listronotus bonariensis. Next base: position 343,510 of record JACEGR010000170.1, on the reverse strand, counting down.
TATACCAAAGTGTTTTATTTAAAAACATATATATTTTTCTAATCCAACCCTGTTTATTATCATCTATATAACCGTTAAAAGATCTTTAAAGAGTTTTAAGAAAATACTACTTTAATTATATCCAACTTTAATAGTTTCGACAATATGGCCATCCAAATAATGTATTCAGGTAAGTCCCGTGATTTAGTAGTGCGGTTATAAATAGATATAAGATAATACTTAATTTATTTAAAAAAGCCAAACGTCATGGAACATTTTCTGTATCCTATCCGCGATTCCAAAAACTTGGCTTTCAACTGTATAATTCATACTGTATATTAAGAAAAAAAAATTTGAAGACTCATATTTATATGAACCTTTTTTCAAATGGCTGAGGATTACCCCTTAAATTTTCTTACCGCAATTAGGAACACCCTGTTTATCTATTTTTAAAATTTTTCTTTATTATAAACCCTCTTTTATTAGTCTTTTTTAAAGACGGTAGTGCATATTATTGCAAAATAAAGAATAAAATCTATATTTAAAGTGTGCATTTCTATGCAATAATTTTTAACTTGTTCCAGATCTCCAAAATTAGGTGGAGGCGCTATATTGGATCTCGGTGTCTACATACTTCAATTCCAGCAGTTTATTTTTAGGGGGCTAAAGCCAATTGAAATAGCTGTAAACGGTCACAAAAATAGTGCTGGAACTGACGAATCAGCAGCAGCAATTATAACATACCCTGATGGTAAGAATGCAGTAGTAAGCACCTCTGCTCGTCTTGCCTTACCCAATGAAGGTGTTATCGTCGGTACCAAAGGTAAGATATTTTTTTGCTCTATGCACAAGTAATGTATAAAATATCATATTAATAAATAATTATACAGTGCTGTAAAAAAATATATATAAAAATAAAAAAAATCTAATAAAAGGTTTTAAATAATTCATCTCTATCATCTCGCAGACACTTGTATATTTTATTCAAGTTGTTTTATTTAATCTTAGTGGTACAAGGTTGTCTTTGTTCAAATAGAAGACAGAATAAAAATATTTAATAAATATTAATTTTAAATTAAAATATTAAACTTTTTACATATTATATTATGAAGAGCTATACTGCACCTGAAATAATATAATAAAAGTTGAGATAAAATTAAAAGAAATAAATTAATATTTAATTACTTTAATATAAAGTAAATATATAAAATTACCTAGTATAGGACAGGGACACAAATTTACGTGTTTTCAGGCAGAAGTCAAAGCTCAAACGATAGTGTCAGATCCGGTAGAGTTTTAGTTGCAATATTTATTGTGATTATAATTATATGAATAAATCTATGATTATACGTTTAATTTTAACAAGTATGGTTAATTAGTTCGTATGTTGAGAGTTACGTGATGTGATAATTTAGAAATGGATCCACAACTGGAAATAAATGCGGTGCAGTTCTTACTACAGAATCACAAATTGTCTTTTTTTGAACAGAAACTTTTAATTAAACAAAAAGTATTGCAAAAAAGTATGTGATACTATTTAGATGCAAATTAAAGAAATATTTGATTTTAAAAATCATTTAAGTGCTGCAAGATTATTTTATTTTAAAAGCTTTAAAATTTACTGACTTTTATTTCCTCAGAAAATTTTGACTCGACAGTTGCATCCAACTTTATGTTAGATATAAAGAAGATATGATTTATAGTGAGCTTAAATTTGTCTGGTCCGCGCAGTGACGTCATGTGGTGACGAATTTTTATTTACGCAACAGTAATACATATCTTTCGTCGGTGATGTTGGATTCTAACACTGTTTCATTTATTTTTAGTTGGTATATTATAGAGATTAGTTATTTCTTTTTTCTTTATAGATTAAAGTCGTTAATGTGTACTTCTAATTTCTCGTTTCTGTTTAAAATAAAACTTTTGTTGAATGTTAAATTATATTTACATTCTTAGGAGAAAAATGTTTACCGACTGTTGGATGGAACATTCATCAAACTATCAGTCTATTAACTATCATACAATAAATAAATATTGGGAAAAACTGAAGGAAAGTATAGAAAATTAATAATTCTAATATACAGTGTGTCCGCGCCTAAGTTGTGTACATACATATGGGCAACTTTTTTATTATTAATTTTACGAAAAAAATTATTCCCCATAAAAAGTTCTGCAAACCTAAAATGCAAGCAACAATTATGAATTTTTTGAGTGGTATACGAGGTATCTCAAAAAATATGAATTTTCTTCAGGAGAAAAGTACTGTTATTTTTGACAATATTGAAAAATATTTTAAAGAAAAATGTTTAGTACTAAAAATATTATTCAAATATGCAAACTCGTTCATTGACAAGAAAAACTTTTTCTTTAAATTTTTATGTTATATGTTATAACGAGTGATTCTGTTTGCTATTGAGTTGTAAAAATTTACCATATTTTTTATTTTTGAATTCTTAAAAATAAAAGTTACACTAAAGAAGGCTTTCAATAATTTTATTTAAACAATATATATACAATCAACTAAACACATAACATTATGACTACTACAATTACTTCATAGTAATTCATTGAAATAACCATAAAATCAAATTGTAAGTCTACAGTACATACGTAGATACACGGATGGACTTTACAATGGGACAAATGGAACAAAAATTTAAATGCTCAAGAAAGTCGTGTATACAACTGCTCTTGCTTCTTAAAAAAAAGATTCACATTGAGAAGTTTGTTTTGCTTTGTAGAGGGCTCCAAAACTACAAAATTTGAAAAGGGATCAAGAAAGCTGCCTTTAGTTTTAATATTTTACCAAAATGTAAAATAAAAAGTTTTTTAGATTTGAATAAGAATCCCATATCTAAAATGTAATATAAAATGAACTTAATTTTTATTTAAGCATCATATTTTTTCGTGTTTTACACCTTTTTTACGTGATTTACCTGGTTTTACGTTTTTTATTTAAATATATGTGTACGTAAAAAATGTGTAAAACATTAATAAAAAAATATGATACTAAATAAAAATTTTGCTAATTTTATGTAAACATTCAGATAACGGATCCTCATTTACTTTTTTTATTTATTTAAAATTTTGCTGAATTATTAAAAATAAAGTTAGTTCTGGTTAATGAATCTTGTTTTTTAAGAAGCAAAAGCAGTTGCCATACACGTTTGCAAACGTTCACCCACATTTTCTGAAGACTTTCATCTTTTGGAAATCTAAAGAACATTATGCCCTTGTAACTTTTGTTTTGATTATTTGTATTACACATCGCCACGGAACAACGCATTTTGGAAAAAATATTTATAAAACCAGATTAAACCGTTTGAAATACACAAATCTCTCAACAAATCGCACTTTCATCCGCACGTTTAAACCACGTTTAACCTAAATTCGTCACCAGATGACGTAGCAAAAGCACAGCGAAGCTCCGCCCACCTGCGCAAGATCGTAGAAAATCTTTTAGTGTCATTTTTAGTTCAATCAAAAGTACCAGCAGTCTCTATCTGAATTAATAACCAAGATACCCTGGCTACCAGCAATCCGGACACTATACATTAATTATTACATTTAAAAAAATAGTTATTTAAACTGCACTAAAATATAATAAAAATAAAACTTAAAAAGTGCTTTTATTAACCCATTAAATATTATAATAATTATTATGCTATTTTAAAAAAACTAAACAAAAATAAAATAAAAGGCACCTATTGAAAGCATAGAATAACAACGATTTTTAAAATACCAACTTTACTTTTTTTTAATGTGACTTTATCAGGCTACATGCCAACCATTAAAATTGTGAAAGCTTGAACGAAATCCTACACGAGGAGTTCTTCTATTCATATTGTTTAGAAACTTTGCAAAGAATAAATAAAAAAAACTTTACGGGCTGACTACTGTGTTTCAGGTTTAAAAGGCTAAACTTTAGAAAAAGTATTGACAAAACTCGATTATTAATTTCTCATTTAAAACAAAATATAATATACTCAATGTGTAAAAAGAACCAGTAAATTTCATAATCGTTTGGGTGTATAGACAGTGGCGGAGTTACGTAAGCAACGGCCCTGGAGCAAAAAAACAAAGTAGAGTCCTAGCAAAGACAATTATAGTTTAGTGAAACTATAATTGTCTTAGGCCCTAAGTGAACCATTTAAGATTTTGACGTCAAGCACAAAAAATATATTTACCTACCTAAAATAAAACACCTAAAAAAGTTAAGTTAGTAAGGCCCTGGGACAAAAAGAAGACCCCAGCAAACTACTGCTGAAAATCGTTTGTCCCCTATTGGACATACCTACTCCAACCAAAAAAAAAGAGGAATGGATGGTAATTATTTGGGTACACGCCAAAAATTAAATTAAAAGTACCAAAAAACCAAAATAATTAAAACAAGTAAAAAGATAACTAAAAATCGACGTTTCGGTGGCAAGTCTGCCACCGTTGTCAAGATAAATTAAATAAAAATTATAAAAATAAAAATTAACTATTATTAAGGTTTTAAATTTTAAAATTTTTATCTCTTTTTAGGATATTCTGAAATCTCTTTGACATTAAATGTTAAATATGTTTGTTTGGTTATAGTGTCATAGTGACATAGATAACTGGTTGCTGGTGTATTTATTGTTTATATTACAAAAAGGTGGATAGTTAGTTAATTTTTAGTCTTCCTGAAAATACTTCAGTATCAAGCAAAGAGCAACAAGTGTTATTTAAATTAACTGAATTTGATGCTACACAATTATCTTTATTTAATAATATATACGCACTTTCTTTGATTTAGCGTTTTTTATAACAAGTTTCCCATGCTAAAATGCTCGAAGCATCCCAGTTTATTCTATGATTGTTATCAAATGCGTGTTGAAAAGTACCAAATAACCAAAATTATTAAAACAAGTAAAAAGATAGCTAAAAATCATAGAATAAACTGGGATGCTTCGAGCATTTTAGCAAAGGAAACTTGTTCTAAAAACCCAAAATCAAAGGAAGTGCGTATATATTATTAAATAAAGATAATTGTGTAGCATCAATTTCCAGTTTATTTAAATAACACTTAGTTGCCTTTGCTTCGATACTAAAGTATCTTCAGGAAGACTAAAAACCAGACTAACCAGAACTAACTATTCACCTTTTTTGTAATATAAACAATAAATACACCAGCAACCAGTTATCTATGTCACTATGACACTATAACCAAACAAACATATTTAACATTTAATGTCAAGGAGATTTTAGAATATCCGAAAAAGAAATAAAAACTTTAAAATTTAAAACCTTCATAATAGTTAATTTTTATTTTTATTATTTTTATTTAATTTATCTTGACAACGGTGGCAGACTTGCCACCGAAACGTCGATTTTAAGTTATATTTTTACTTGTTTTTAATTATTTTGGTTTTTGGTACTTTTAATTTAATTTTTGGAGTGTACCCAAATAATTACCATCCATTAAATGAATCCGCTAAACTACAGAACATATCTTCAAAAAAAAAGAAGTCTTATATTACAATTTTCGTTTATTTACTATTTTAAATGTACCAAAATTTTTGAGTAGTTTTATATTTTTATTTTATATTTAGTAAGTAACACTTCAAAGGAGGGGCCTTTAGCGTGGGGGCCCCGTGGCGCTTCCCCCACCTAACCCTATAGTAAAAAGTCCAATTTTATGCAAAAATTGGAATGCCTGGGTCACTACTAATTGCATATATACCAAAAAATGTTTTGAAGGGTATAAACATGTTATGTGGGGTTTAAAAATATTTTTATTTTTATTATTCACCAATGTATCTACATTAAAAGAAGAAAAAGACAAGTCTATAAAAGTATTCTATACATGACTGTAAGTAAGACAATAAAGAACTATAATTTAAACATAATGTCGGGCTTTTTAATAACTCTTTTTACCCTTTAAAAATATGAAGTCCCAAATGTTTTATAGGGCCCTTAAAATTGTTTAGAAGGCAAAGAAAACTACGTTAGGAAAGAAATATTTTTAAAATATTTTTTATTATATTATTAATGTTTTTAATATTTAAATATAATTTAAATAATAAAAACTATTTTTACTGTAACAAAAAAATGTTTAATTTAATGGGAAATTGTCGCTTTTGAGAACAAAAATATAATTTACTATTTGGCAGCAAGAATAGGTTTAAAGCGTTTTTATTTCAAAAGAGTATTTATTGGGGATAATTTAATTTTCTATGAGGGTGACAAGAAATATCTTTTTGTGTGATAATTTTAGGTCCTCGGACCTATTGTAAAGTGACCACATTTTCAATCATTGAAATCGGGACAAATGGAAAAAAATGAAATAGGATTAAATTTTTGTTTTATTAGCAAGAAAAGGTCTTAACTTTTAAAACGTTTAAGTGAGAAACGATTAAAAAAGTAAATCGATCATCCTTCATTGAAAGAGTTTATTTTTCATTTTGAGGACCAAAAGAAAAAGGCCTCATCACGGCAAAAAAACCTTTTGTTGTCTTTGTTTACACCCACTCCCTACAAAAATTGGGACATTTTTAAAAGTCATGTGGTCACTCAACCTATAATAATAATAATAATAATAATAAATAATAATAATAATAATAATAATAATAATAATAATATCCTTTATTTCCACAAATCATTGTTAGAACGCCAAAGAAACGTCACTACAGAATAAATAAAAAAATAGTTCAAATTTGCATTCATTTAAAATCATTTCATTTGTTAAAAACAATTAAAATAAAACAAAAATACAGGTGGTGATAAAATCATTAACAGACATCACAATTAAAATATCTAGTAATAGTTGAACAGATTATGATCAATAATTAAGAAATTTAGTTAAATAGTTAAAAACTGTTAAAATGATACAAAAATACAGGTAGTGATAAAATCATTAACAGACATCACAATTAAAATATGTAGTAACAGTTAAACAGTCTATGATCAATAATCAAAATTAAAAGAGTAAAAACACTTATCCTGCAAGATCTGTATCACAGCCCTTCGAAATTTATCCTTGTTCTCTATTTCACACAAGGTATGTGGCAAGGATTTAAAAGCCTTGACAGCACGGTAATAAGGTCCTCTCTCAAAGAACGTTAAATTATGAGAAGGAGTACTAAGATCACTCCTGCCTCTGGTGACAATTGTCATTGAGTTGAAATAAAAATCGGAGTTTACAGTGAAACAATGAGGATTTTTCTTCACAAACATTACTAAGGCCAAGAAATATGGACTAGGGACAGTTAAAAAGCCTACGCTATTAAAATGGGGTTTACAAGAAGCTCGAGGATGCTCATCTGATAATGTGCTTTTGGGTTCTAAAGATATTAATTGATTGATTGATATAAATGAGTAGAAGAACCCCAAAACAGAATCCCATAACTTATAAGAGACTGAACACAAGCAAAATAGAAACTGCGTATACTGTCTACAAAAAGTGCATCTCTCAATCTTCGCAACAATGCACATGTACTGTTCAGTTTAGACTGCAGTGAGTGAATATGATCTTTCCAACTTAGGTTTGAGTCTATTATAATTCCTAGAAATTTTATGTTGTTGACTACTGGGATGGATTTACCATTCATCTTAGCGTAAAGAGAGTGGCTTCGTGCTAACGATTTTTCAAATGTAATAAGTCCAGTCTTATCAGCGTTTAATTTTAGGTCGTTGTTTTGGCACCAAGCTCGCATTTGCTCTGCTGCACCCGAACACTCCCCAGAGAGGGTCCCCAAACACCCACTCGCCAATATAACCGATGTATCATCAGCATACTGACACACATGACCCGAGGTAAACCCCTCCGAGAGGCTGTTAGCATAAAGCAGAAACAAAATTGTATTAAGTCCCAGTATTGAGCCCTGAGGAACACCCTGCTTCAACTCAGTAGTCCCTGAGAACCACTGCTTCCCATTACTTGAGACACATACAGACTGCTTTCTTTCTATTAAGTATGATTTCAGCAATAAAGCACAAGCACCCCTGAGTCCATAACCCTCCAGCTTATCTATCAATAACTGATGGTTAATAGTGTCAAATGCTTTTGATAGATCAAAATATAGACCAGCAACCTTGTCATTATTATGCACTTTTCCTGTTAGGTAACAAATAGTCTTAAAAATGACATGTTGTGTAGAACTATTTGGTACAAATCCTAGATGGGTATCTTTCAGAATCTTGTGTAGGTGCAAAAAGTCCATTATTCTTGTGCATATTGCTCTCTCGAATACCTTAGAACCCTATTTTTGCAAGCTTACGATCACCGTTTTTGAAGACTACTTTTGCTTTCTTAATCTCAGTAGGAAAGACTCCCGAAGTAAAAGACTTATTAATCATGTGTGCGAATGGTTCACAAACCGATTCACCTGCAAATTTGAGAATTCGAACTGGAATCTCGTCAACTCCAGCAGATAATTTATTTGGGAGGTTCATAATAATTCGGAAAGCCTCTGATACATCAACAGGTGTAAGAAACAAAGTTGGATAGTTACCTGAGGGTTCCAATGGTGTGTTAATGCGAGCAGGCATGGGTAAATTAAATTGTTCACTAAATAGTTCTGCAATGATTTGGGGGTCCTCTACAAGCTCATCAATCTCCACCTATTGTCAATTTGAATAGAATTTGAAATTCGGGAATATTTTGGATGATTTGATGATCGAAAATGTCTTTTTCTATTTTTAAAAGTTATTTTAAATTAAAATTGTTGTACTAGCCATAAATCTAAAAATAATTTACACAAATAAACTTTAAAAGTTAGTACCAAAATAAAACTTTAAACAAATAACGTACCCAAAAAACAAATTTAAGTTAAAATGACGGTGAACTCAGTAGGTAAAAAATTATGCTAGGTGTTTAGTTGCTCTACAGGCAAACATTAAGGAGTGATTCTCCAAAAAAAAAAAAATAAGCAAAGACTTTATAAAAATATTGTTTGCCCCAAAAGTCTTACTATTTAAATTTCACGGTGTAAAAATTAAAAGGAAATAATTGTTGTCTAAATTTAGATATTTTAGAGAATTTTGGAAAATGTCTCTTATAAGCCATAATAGACATTTTTTAACATACAAGAACTGTAAATATATTTTTAATAAAAAAATGGTACTTCACGAAATTTTTCCGTCCAGTTTTGAACAAATTTGATCTCCTAACTTTTTCTAGTTGATGTATGGTTTTGACATAAATAAATACAAACCATTTTTAGGCATGCCCATATTGCTAAGAACTATTTATAATATAACCAATATAAAAGAGAGTTATATTATTGTTTTTATATTTTTTAGAATTATAGACAACACATTTTTTAAGATTTATTTTTGTAATATAGGAATACTAAAACTTCCACTCTTTTGGTGCCCGACCGAACTGATTACTCCTGAAACCACTTTTAAATGGCCACTTCCTGAATCTCCTGTTCCCTTTTACATGTTAACAGCGCTGGTCTCTCATACGAAGCGGAGGAGGCAAGACAATGTATCAAAAAAGGTAATCAGTCGAAAACATTCACGTCCGCAAGTTATTAATTTTAGGAAAGGTAGAACATAAGCAGATGGTAAAATTTTGGCGCGCCTAATTAAGGGTTAAACATTTTATACAAAAATCAATTTAAAAATATGTCACACGTTTCAAATGTGGTGTAAATAAAATTTTAGGATGAAATAAAAATACTTAAACCTAAATATCAAATTAAAACCTAATTTAAAAATAAAGATAAACAGTTATCTTTTTAGATTGTCAAAATCAAGACAGTTAAACATAAAAAAACTTAAAAAAGAAAAACTTTTTTGTCCTTTGTTAAACAAACTTACAGCAATAATTGTTTTTAGCCCTGATGATGATGCTAACCACCATCGAAAGGTTGAAAGGTTGGCTGTTTGGTCCGTATTATTAAGAAAATAGTCGAGAAAAGCTGCTTATGTTCTACGTTATCTGAAAAGGTAATATCGTGCCCGAATTCGCCACCTGGTAATTCCAGAATTGATTAAAATCAGATCTTTTTGCACCCTCCACTAACTTAAAAAGATAAAGGAACGTTACCCAAAAGATCATACCTTCAGTTACTCAAGTTTACACGAGCTCGCTAAATGCACATTACAGAAATACGAATTTAACTAAATCTCATGTAAACACTCTAAAACGTTTTTAAATCAAAAACCGAATTAATTAAACCGTATTAAATATGTGTATTATCCAGTTTACAACCGGATTTAAACGTCGTGTAAACGCCAATACGTATCTGTCAGTGCTACCAACCAAACATCGTGTTTATTGTTTTTACTAACCTTAAAACTTAAAATAAATTTTGTTCTTTATTTTCTTTTTGTTAAAATATATTTAAATTATAATGAAAAACAAAAAAACCAAGGAACACTTACAAAAACTTTAGCAAGTCCTAAAATAAAAGGTAGTATTTATTGAATAAAATTTCTGGTTGGCAACGCCAAACAGCTGATTAACGTCAACGGATAAACCACATTTTTTAATTGTCGTATAAAACACAATTGAAAGTGTATTTTTGTTATGACGAATTTAAGAGATAATGCGCATTTAGCGCTCGTGTAACTTGGTAAGTCATAATAATTGGTCAATTTTTTGGGTTTTCGGTGTAAGGTAAATTACACTGCACCAATAATTAGCTGATTTTTAGTACGTGAGTGGTGTAGGAAAACGCCGGAAATGAGAGAGTGAAAAATGTAGTGGAAAATTTATAAATATATAATAACATAAATTTATCCATTTGCAGCTATTCAAATGTCAAAAATATGCAAATAACGACAAATTCCACTTTTCACAACTCCTAGCGACGAGGTGTAAGTTAATCTACACTAGTGTACACCAATTTCACAAAGGAACATAAAAGCGTAATGCATTTTGCACGGTTTATTGGCAAAGGAATATAAATGTATAAAAGTGTACACTAGTGTACACTTTTATCAGCAAAGGAATAGACCTATTATAACGTTTGTAACAACTAACTAATTAATCATTTAACATAACAAATCATAGGCTAAAGCAAAAGTTTTGCTTATCCCCTGTAAAATTTTCTATTTTGAGATACGAGATTTACGAATTGGGGTAACAATTAGTAATGTTTAAATAATAACATGCTTTGGATAGGAATACCTACAACAGGTTTGTATAATATTAAGTAAAATGTTCATAAAATTAAATGATTTTATTTTAAGTTAGAAGTTTAAAATCAAATTTATAATTTAAGATAAAAATTTTAAATACAATATTGTAACTTATCCATTTTTAAAACAAGCAAATTTATTATGTAAGTTAGTACAACATAAAAATGTATATTTAAATTTTTAATTCTTTATATTTGGGGCTTATTTTGCTTTATTAGTTTTTTTGAACATTTTTAAAAGAATTAATTAATGTAAAACACATTTTATACATATTTTTAATTAGTTAAACTCAACGCGGAAAACTAGTGTATTTTATTATTTTAAAAGTAAAATTTGTCGAAAATAATTTGAAGAGGTGTTACAAAATGACAAATGGATCAAAAACTTTACTCCACTATACAAGGCGAGTTATAACTATAAATATGAAAATGACCAAGATTAAAGTACCTTTATTTTTTAAAAATTAAGCAAAGATTTATGATTAAATATTGTAGGAAATTGTATTTTACTTCAAAGTTTAAAGTAAAAGTTAAATTAAATGTTTTAGTTAATATTTTAACACTGCGCATAAATAATTTTTAAATACTCGGTATAAAGGAACGAATGAAAATATATATATATACGTTCTTAATTGTCAAAGTAACACAAAAGTTTATTTGTAGTTATAACTTTTTCTGTACATTGCCGATTCAAATAAAATTTTGTATTTCTTAGATTTTTGGACCATGCAAACAATTGTTTTAAAATCGCGTTTATTATTTCCAAAATGTTGTTGGTATATTTGCTATCTTTTCATCACACCGTATAAACCATCATGTTGCAACTTAATTATTTATTTATTATACCGGGTGTTTAGAATTTTAAATCTTACAGCATATCCGGTAAAAAGGAAGGTTATATTATAATAGCCTAAGAAGTCCTTTAAAATAAATATTTAAGCATTTTAAATTTTTGTGATATTGTAGACACAGTAATTTCTTTGTCATTCAGTTTAAGTATGTAATTGCCTTAATTTGTTTTATAAACATTTTTTTAAGAAGGTTGTTAGTAATACAAGTTTTATAATATTGAATTTTTAGGTCTGATTGAAAGTCCCAAAATAACGCATGAGGAATCTGTAGAGCTAGCAAGACTAATGGATCTTATGAGAAAGCAGCTGGGTGTAATATTTCCAGAAGACAGTCAAGAATTTTAAGCGTAAAAGTTTTTCTTTGACATTTTTTCCCATAAGCACTGCATCAGTTATATTTTTTTTTCATAAATTAAATTTCCTTTAAAATAACAAACTTTGGCTTAATTTAAGTCCAGAAGAAATGCACAGACACCTAGATTGTTTAGAAGGCTTTTAATACCAGAAACTATAAATTGCGATAACGTACTTGTAAAAGATATTAAAAGAAATAAAATAATAACTGACAAATACAGGTCTAAGATATTTTTGACCAAAAAAGTGCGTTGCCATTAACTTCCGTACATTTTTATGTGTAATTTAAATTAGTAATAAAAATAAAGCTTTTTGTCAATTTTTTTCCTTGTTTAATTTTTAAGGAAACATAAAATACAATTAACTTTATTGCACATCCCGGCACCAGATAAAAAATAAAAAGAAGTAAACAAATATAAAAATAAAAACACTTATTATTGTTAAGTAAAATTTATTAGTTTAAAACGTAATTTTCTTTAATTAAGTATTGGTTGTTGTGTAGATATATTTCTATATAATACTTATACACAACATTTTATTTATTATGTATGATATATGAAATATGCAATTTACCGAATTAATTTTGTTTTTTCGAAAACTAAGACAGATACAAAAAAATAATAAAACAAAAAAAAACTAAAACTTTAAAGAAAATATAAAAATTGCACAAGAGACAGTGGGATAAATTTTCTTTTGTTAAAAATTCCTATTAAGGTCCACTCGAGACGCCACTTAATTTATTAAATTTAATCAAGTTAGGGCTAAATGAGCATATTATGGCTATACATATTTTTTAGTGAAAGGTAATTTTGTACCTCAGAAGCATTTGGACTGAAATCCACTTTTTTAAAAATGTGTTTTATTATTTACTTTATTATTTTATTTTATTAAGTTGTATGGGCATTAATTCACATGGAAATTTTAATGTTTTAAAATTTTAGCTGTCCTGTAAATTTTAAAAAGTGGACTTTAGTCAAATTGCTTTTAAGGTGCAAAATAATAAAACACATTTCTTAAAAAAGTGAATTTCTGCCCAAATGCTTCTGTAGGTATTTCCGGAGATACAGGGTGTTAAAAATTCAATCAGAATTTATTTCTTTATAGTTTTACTAGTAATAAGTTTATTTTAGGAATATTTGGCTAGAGGTGACTTTGGAAGGTAAGAAATTAGAATCTGTTATTATTTTGTTGTAAACTTTAGAAGGCGCCACCTGCGGTATCTATCTTACACAAATAAAAAACGAAATAACCTTGTTAAGCCAGCCAGTACGTAACTTTTAGATAAAAATTTCTTTTGTTTAACATATTTTAAATCAAAAATGCACATTCGGTAAAAATTGATTTAAGCAGCCGTTTTTGAGAGAACTGAATTTCAAAAAACCAATTTCTGTATGGCCAGATTTAAGCTATACAGGATTTTAAGAAGAAAAATTTTAATAAACCTGTGTTCTAAGTGGCTTAACTTTTAAGAAACAGGTTGATAAAATAATAAAAAATAGGCTTTTTACTACTCTGTTTCGTAAAACTTAAGAATTTTCTTTTTAAAATGACCGAAGGAAAATTCGAGCAGTACTAGTTTTTTTTTGTATATGGAGATATCTCAAATATATAAATATATATATATGTATATATATATATATATATATATATATATATATATATATATATATATATATATATATATATATATATATATATATATATATATATATATATATATATATATATATATATATATATATATATATATATATATTCCCAAATCAACTTTTAACAAGTTTACATTTTAAAAGTAAAATAGGTTAAAAAGTAAGAATTTGTATTTAAAAGTTGAACACGGGGTGACTTAAAAAAGTTATATCGTATTTAATTTGGGCAAGATATTGGATGTGGCGCCCTCTAGAATTTACAACACAATTATTGTTAGGTTCTTATTTATTACCTCTCAAAACCCCCTCTAGTCGAACATTGTGACAATATACCTATTTTTAACAATATTATTAATAAAATAACTTAGTCCAGAATAAATATTTGACTTCCCGTATCTCCGAAAGAGACCATTCACTTTTGGACTAATGTTAGTTGGGTTAAATCGTCTTATTTTACCTCAGAATTTGTGGTATCATGTTTCCCGCACCTTTTAGACACACCCTATATAATTATCGATTTATATTTTACTGTTACATTCCCTATTTATTTTTATTAATACCTTGCCGGTAGTTTCTATTTTAATTGAAATTGAAACAACAAATACCTATTTTTATCAAATTGTTTTGGTTTTTCGGTCAATATAGGAATATAAAAATCACAAGTGAATGTGACAACGATAACGCGTGTGTTATATATTTTATTTATCGTTTTTAAAAATTTGTAAAACAAATGATTTGTTGCTTTATTAAAAAAAAAATATGCCCTTTAAAAAAAACACTATAACGAAACGCAACTGAAAACTCCTATAAGTCAAGTTGTTTTTAATTTTTAATTTGAATTTGTACAAACTGATCGGGTTAAAAAGAGGACAAATGGACCAAAAATTTCATTTTCGAAAAAAATTATTATATAAGTGTACAACATAAGGGGGACATCCACGCAAAATGTGTAAACTAAATGGAAATACTAAAATTTTAAAAAAGCTGTCATATTAACGAAAATACTAGCAGATACTTCAAAACAAAATCAGGGCAAAGAGACCTTTAGAATAAGGTATTACTCGACCCCTCTTTCTTTAAGGATTTTGTAGGTAACACACCCACCCCTTCTAGAGGGTTGCAGTTTAGGGAGTAAAACTGGCAAAAAAATGTTTCTCCCTAAAATCAAAAATTGATGTGTCCGTGTGTGATGTGAAGTGTCCAAAAAATTACCCTTGTTTCGTTTTCAGAATGGCCACCCTGTGTTTTTTACAATAGTTTTTTTCTTATTTATTCTAAAAAATGTATAGTTGAATACATAAATAATAGGGTTTTTAAGGTTAAAGTAATATAAAAGTGTTCTTATTTCACAACTTTATAAACACATTTTGTGCTTGTCCCACCAGTAACAAATGCCTGTCCGGCCAGTCAGAATAAAATGTTTTTTTTTTAAATATTGCTTCTATGTAGATAATCAGTCTAATTCTTTTAATAATAATAAATAAAAATACGACAAATTTTATATTGAGAAGGAAATATTTCTCAACAGTTCAGTGGCGTAAATTCGACTTGAATTATGCCGCGGTAAGATGGATGGATATTTCGATGTCCCACCAGCTTTTGGATTTATGACTTTTAAAGCGTAATTAAGAAACCTAAATCTATTTAAACTATTAAAATGTTACCTGGTTATCACGGGTTTTTTTGTTATTTCTTTTTCTTTGCATTAGGTATTATTTGTATTTGTAAATTTGACATATTTATTCACTAAATAATACACCACTTAAATAGTGTATATTTAAAACCTTATATGTGTAATTATTAAAAAAATTCAAAAATTTCTAAGTTTAAAATGTATTAATTTGAATAAAACAACTGGTAAATGATCCATTTTATATTTTTGAGTTGGAATTTACGAAATGTCATTTTACGTACAGCTTTGATGATCTTTATTAAATTTTAACTTTTCTAAATTTGACGTGTTATGCTAGGTTAACAACGACGTTCGAAAAATTGTCAAAAAGACAATATTTTGATGATTATGTGCATTAAAATGGATCTTTTATTGTATTAAATGTGGAATAAAGTAAATACTGCCTTGCTTCCAAACTTCTAAATAGAAAATATTTTTAAAAGGAGATATCTATTTTTTAAAATTCAACCGGTAAGTATTTAACTGGCAAATTATTTAAATATTTTTAAGTAGAACTTGATTTTTTAAAATTGAAACTTACTTGACTGATCTCAAACTTATTTTTTACGCCATTTATTAGTCCAAATAACCGTAAAACTTACGTTTATATTAAATTGGAATTTTTACTCTCTAGTAGATAATTTAAAATTTGACGCTAAAGTGAGTATTCTATTTCTATTTTTTTTCTTGGTTTTGGTCCCTTCAGGTCCAATCCACCACTCTCCCCCTTCCGGTCAATGCTTTCCAGGGCTTCGTCGGCGGAAAATCTGGATAATCGAGCTCGTAGCTCCCAGAAATTCCAAAAAGAAAACAAATAATTCAATGTTCGATGCAATGCATAAATTGTCGACTGTCAAACCAAGATCTGCTACTGGTGTTACGTATAACCTTCACTTTCACTACTGACAGTTCCCATGGCACGCCCATCTATTTCCCGCCATTTGAGAAATACCTCGTGTTCACCACCAAACAGGAAACTTCATAGTTTAGAATTGTACTAGGTATATCCTTGACAGATGCATTACATGTGCCTTCGAGGTTATGCATATTAGAGACAGTCTTGCCACTTGGCTATAAAGTAATAATTACTTTATTTATATTATACAGTGTGTTTTCGAAAGTTCTTACCAAATAGGAAAATTTTTATTTAACAACTCGAAAAAAAGTGCCTTCTTCATAAAAAACCTGCTTAATAAGAAAATACATTTTCACAAAAATATTTGTAGGTTAGATGTACAGCGTGGCCTAAAAAACTTGTTTTTAAATTGAAATTTAGAGTATTTATTAACTAGGGTAGGGTGATTTCCTATGTCATTTTATGAAAAAAGTTTCTGTCCGGAGTTGCTTTGTTTCTGAAATACAAGGCGTTAATTATTTTTTAAAAGTAGGTATTTTATAAATATCTAAAATACGAAACCACATACAAAAAAATGTATAACACTAAAAATTTGTATTTTTATTTGCTTTATAGAAAAAAATATACAAACTACATAAAAAGCCAGTGGCGAACATTTTTCTCTCAATAATATTGGCTGTTGTGCCCACTCAGACGCTACTGGATCCAATAAAGTTGATCTAGGTAAAACTTTACAAGCGCTTGATTTCATTAAACAAATACACCAAAATGTTTCTCTGATTCTAATCTGATTTGAACCCAGTCGATTAAGGGGTATTTAATATATTTATAAAATATCGATTTTTTTTAACTTTAACGCCCTGTATTTTAGGCAATTCCGGACATATGTTTATAGAAACTTTTCTTTATAAAATCACCCTTTAAAGTTTTGTGCCGTAGCTAGGATATATATTGTATATTAATTTGGGGGTACAGGGTTCTTTAGCCACCCTGTACATCCAACGTACAATTATTTTTGTGGAAATGTATTTTCTTATCAAGCAGGACTTTTTTAAAGAGGCATTTTTTCGTAAAGTAATAAAGTTTCTCATTTGGTAAAAACTTTCGAAGACACGCTGTATATGTAACTAATTTTTATTTACTTTTTTAGATTACCCAAGTTTTTGCTGGCTAATTACACTACTACCGAATCCTAAAAACCTTTGTTGGAAACTTTTTATTGAAAAACTCTGTACTGTTAGGTTCATAAATAAAAAATAATATGATTTCCTGAAGTTCAAGAAAAGCGTATATTGGCGTACCTAATGTAGCACTGTACAAAACTTTATTTATAACTTTATTCGTTATCTAACCACCTTGACAATTTTTTAGTACAGGTGAGCGGATCCTAGCTACGACCTTGCTTAAAAGTAAATTTTATTATTTACTACATTTAAGCAGTGGGCGAGACTTATAAATACACATACATACTAGATATTTTTTGTCTAATCGCTACCTGCTAGTGTTCACCGCACTAAAACTCAGTGGAAGGAATCAAGCTTGCACGACGTGTATACTTAGCTTATAAGTTCTACACAAACGTTAAATATTCTTGTTTATTGTTGTATACAAAGCCTTATAACAATAGCAATATTAAAAAATTATATAAAGCGGAAGTCAGGGTTTTTTAAAAGAATCATTTGTTTTTTTATGTTTAACAAATAAGTATTCGCAACATTGCAAAACTCTATTTTGTATATTTTAAAGCAACAAGTCTAACCTTTAGTTTTAAACTCTACTTGTATCTTAAGAGACAAGCAAAATTTTTAAATCGACACTTTATATACAAAAACTAAACAAAAGGTTAACTTCCAAAAATGTAAACGACAATTTAAAAAATTAAAGATAAAGTAAAAATTCAATTTTTCTTTTTTTGTTTTTTTTTTTTTGATTATTAATGACAGTTCAAAATTTCTATTCCTATTTTAATTATCTAAAATAATTAAGGAATTGTTCCTCTTTCAGGGAAATGAGAGCTGAAGCTAAATTAAAATAATAATACTTTTTTATTCAACCGAAAAATGTATATAATAAAATTAAAATAATGGTGATCTTGGGAATTTGGGCACCCATTACGTAATTCTTTCAAAATGTCATATTTTTGTTAAATACAAACTCATTAAAATTGGGTAGTGTTCTCTATAGCGTCGTATTTAAAAATTATTGAAATTTTCTATTTTACTTTTGTACTATTTTTTGTATATATGCAACATAAGCAGCAACCCCAGAAAGATCCCGATTGACCACAGTACCCTATAGTGACATATTTAGAACTATAATTTAGACAAAAAATCAAGCCCGTTTTGATGGCATGTCGATTACACTCCTTCTTCAAGGTCTCCTTACCCATAACCTATCTTTTTAGTTTTAGGGAAAACTACGTTTGAAAAGGTCCTGACGACCACACAATATCAATGAGCCTGTTTATTAGGTCGTTTGGACCTTTTCAAACTCCGTTTTCTCTAAAACTTAAAAACATAGGTTATGGGTATATTATAGGTTTTATATCAGGAATAGCTTAAATAATTTAAATCCTAAAAATATATAGGCTGTTCCATTAAAATTAACAGGGTTATCATACTTGGAAGTTCAAATTTTACAACACTTCCGGTTAAACCGGAACTAGTATTATAATGGTCTCTAAAGATAGAATCTTTTAAAGGAACAATTTTAAGCATTTTAAATGTTTGTTATGTTTATTTGTTTTCCCATAAAACTGCCTAATGTTCTGTCGTTTGGACATTTTCAAACCTCATTTTCTTCAAAACCAAAAGAGTTAGGTTATCAATATATAAAAGGTTTTATATCAGAAATAACCTGTAGAATTCAAATCATAAAACATATATACAGGGTACTCCATTTAAAATATCAAAGTTTATAATACTAATATACAGATGCATCTTAAATTGGCATCCAGTGATACAATATAACGTCCCTAAATTTAAAAACTATACGATTGCACTAATGAAAATAAATTGCTGGATAGTAATTTCGCTGTCACCCGGTATATTATCATTAAAACAAATTATCTTACAAATTGTTAAAGAATTTTTCTATCCGTTTATTCATATGTTATTGTTATTGTTTCTCTACAATTGTACCAAAACTAGTACAAAACAATTTTTAGTTTATTTCTCTTTCTTTTTTAAGTAAACCTAAACTTGATTTTTTAAATGGTATAACCAATAATATAGGTGAATTAAACGAAGTTATTTTTTTAACATGTCTTTTTGGAGTTAATTAATAAACTAAAAATGAAACCGACCAACCTTTGAAAAACCTAATGTTAAAAATTATTCAAAAATACCATAAATACATGGAGATTCGTAAAACTCACGTTTTCGTCTGCATTTAAAAATTATGATAAGAATTTTAAACATGTTAAATAGTAAATCATTTGTCAAATTCAGCATTGTTTAATTTTGTTGTAGGTATATTAAAACATTACAAAGAGGTTAAAATTGCAGCCTACGGGAAAATTCCTTTTGGTAGGCAATATTTAAATATATAGAAGGTGTTACAGAATGTCGATTTTTTTTTCTATCTTGATTAGTTTTAGGAAAAAAATACCTAATTGCATTACCCTGGACTACCCTAGGAACATAGAGATTTTTTTCTGGACATAACTTTACAATAAGTTTATACATAATTATATAAAAATAACAACAAACAATTAAATACTATTAACATTTAAACTAGGGACTTTTCCCAAATTAGGTTTTTCTAAAATTGTATCTATGTTTTTGGGTGAGACAGTGATATGAAATAAGGTAAATTTTATTTTATTTCTCGAAAACTTTGCAAAATACAAAAAGTTTGTAACTAAGTCAGTGGCCTACATTCTTTTGTCTAAAATATTCGTTAAGGTACCTATCGAGACGCCACTGAATTGGGTAAATTTATTAAAGTTGGATCTTACCAGACCTTTAAAGCCTTATTTGCCAAATTTAATCATAATCGGATAAGAAATATTAAAGATAATAAAAAAAAACCTGGTATCTAAAAAACAATGCATTTTCGGATCCATGTTTTAAAGAAATTTCTCTATATTTTGTGATAAAAAATTCGTCCTTAAATTTGATTAATTGCATTCTGTAATATTTTGTATAATAGCCAAAGTTAAACTTAAACAAAATATTATTTAGCTTGTCTCCATAATAAAGATATTTAATAAATATTTTAAGAAAATTTAACCTTTTATAGAGTATGAAAAGCTAGTCTGCTCTTGCATTAATATAACAAAAGTTGGGATTACTTTTAAAACAATAAATTAATATTAAAATATTTAATATAAAATAATTATTTTTGATAATTTTCCAGAAACCTGCGGCAACTCCGATTTTCACGAAATTTGGTATACGGGGTTTTTGGGGCGCTGATCACGAATCTGAACTTTTTTGGCGGAAACGTTTCGTTCTCGAGATATTCATCAACAAAGTTCAAATTTGAACTAAGCTTATTTTCACTATATTCCCCCTTCTTTTGGCACACAATTCTTGATTTAAAGCTAAAGTGTCACATAATATTTTATTTTCACCTTTTAAACCCCGTTTTTTACGTATTTTACATTATTTTTGCATTAAATTGCATAGCTATACTTTAAATCATTTCAATTCCAGTGTGCCATGAAGCCCTATGTGTATGTATGGTTGCCGCATTATCAAAGAAAAGCCACGCAATATGATTTGGCTTTTCTTAAGAATAAAGATATTTAATTAAATTTTTAGAAAATTTAACTTTTTACTATTATTAGAATAATGTAATAAAAGTAAATAATAAAGTAATTGTCCTATCTTTTATTATAAAGCTATAGACTAGCTCTTTATATTAAATAAAAAGTTAAATTTTCTTAAAATATTTATTAAATATTTTTATTGTGGAGAAAAACCAAATAATATTTTGTTTAAATGTATATTCCCATAAAACAAATAAACAATAAAAAAGCTAAACTATTTTAAGGCCAGGTATTTCTCTTTAAAAAAAATAAGTTAATATATTGTAAAATTTTTAGCAATATTTGGTACATTTTTTGCAATAGTATAGCCTGATAAAACATTTTGTACCATTTTAATCTCTCACAATTTATAGATAGTAGACACATAACAGCAAACTATTTATAGCATAACAGGTAATTATCAATTGCATACTTACGAGATAAGCAATTGTGTTTTAAATAAAACAACATTGTTTTTCAAGCTTTATTTAAGTTTGTTAAGATTTCTATGTAAAATATTTGTTTTACAAAAACAGGATAACAAAAAGTATGGCTCTTAAATGGGGAATTGTTGGTGCCGGTAAAATTTCTCATGACTTTGTGACTGCTGTACAGACACTGCCCGAAACCGATCACAAAATTGTTGCGGTAGCAGGAAAAGACAAACAAAATGTGGAGAAATTCGCTAAAGATCACAATATTCCCAAAGGATACGATGCGTATTTAAAATTGGCTGAAGATAATGAAATTGGTAAGTGTGTATGAAGTATTATTTTGTTGCTAAGGGTAGCAACTATTTTTATAACTTAAAGATTAAACGTAACATATGTAATATCTTTGTGGTCCACTGGTGAACATAAGAATAACTATTAAACTATTTTCAATATTTGTACATTTATAGAAAAATCCTAAAACACATCAATTTTTATTTTTTGGGGGACACATTTTTGTGTCAAAATTTACTTGTCTAGGGTAAGCCCCTCCCCTACCAACACAAATGTCAAAATGTTTAAATGGGAAAGGAAGTCAAGAGTCAAGTGATACCTTATCTTAAAGGATTTTAAATTTTCTCTTTAACAGACTTCAGTTTTTCAAAATCGCTTTAGCAGTTTCTGAGAAAATGTACCCCGAACACCTGGTGTTTTTAGCTCCCTTAACTTTTTTATTTTTAAAATAATAAAATAAAATTAGGTACGTTGATCTATCACCTAATGTGCAATATTTCATTTAGTTATTTTCTGTTATTTCTGGTTTAGCCTGAAATGACCTTAACTTTCCCATTTAAAATGGGACACCCGGTATATATTTATTCATTTGAATAGACAATGCCATTCCGAGTATAGTGACAATCTATTGGCTCTTTTTGACATCTAACCTATAAATATTTTAAATTTTTGATTTAGCGTTTTATTATTGGGATAAAACTGTAAATTTTGGCCCCAGGAGTCACTAAAAAATACATGTAATTATTTATTTTGCCGTGACAACTTGGCCCAAAATTAAACGTTCTATTCCATTTATGGCACTCCTGATTAAATATTAAAAACTAAAAATGGATGTCAAAAAGTTGCAAACCGAGTGTTGTTGTACTTAAAAGAATGTTTTCTATTCAAATAAATAAAAATATATCTGTCTCATTTTAATTAATAAAGTTTAAAATCGAAAGTAACAAAAAACAACTAAATTTATAAAATAATGCATATTTAGGTGATGAATCTACTTACCAAGTTATATTTTATTATTTTAAAATATAAAAAAGTTACAGCGGCTAAAGGCTAACGTATTTAGGGTACGTTTTCTCCGAAACTACTGAATCGATTTTGAAAAACTGAAGTCAGGTAAAGGATAAATTTAAAACATTTAAAAATGTGGTATCACTTGACTGCTTAACTAAGTACAAAAGATATTCTAAGCTTATCCACATTTTTGATATTTAAAGACTACAACAGTTGCACAAATCATTCGCATACAAGACTAACTGAAAAATAATATAATAGTAATTTATGACCACACGAGCCGTTAGGCGAGTGCAGCAATCCCGTGAGTAAAAAAGACACTTTATGCATGTGTTACATACTATATTTTTTCCACGACCGTATAAAAATTTCCCAAAATAACATTTTATACACATATTTTATTTGTCTAATCATATTAATTTTAGTTTTTGCAGCACAACCATTTTTTAAGAGTCAATTATCCTCTTCATAACTATGCATTTATTATTTAATTGTAGAAAATTGTATGTACTTACTTTTTGTAGAAATAATACTAAAACAGTATAAATTCCTTTTCATTTTCTTATTCATCCAAATTCATTATTACTATTAATTTTCAATAATTTTTATTAAAATTATTTGCCAACTGTCAAATTTTAAAACTATTATACATGAACTAAAAAAATAATGACAAATTAAAAACTTGACCTTTGGTTCATTTGATGTCGCGTTTACTGTTACATTGCATAAATTGATATTTAAGTTTATTGTAGTAAGCATTGAAAGAAAACACTAACAAAAGTGTAAAAGCTTGAAAGTGTTAAAAAAGGTATTTTTAACACTTTATGTAGTGTCCTAAAACAGATTACTTTAACTCCATGTTAACGGTTAAGAAAACAGCATTTTTTTAACGGTCATGGAAAAATTATATTTACTTTCTTATGATTTATCTGGTAAATTAAGTAATACATTCTGAATTATTTAATAGACAATAAAATACTAAAAGTTTTACGTCATTACAACTTCTTTATTAACTTATTTGTTACAGAAATTGCATACATTGGAAACCTAAACAATCAACACTTCGAAGTTACGAAATTAATGCTTGAGTATGGCAAACACGTGCTGTGTGAAAAACCCTTTACCATGAACGAGAAACAAACTTCTAGATTAGTTCAAATAGCTAAGGAAAAAAACTTTTTCTAATGGAAGCTGTTTGGTCCAGATGTTTTCCTGCCTATCAGAAATTGAAAGATATAATTGATTCTGGAAGTATTGGCGATGTTTTATTTTGCTCGGTAAATTTTGGATTTGACTTGAAATATGCAGAAAGAGTTATGTAAGTATTGACGCAACCGTTCAATACCGGGTGCCCACGAAATTACTAGCAAGCCTGTCAGCGTTAAACTCAGGGGGTGGCCAGGAAGGGTAATCCCCCGGAGCAAAAAAATCCCACTGGGAGAAATTTGGGAAACCAAAATAAATTTGTTGGTAAAATCATAAGTATGAATGTAATGTCAAAGTATACAAGTTGTTGCTTTTGGTTTTAAAACTTAAGGACTTTTTTGCGCTTCAATTTTTTTACTGTAATATTTTTTTGTTGGTAACTTCCCCGAAAATATGAAACTCATTCCCAGAATGGTTGGATAGGATGCAGATTTCTGTGGCACTTCCGGTAAAACCGGAAATTTTATTTTTACAGTAATAGGATATAAGGTTTATTAAATATTTGTAAAAAATTGTACCTATTAGCCCTTTTCTATCATTATTATTTGTTTTTTAACAAATCGATAAAAATGGCGGTTAAAATGTCATTTTCAAAAGCCGTTTTCTCAAAAACTAATAAAAATATGTATAACATGTTGTACATGTATTTTTTGGATTTGCCTGTGGAATATTTTTTTTATGTATAAGGTGTTTCGGTTAAAATAGAAAAGTTGAGAGCACCATAACCAACCATATATTTGACCAATATTTCAAAATTGTGGAACATTTCTCAAGAAAGTGGCAGACTTGCTAGTAATTTTGTAGGCATCCAGTATAGCAAATTCTGCTAGAATTTGCAATATAATCGTTATTCGAAATTCTAAGGAAGTGATTTAAGCCATCAATATTTTATTATTTTACATTTTTAACAACAGCGTCTAGATATTTTAAAAGTTTGTAATGCAAAAATTTAATTTTATTGTTTTTTTTATACCGGATACGCATGAGATATATTTCCGGTTCCCATTGTTTTATTTCTTCATCGATATTGGCAAAACTTGGTAGGGTTGTTAGACTAACGAATAGCCATTTTTAAAAAATGACTAGTACTTTTGCCTATTAAATAAATCAACATACCATTTTACGTAGAAATTCAATATTTTTAAAAGAAATCTGGTTTTTATTTAAATTTTAATTTTTCATCCAAGTGCCATGTTCATTCGTAATCACTCCTCATACTTTACTTACTGTCAGAAAAATACGAAATCCATTTTATCCTTAAACTTAGAGGGAACTATTTTTTTTTAGTTTTTTCACCCTAGCTCAAAAACTAAAATATGGTTATATCAATTTTATAATATTTTTAAATACAGTATTTTAAACTGAATCCAACAGTATAAAACATTACGACATTTTTCTTTATGTTCATTAAAAAAAAACATTTATTAAGTTGGGATATATGAATGGGGTACATCACAATTCATCGTAGTTGCCATTAGAACACGAACATAATAAAGCATATTTCTGTGAAAACAATTGCTTTTGTTCTTTTAAAAGTTTTATAAATAAAAAGGCTGGTTTGTGTTTATGTATCTTCTCCTTTAAAATAATTTTAAATCAAGAAAAACTAAAAAAAAGTCTAGAGCCCTTTTTAAAAAAAGGTTTAAAAAGATGAAATCGTTTTCATATTTTTCTGAAAGTAAAAAACTATTAAGAGTGATTTAAGAATGATCATGGCACTATAGATGAAAAATAAAAATTTAATTTAAAAATAGAATTTTCACCAAAATTTTGTTTTAATAATGATAAATTTTGACTTAATATGGTCTAAAAATCTAAACAACAAAAATATTCAGGGTTTAACTGGAACATCAAAAGTTCCAGTCATTTCCGATTAAATCAAAAGTCGTAAAAATCACACAAAAATGGCTTTTTGTTAGTAAAATAACCCTACTTAGCTTCGTCAGTATCGATAAAGAAATTTAAAAAAATGGCAGCCAGAAAGTAATCTCGTAGGCGCAAAAATGCTGAATCCAACTCGGGTTTGTATCTGACATACATACCGGTTGAGCTAAATAACATAACACATAGGCAATGTGAGAAAAAGAGACAATCTAACTAAAAATGGGCATGTAAACATGCGTGACTAATACTGCTTGTTTTGATATTCTATTACTCGCCGATATACCAAAACTGCTTGCTCAAGCAGTATAAGGAGCTCCAAATCCTAACGCAGTTTTTGATAAAATACAATTTTTAGAATACCTTATAGTTTTTACTGCGCGTTTCCTCTTTATAAATTAATAAAAAATTGTAATCGAAATATGTTTAATGACTTATTATTTATAATATGATATATTTTACTTAAAAGATTTTTTAAACATAGATAA
Organism: Listronotus bonariensis; assembly: GCA_014170235.1. Taxonomy (NCBI): domain Eukaryota; kingdom Metazoa; phylum Arthropoda; class Insecta; order Coleoptera; family Curculionidae; genus Listronotus; species Listronotus bonariensis. Next base: position 316,968 of record JACEGR010000170.1, on the reverse strand, counting down.
TAAAACACGAAGTAAAAATTATGAAATACTCTAAAAATTGTGTTTTATTAAAAACTGCGTTTTAATTTGAAGCTCCTCATATTATATCGATTGTGCGGGGGTTATAGTGTTTTCATCTAATTCTTTTAATTGAAGCTTATTTTATTGTTTAATCAAGTGCTTTTTTAATTAATTAATTTTGCCTAATTAATTAATTTTACCGACAAATAAATTATTGATGGCGTTTACTTTAAATTTGTTGTTTTTACTGTTACCTTGATAAAGAAATTATACAAATTATTATGTTGTTCTTGATAATCATTAAATTAAGTCAGGCCGCACACATATTTGTATCGGACACGATTCTTGGATACGAATACTTGAAGGTCAGCTAATAATATCTTTTTATGACCGCAATGCATACATTCAATCCATTTTTTGGTCGGACGTCACGTCAAACATGTCATAAATCAGTCAACCTTCAGATCATCTGTCCGATCGTCCGATTAAAAGTCGGATGTGTGGGGCCTGCCTAAGTAATAACTAAGTAATAACATACATATTCTGATTATAAACAAAATTAAATATTAGTTTGCAATACATTCAAAATACCTTGGTTTAAAAAGAAAAACTTAGTATTTATGTCGCCGGCAAATGGTTGTTTTAGGCAAACGCCAATTTTTAGACAAATATCAATAGAAATATTTGCATAACTAGACTAGGTTAGTTCTGGTTAGTTAAATCTTATTTTTCTTTAATTAAAGCAAATAAAAAAAATGTAACTAACCGTGACCGCCCCAATATGACAGGTTTACATGACCGTCTATAGCGCTTTGAATCAATCAAATTACACGTGCTTTTGCTTTTTACTGTAGTCTGCAAAACACATTGTACTCCTAATGTTATTAAGTATATCAGAGTCATTTGCCTAACAAGGACCAGGGCAAACGCATTTACCTCGGCAAATAACTTTTAAAAAATTATTTTCTTTAAATCATTTACCCAGGCAGAAGGCATTTGCCTAGGCAGAAGCCATTTGCCCAAAAATACCCTTTGCCTGCGATATTTATACCAACTTTTTCTCTTTTAGGAATCCGAAATTGGGTGGAAGCGCTATACTAGACATAGGCATCTATATTCTCCAATTTCAGCAATATATTTTTAGAGGATTAAAACCTATTGAAATAGCTATAAATGGTCACAAAAATAGCTTAGGTGTTGATGAATCAGCAGGTGCAGTTATTACTTATCCTGATGGTAAGATGGCTGTAGTGAGTACTTCTGCTCGAGTGCAGCTCCCCAATGAAGGAGTTATTGTAGGAACCAAAGGTAAAATAAATTTATATTATTTCGTTATATCGCAGTTGACAATAGAAACACCCAAATTTTTGGAGTCAGGTTTCTACTTATCGTTTTCCAAAATCGTTCTGTGTTTATATATTAAACTTGCAGTTGTTTGTTTTGATGTCTAATCACACTTAACCCTGTGGTTTTTTACTGTGTTTATTAAATATGTAAATACTGGTTTAGTTAAAAGTACCGCTAAGGCTACATTTACCAAATTTGGTACCAAAGGTGTTTTGGACATGTGGAATTAAATAGTGATATCGGCACTGATTTTCCAGTTTTGTGCTACATGTCTTTTTTTCAGTTTTTAAGTGAATTGCCTTATTTATTTTTATTGCATTAAATTGGGCTAATTAAATTTAGTAAGTTTCTAAAATTTTAAAATTTTCTCTCTATTAATTGCCGTGATATAATGCACTACATTTTTAGCAAAAGTAATTTTTAGCATGCCTAATATCAATAAGTTATATCAGCATTATTACCAAACTTTATTAAATTGTGGTGTCATATTTTGGCACCTGGTAAAGTTTAAATTTTGAAATTTTTGAATATTACTTAAGTTGGCATGGTCCTTTTATTGCAATTAAAATAGCTGGGGCATTCCATTTAAAATAGCAAAAATATTACATCTAGCGCAAAATTTAAACATCTGGCAACAATGATAGTATCACTGATTAATTCTACTTGCCCATAAACGTTTAAATATCGTAATTTGCAAACGTAGCTTAAGGAATTGTGGAGATATTTGAGCGTATCTGACCTTTTTACCTAAAATGTTGTGCTGTCATATCTTAAGAGCAAATAAAAATGCAATTTTGAAAATTTGTGCACTGACTGCGCAATTTATTGCAATGAAAATAAATGGGGCATTCCATTTAAAAAAACGAAAGGGATACGTGTAGCACAAAACAAGAAAACCTGGCAAAGGTGACGATTTTACTTTTAAATTCTTCATGCCCAATACCTTCCAGATACCAAATTTGGTAAATGTAGCTTTAGCGGTTTTAAATATATTTAAGAGTTGCAGTACTTTTTACAGTCCCAATATACTAAAATATTACTTTATTGCTGTTAAAACCATAAATAGCATTTATTTTTATTTAAGGGACATTAAAACTTCCATTTTTCTGGTGTCCAACTGAACTTGTAACTCCTGAAACTACATATAAGTTTGCACTACCCGAGTCACCTGTTCCTTTCTGTATATCACAATAGTGCTGGTCTATCATATGAAGCCGAAGAGGCAAGACAGTGTATTAAGAAAGGTAAGACAACTCAGTTTTGTACCAAGTGGTTAACCTAATATAAAGTGCCTCGCAGGATAGGTGTTACAAGAAGATAAATAGACCAGAAATTTTGGAATTTTAAAACGAAATTTTGGGAAAACTGGTCGCATGGTCCAAAACTAAAAAATACCAAATTTTACTTTAATTGGTATTATACAGGGCGAGTTATAACTAAAACTTTTATTTTTAAAAATAGATCAAAACTTTATAAGTAAATGTTGTAGAGAATTAGATTTTATGTCAAAATTTAAAGTTAAAGCATGAGAGTAAAAAAATGTTATTGTCAATTTTGTACATTACGCATTACAACTTAAAAAAAAATTGGCCAGAGGAAGCAAAATTTAAAAGAAAATTTAATAATTTAAAATAAATCTGAATGTATGATATGTGTCTGAAACTGTATTAGCAGTAGTTAGTTTTATTAAAAGTTAAATGTTATCCAGAGTAGGTAAAAATAAGCAAAAACTGCTTGGTAGTAAAGTACAGTTATTTTTAAAAATACAATAAAATGATAAATAAAAGAGGTATTTATAATCAAAAGTCATGATGTCCTATTCAAATTTTTGACATTTTTTGGAAAAGGTTGAATTAACCCTGTATGATACAGACTTTTATTATTTTGGTTTAATATTTCTTTAAAGCACTTCCAACTTCCAGAACTAACCAGAACTAACTTTTAAACAAATTTAATCAAATCTGACCAAATTTGTAAAATTGAACTGCATTTATATTTTTTTAGCTAACCACTAACTTCAAGTTTGTTGCAGTTGCAAGGATATTTAATAACACCCTAAAATTATACAAATATGCTTTTATTAAGGCAAATATACTATAAATAATAAAATGCGTATAAAAATGCCTTATTTACCATGTAAAATTTTTGTTTTAAATTTTAATGAGAGTAGAACAAATAACTTAAAATTAAAAAAATATATAAATAAAAATTTAAATAGGAGGCCATGACTTGGCATTTAGGCATAACTTTTAATTTAAAATAACTTTTCTATTTAACATTTCTTTGTATTTTTAGAAATAAGGGTACTTTACTCTTAAGCAGTTTCTAATCTTTTTGGTAACCCTAGAATATAAGATTTACGCTGGATTTATAGATTAACGTTTTTGTCTCCGTTTGCCGTTTGACGTTTTAAGTTAGAAGCTAAAACAACAACTTTACATTTGTCAATTTATATTTTTTGTTCATCATTTCCATATTGGTAATGCAAATTAAGGAGCACAGTGTTGAAATTCGGTTAAACAGCTGATAAAAAGGGGTATCTAGATTCAATTTGGCAAAGAATATTTACATAAATTACCGAATTAGTTATTAAAATATAAATAACACAAAGCAGGATAATAGTCTGTGTTTCGAGAACCTTTATATATAGCCATAAAGCGTAAGTTCTTCGTTATTTAGACTTAAACTGCAGATAAACCAAAACTGACTTCGCACGTTTTGCTTCATTGCTGAATTTTTTAAGGAAATCCATGATGGCAACCACTTAAACGCTTAACACTAGTTGTAGACTAACGATTTACTTATTTTTTATTACATTTATCCCATAAATCATAAAAATTATTTAAAAAATAGAATATTAAGTGCTACATCTGAAAGCAAAACCCAATTATGAAATGTCAAATGTCCTAAATTTGCAACTGTAACGTTGTCAGGTCGTCTAATTTTAATTTTCAATACCATGTCAGAAACCGAAACGTCAAACGGTACCGGTGACGGAGACGTCAATTTTTAAATTCAGCTTAATACGTTAAATGTACGCTATTTGTAGTAGGCAAATTATTTTGTAGTAGGTAAAGGTAATAACTTTATATTCTAAGGTTATAAACCAATGGTCAGAACCTCTAAAATGATGTGCCACAAGACCCCCGTTTTATTTATTTTTTTCAAGTTGACACCTAGCAAAATTTTTATCTGTCAATTTCACTCTAAAAAATATTAATTACGCATCAATTTTATTTCCTTAAGTTTTTTTTAATTATCCTGTTCAAAAAATTAAGGAGAAAGGGACACTAGATAAAAGCACTATACGAGCTCTTAATATTAATTTTAGGTATTTACCATTTATATTGGAAATTTTCTTATTTAACATTCACCTTTTTTTTTTTAATATTTAATGTTTAGGAACATTTTACTATATTGTGAATTTCTTTGATGGCCCTAAAGGAATTTTTAACGGTCTTTGAAATTGCTTTAATGTGTTTCGTATGTAGGTGAAAAAATTATTATTGTAGAGAAATATGTAAGTAATTAACAAAAGTTAAATTTAGGTAGCATGATTATTAGTATTATTAATTTCTTACATTTTAAGGCGTAAAAATAGCTGTTAATTTATTAAACAGTATCCATTTTTCATGGGTCCGTGAATTTGCTAAAATTTTGTCGCAAATAATTAATATGCAAAAATGTTGCATAAAATAATTCTGCCATTTAACGGAAAAACACCTTATGTGCATATAATAATCCATATAACATACGGTGTTTTTCCGTTCGACCGCAGAATTGTCAAGTGAAAAAATTCAACTGGCTGTAGTTTTTTAAAAAATATAGATTTTTTTTAAATTTAGAATTTGTCGATAAAATTTAATAAACTTTACGAAAAAAATGTTAAAAGAGGATTTGCTTTTAAAACTTGGATTTTTTTCGCGGGAGGGGGAATCCAAAAAAACATTTTTTTCGCAAATTTTAAAATTAATATTTTCTTTACCAAAGTGTTCCTCCTAAGGCCACTAGCATCTGATATATATATTTGGTGTGGGTCCCAAGTTCCAGTTTTTAGATAAAGCAATTTAAAAATATTATCTACGCCAGTGAGTAAACTTTAATTCAGCGTAGCCTATTTTAGGATCTTAACAAACTTATTTTCTTTTTTAAACTGTTTTGAAGACAATTAACAAGTTTTTCTTTTTAAGGTCTACTTGAAAGCCCCAAAATTACTCATGAGGAATCAATAGAACTGGCAAGATTAATGGATCGTATGAGAAAACAACTAGGAGTTGTCTTTCCAGAAGATAGTCAAGAGTTTTAGGGTCAAAATTTGATAAACTTTTATTGTGCCTTTACTATATTTAAGGTGTATTTTTATATTTAAAATATCGTATTATAATATACTTTTAAAATACAATAAAAATAATCATTCTAATCTAATACTGATAGTTTACAAAAATACTGATTTATATACATGGGCGCCCGGAGGGGGATGTAAAGGTGTGCACCTGGATTTGGACATAATACATACGCGACGGAAAATGTATGAAAAAGTACGATGTCTTAGGTAAAATCGAACTGTTGGCTTTTTAATAAAATATCCAAATATATGAAAAAAGCGAGATATGAATTAAAAAGTAAATTTTTGAAGGAAACCATTTTTGTTTTGCTCTTTTTTAGCCCCCATAGATATAAAGAGGTTAAAAAAGGTACGTTTTGTAAGACCTTTTTTTATTTTTTTGCACCCCTGGAAGTCATCCTTCCGGCGCCCATGCTTATATAATTAAATATATTATTGCCTTAAAATTTATTATCGGATATAAAATATAATATTAAAATAAATGTGTATGTAAATTACAAAAAAATTATTTATCATTGAGGGACTCTGCTCCTTTAACCATTATAGAAAAACCTAAATCTAAAAATTTTTTCCACGCCTTTAGCTCTTCCTGGTTTACCAATTGTGCAAAAAGGTCCATTAGTACTACTTTGAGTTCCTGAAATAATAATAGAAATCGATATATACAGTGAGAATAGTAAAAGAGTTCCACCCACTTTCTCGTTTGAATGAGACAAAATATCGAGATCGGGTAAAATTTGGGTAAAAGGGTGTCACTTAAACTTCTCTTTGCCATAAAAAGTAATTTAGTCACGTGGCTTTGTGCCAAAGGGACATTGACAACTATTTTTTGAAATGAAAAGGGAGTCATATAGCATTTCGGTTCAAAGGTCCTTTAATTCTGTACTTAACGCCACTTTGTTTTTGAAAATCGGGCAGCCATTGAAATTTGGCCTAAATATTAGATACCTTACAAACAGTGCGGTTTTAATGATATTGGCTTGTAAATCTAGAACGACTTAGCTGATTTTCAAAAACAAAGTGGCTTTAGGTAGGGAATCCAAGGGCCTTTAAAACGAGGTACTTTATGACCCTCCTTTCTATTTAAAAAATTGCTTGTGCCCTCTTGACACTAGCCCAAAATTGTTTTAATGCAAAAATACACAAAAAATACACAAATTTTACCCGATCTCAATATTTTGACTCATTTAAAAGTTAAGATCGTCTTGTAATACTTGTTCTGGGACTGTATACGTGTCATACAATTTTCATATTTCAAAATATTCAAAAATTCTTTTAAATTACAATTGTAACAAATAATAATAATGTTTGTACAAGTAAAATGAATAATGTTAAAGACAATTATAGAAATATAATTGTGTTTGATAATGTCAATATGTTGTGTAGGTATTTGTATTTATCTGCAAGTTGCATTAATGACACAAAAATGTTATACTTATTTTTTTTTGGTGTTTGATTTCTTTCAACTTTGTAAAAATATAATATTTTTTAGGGTTATTTTAAAAATAGCATACTGAAAACAATGTTTACAAACTATTTCATAAGAAAAATAAAATACATACCCCATATGCTTTAACTGGAACCTTCCTAGGCACATGAGCGATCCCTTGTTTGAGTAACAACTGTTCCAAGATCGGAGGGTTGTCAATATTGCCCACTATCGAAGAAAAACCGTACATCAAACTTACACAATGCGCTCTAAACCTGTCATTGTTCTTAAGTTGATCCATAGGAACATTTTTAAATGGAAATAGTTGTTGATATTCCGGATGTTTTGTAAATAGGCTAAAAATTAATAAAGAAATTACGAACCCAAGAAAATTATAACCATACAGTGGCGAATATGACTACAAAGACTTAAGAAAAAAAACTGTCTTGTTGTTTTTTACAATAAATAAATTATGACAAATAAGTAAAAATGTATTAGATTTTTTCACTAAACTAAATCTGGCAACACCGACCAAAGGCTAAAAAGTTGGTACAAAAAGTTTTAGTGACAAACGTCGTGACCTTATATAGAACGACTTTGGAGTTTCCTATAGAAGTTTTTGATGTAAAAGTTTTTAATATTATATATACTGTTTTATTAAAAAAATAAATTTACATTTTGTATTGCAAAATTTTAGGGTTGACAGACAAGCTTACAATTACAATTTTGGATATTATACTTTGGCCACCATAAATTGATAATGAATAGGTACCTAGTTACTAATTTCTGTTACAGTAGTTTTAAACCAATAAAAATTTTTTTTTATTGTGGTAACTCGGGTTACTGACTTTAAAATCAATGAAATACATTTTTTGTTTAGGTGTTTTTCTCAATTTATAGTGAATAGAGTATAGTGAGTACGAAATGTACCCCGGATGTCGTTGCAATTGCAGGGTAACCAGGGCCGTATTATCCATTAGGATAACTAAGCTACAGCCTAGGGCGCCATGAAAAAATAGGCGCCGGACAGGGGAGTAATAGGCGCTAGACAGGAGAGGTTTTAAAAAGTTTACGTTGAGTGGGGAAAATTTTATTTCGGGTGGTGAAGTAAGACGCCTGGCACTCAAAATAGGCGCTACGGAGGAAAGAACCTTTTTTTTGCTCTTCAAAAATTTTTCGGTGAAAAATAGGCGCACCGGGAATTCTAGCCTAGGGCGCTTCAAACAGTTAATACGACCCTAAGGGTACCTTGATTATTATTAGAGATAGAGACTTGCGGTTTTTGCCCTCCGTTTCTAATTTTTCATAAAACGAAAAACGACACCAAAAGTTTTTTTATGGTTCTTTTAGTTTCTGACCTACAGGGCGAAAAAGAATTGTAATGATATATTGATTTTGCCAAATTGGCCTTGCTAGACGCCTATAAAGTGTGGTCCATTAAGTGTTCAACAAATGGAAACTCTTTTAAATTAAAATTTCTTGAAAAAAAATATTTTTATAAGGTGCAAAGTCTTAAACTGTATTAGCAATAATAAGTTTTATTAAAAGATAAAGAATGTACAGAGTAGTAAAAAAAAACTAAAAACTGCTTAAGAGTAAAATACCTTATTTCTAAAAATACAAAAGAATTATAAATAAAGAAGTTAAATTAAATTGAAACCTATACCTAAACACCAAGTCATGGACTCCTAGTCCAAATTTTAAAATGTTTTGAAAATTTTTAAATTAACCCTGGCTGATACAATTTTTGATTATTTTGATTTAATATTTCTTTAAAGCAGTTACATCCCAGTTACGTTTAATCAGATTCGATTAAATTAAAATAAATTTATAAAATTTAACTGGATTTTTATATTTTTTTATTAAACCTTTAACTTTAAGCAAAGAATACAAATCCATAGAATGTCACAAGTAAGATTTCAGCGTATCCTGAAATTTTAGTACCTACCCTGACCACCAGATAGCGAAAGTGGTCCAATCCACCAATAGAAACTCGACTGGGTATCGACCAATTTTTTGATTGGTCCGGTGCCAACTTTCGATATCTGGTGGTCAGGGTAGGTACTAAAATTTTAGGGTAAGCTGAAATCTCACTTGTGGGCTTCTAGGGATTTGTATTCTTTGCTTTAAGTTTGTTGCAAGGATATTTATCAGGGCCCTACAGTTTAACAAATATTATTTTTACAAGGGCAAATATCCTGTTAATAAGAATATGCATATAAAAATTTCTTATTTACCGTACAAAAATTTTTAAAAAGTAAAACCTTTGAATTAAATAAATAAATAAAAAAAAACGTTTTTGATAGGTCATGACTTGGTATTTAGACATAACTTTTAAATTTAAATAAACTTTCTCTTTACCATTTTTTTATTTTTTTAATAAAGGCGCTTTACTCTTAAGCAGTTTTTAACCTTTTTGACTTACTCCTTATATTATTAAACTTTTAACAAAACAGTTAGTTTTTTACTACTAAAACACTTTTAGACCATGCACTAACTTTTATTAGTAATAATTAATTAATTAATTATAATAAAATTTTCTGACTGATTGCAAATAAAGAAGTTCCATTTGTTGCACACTTAATGGACCATACTATATTTGTCCATGCTTTACTACTGTGTCCATACCTTGCTACAACGTTGTGTATTTACCCTTTAATTTAATTTTTTTAAAAGAAATGTATAAAGGAGCAGGTTGTTTATCTAAAGCTAATTAAAACCTTTTTTATAAACCCAAGATAATAGAAAATGACCCTTGTCTGTCACATTGTGTTGTTCAGTAAACAGCTTTAAATTAATGTTAACTGAACCGTTAATAATGGATTCCAAAACTCAATATCGTCGAAATATGTGTCAAACCATTATCAGGTCAATTTTATTAAGAATATGCGAAACATTTTAAATTGGGGCACACAAGTTGTTAATTTGTCAATTTTAGATATTTATTTAATTCCATACATTTGAAAGCTTATAAAGGATAGTGGGTCAGGGCCAAACCTGAGCTCAGAGCTATGACACTCCACCCTCCACCAGAGGCGGCGTAGGGCGTGGGCGTGGGCGACGTGGACCACAGCCCACGGGCTTGCGGACCAAGGAGCCTCGCACTTAAACCTAAGCCATGTTTTTTATTTTAAAAATTATGTCTTTATGCGCAACGAGAGTGCCTCAAAAAAATGTATCTTGCCCACATAAAATTACGATCTTTCGCCGCCGCTGCACTCCACGCAGGCACCGGTAATCTAACGGGATCGCAGGTAGAGCGGGTGTCCTTCGCTCTAAACCGGGGTATACACGGTCATGCAAACCTGAAACGCACTTGCATGAAAGCAAATGTCAAATAAAGCCTTTGATACACACGATTCAGATGTACCTGTCAGTTCTGCGTCAGTTTTGGCAGCTGGTGGCGTGATCAACTTAAACATAAGCGTGATTGAGCGAAAAGTTTTTTTATTTTTGTCAATGTATTAATTACTTTTAACTTTCCAAAAGCATGAATAACCTTGGTACATATCTATAAAATCACGCAATACATCTTCCTGGCGCCAAAGAGCCATTTTGTTAACTTAAAACGAACAATATAACCCCGTAAACGACGTCCCTAAACTGAAACGTTAACTGACGTGTCCAACACATGCACAAGTTTGCACGACGCGCGCCACGAAAAATCAAACTCGGACATCGAGTCGCATGCCAAGCCAGATGTGGCAGTTTTTTAATACACACGGTCAAATTTGCGCGCGAGCTTTGGCTTTTTGACAGATGTGACAGTTTTACATGTTTTACATGACCGTGTAAAACGCGGTTATTATTGTGTTTAGGACGGGCACGCCCGTACAAAAGAGAATTTACATTTTTTGTTTTGTCATAACTAATTGTTTGGATCTTACATTAACCTCGTATAATATACAAGGTGTCCGGAAAGGTAAAGTTAAAAATGATAGGTGTCATAGAATGAGCCAAAATAATGTTAATACTTCATATAAAAAAAAGTTCTATCGCGCTTCTTTAGGGTGTTATTGACCTTCAAAGTTAGAATGAAAAAAATGTATTTTATTTATAAAGTTTAAATGGTTGCCACAATAATAAAGATATTTGGGCATTTAAATAAACTTATACCATACCATATCCATAGGCAAATGATTGCGTAGTAAGTCATAATTATACAGGGTAAGACGAATTTTTTTCGTTTATTGTCTGCAAATTTTTACAGGGGTAAAAAATTTGACCCTTTGGTTTGACTGTTTAATTCCTTCTTTTTGTACAAAAAAGGTATATTTTATTTAAATCGATATCTATGACCGTTTTTCATATAAACAAATTTTAAATCCAGACATACCCCCATTTTGTATCTAATAAAAATTTTAACTTTTTGAGAAAATTATTAAAATATGGTAAAATTATAAAAAACAGTCACTATTTATGTTTTAAGTTTAAAAGGCTTTCAAACACCATTTTTAATTATTTTTACCACATTCCGAAAACGAAAAAATCTAAAGAAAACTTTAAATTTATTTAATATTAAGCTATATTATGTAGGTACATTAACACAGAATCCGTCCCTGTAAAATTTAACCGCGCTTTGACAACTTCCAATCTGCGACTGAGCTCGCTTCGCCAATCAAAATCATATTTAAAAAAACGCTAGGCATGTTTTTTAAGCGACAACCAAAAAAACTTAGGTTATTATAACGACACGCAACAACCCAAAATCCAAGTTTGTGTTTTACTCTACAGCCTTATATATGTAATTGTTTAACGAAACTTTAAATACATATATACATACTCGTGGGTTTGTTATTTAAATAACTATTAATATAGGGTGTTTTCTAATTGAGGTAAAAAGATTTTATGGGCTTAATTTTAAGCGTATTCAATAAAAAATGCTTTTATAGACATAGGTCCAGAAATGCATTGTTTTAAAGATACAAGGTGTAAAACTTAAAAAAATCAATTTTATACTAATTTACTAATATACCTTATTAGATTTTGAAAATATTTGGCAGTGTTAATAACACATTTTTACATGAACAAGTATTTCTGACAAAAATGACGACTGTGACGTCACCAATTTTTGTGCAAAATTTTATATATTTTTAAATTGGCCAAATAAAAATGAAACGTTTTATAATTTTTTATATAATTACATAACTTTTAGTTTTCCAGAAAAAAAATCCACTAAATTTCATATTTTTAGACCACAAGAGAAACATTAAGAATTTTTTTATATTAGTTGTTATATTTTCTTATTAGTAATTTTGTAACAACGATAATGACTTTATTAAAACTTTCATAGTTTTACAAATATTACTAAAATAGGTGTTTGCAAAATTTTAAAATGTTATAAAAACTCTGTATCTTGAGAACAACAAATTTGGGAACCGATGTTTATATAAACTGTTTTTCATAAAATTAGAAAATAAAACATAAAACCTACAGGGGGATAACGACACTTAATTTGATTAAATCGAGCTAGTCGATGTACATCTTTATAAATTCGGCCACGACATTCTATTCAGTTTACCATCGGCAACAGACAGAAAAACGAAAGTTGCCGAAGGTAAACTTGATCGAAAGTCGTGGCTAAATATATAGTGATGCACATCGACTTGTTCGATTTAATCGAATCGAGTGTCGTGATCCCCTATTATATTTTTGACCTAATAAACTCGTATACCTAAGTGCATTTTTTCAAATTTTAGACCTACTTTATAAATATTGCCATTCCAGTTTCTACATTTGCTGCACCAGTACTAAATCTTGTCCATGTTGTCCTCAATATGTATCTGTCTCTAGATGTAAGTCCAGTCACAGGATCTGGATCGTCGGTTCTACCGGTGCTGCCCCAGAAATAACTTATTATGCCACCCATAGTTAAACCTGTAAAAACAGTGAATTTCCATTAAAACGGGATACCTTGTATAATATCGTTACCTGTACACACAAAAATTCTAAAACACTTTAATTTTTATTTTTAGGCGGACACATTCATGTGTAAAAATTTACTTGTTCAGGGTTATGAACTTCTCTAACCAACACATATGTCAAAAAGTTCAAATGGGATGGGGGATTAAGCCCTTAAATTTTTAACACCGGTTTGGTAGTTTCCTAAATTTACCCAAATATCGGTGTCACTAGCCGGTGACTCGAAAGTCACAATTGGAAAGAAGCAAGCGAGGGCTTCGCCCATCCCTCCCAAAAAAAAAATTATTTCCCCAAAATTATTTAGCATTTTAATTATATTAGTGTTTTTCAGCAAATATACTCTATAAACTAGGGCTTATGCACCCCAAAAACCAGCATCTAGATGCACCACTGGGTGGCCATAACTTTTGTGTTGTTTAATTGTATAATTATAATATACAGGGTGTCCGGAAAGGTCAGGTCAAAAATGATAGGGGTGATAGAGTGAGCCAAATAATGTTGGCACTTCATATAAGAAAAAGCTCTATCGCGCTTAGTTAGGGAGATATTGACCTATAAAATTGGAAATAAAAAAACTTATTTCAATTCTAACTTTTAAACTGTTGCAGCATTACCAATGACATTTGGGCAACTAAACAGCTTTATACTAATACTTCTTTTGTAGGAAAACGGTTGTACATACAGTCAGTCGGAATTATACAGGGTGGGACTATTTTTTTCATTTTATGTGTGCATTTTTGATATAGGTGACAAACTCGACATTTTGCTTTGACCGTTTGATTCCTTTAGCTTTTTTCTGCAAAAAGGTAAACCTTATTTAAAACGTTACAAGGCCGGTTTAAGGAAAAGTGCCGCCTGAGGCGGCTACAAATTTGGCCGTTCTTACAAGGAAATAAAATTTAAGGTTAAAATTTTTGAAGAGCAGAAAAAAAGGTTAACACCTCCATTTACTGAATTCTTTTATTTTTAAAATTTTAAAGACCCTTGATTCACTTTCTTTTCTCCTTCACACATATCTTTGAAGACAGAAAAAAAGGTCCCCACTTTTAAATTCCACTACTTTTTTTAAACTACCTTTAAAAAGATAATTTTGCCGCCCCTGTAAACACGCCGCCTGAGTCGGTCGCCTCACCGGCTCATCCCTCGGGCCGGTCCTGAATCGGTATCTTGAAGGGTTTTTCATAAAATCGCATTTTAAATCCAAATAAAGAAATCAATTTTTCTAAGAGAATTATTAAAATGTGGTAAAATTATTAAAAATTTCCTTGTTTTTAATTTTACTATATTTTAATAATAATCTGAAAAAAATGTTTTTTTTGGAATTAAAATGCGATTTTGTGAAAAAGCTGGTTTTTGGATTTAATATGCGATTTAATGAAAAACGGTCAAAGATATCGATTTAAATAGGATATACCTCTTTTGTAAAAACAAAAGATTAAGGAATCAAACGGTCAAAGTAAAATATCAAATTTCTCACCTGTATTAAAAATGCATACATAAAATTTAAAAAAAATCGTCTCACCCTGTATAATCCGGACCTATTGAACAGCCGTTTTTCTATGGAAAAAAGCATTAGTATAAGGTTATTTAGTTGCCCAAATATCATTGGTACTGTGGCAATGGTTTCAAAGTTATAATTAAAACAAGTTTTTTTAATTTCAACTTTTAAGGTCAATATCTCCCTAACGAAGTGCTATAGAACATTTGAAGTACTAACATTATTTTGGCTGACTCTGTTACCCCTATTATTTTTGACCTTACCTTTCCGGACACCCTGTATAATAATTAAAAATTAAATTAACTTAAAACAAAGTATATTTTTGTTTTATTTTATTAAACTAATAATAGTTATTTTTACCATACAAATTACTTATTTTTGTTACTAAAACATGTTCCTTTTCTTTCTTTAAGAGTGCTAAGGAGAGGGGGTTCACGCAACAATATGCATTAAAAACACAACAAAGAAAAGCATTTTTTAACACAAATTTACCTTCTCATTCATGCTAAGGGTGGGGGCTTGAAACCCCCAAACCCCCCTATATACGCCTATGGCACAGACCATTTTGTGGACCTGTGTATTATCTAAAATAAAATAAAAAACATTATGTTTGTAACTTTTTAATGTTGTGTGTCAATCACCAGCAGACAATTACCTTTTAACTTGAAGAGCTTAATTACTCTAAAAAGTCTTTCTGTCAAGCTAAATGCTTTGTTACAATATAAATTTGACAACAAAAGCTCTTGGAGCGCTCGATCTCATTTAAGCCCATGTTCGCTAAATTTTGTGACGTAATCATCTTCCGTAATTCTTTGTTTACAATCGTACTGGAAGGTTTTTTTCGAGGTTTTGGTGTTATTTTTTCGCTTTTTAGTCATTGGTTTTTTATATATGTTAATTTTTACTGTTTATAGTTAAAATGAATAGTTATTAGTACTGCAGTTACAGAGAATTTTAAAACTTGTAAACAGGGGTCACTGACCTTTGGATATTTTTTTACAGAGATTTTACGTTTAAAAAGATACAATTTTTTTATGTTTTCTTAGTGATTTTATTTTATGGTATGCAAGTATTGGTTTATTTTGTCAGATAAAAACATATTATGGCAAAACGGTGACGTCACAAAGATAACCTATATTTTCGGACAATCGAGCGCTCCTTATAAAAAAGTTTACCTTCCTTGCATTTCGAACCTTAACGACAATTCAAAGACTAAGTTCAAATGTAACGTGGATGTCCCGTGTAAAGTATAAACGGTTGACAGGGGACAACAGCGTTGCCAACAATACGTCTTTTTACGTAGATCCACGTATTTTAGGCGTTTTCCGCGACCGCGAACCTACGTACTTTAGTCCCAGAATCTACGCACTTTCTATCAAAATTATGAACCTGCATCTTACATATTTTTAAATTATATTTTGTTTGCTACTGATATATTTTTTAAATTATTGTTTGTCTGTTGTCTGCTTTTGGTTGAGTCACATAAATTATCGTTTAATTAACTTTTAAGCCGGCGTTCCTTGTGCGGAAAAGCGGAAAGAAACTGTCAAATTTATTGAATTTAACTGGCTATTTTAAAATGGTCACGTGGCTAAATAAACCAATCAGATTTAAGGAATTTGATAGTTCCGTTCTGATTTTACGCAGATATGGGACGCCGGCCTTAATTACCCTACAGGGCTGCATTCAGAATCGACGCCCGGTAAATGTCTCGTAAAGACATGCGCTACAAGACCTTATCAAAACTGAACATAAGGAGCAAATTCATTTGGAGATGTCAAAAAAGAGTAAACTTTACCCCAAGGTTATTGAATCTGAATTCGCACCAACCCTACTCTCTTTATTTCACTGAAAAAAAAGTACCTAGATCTACGTTTTTTCTATATAGAATTTTTACTATTTCTACGTAATTTATTTAACTGGCCTACGCCTTTTTCAAAATCCCGGTTGGCAGCACTGGGGGCACTCTCACCGGCGTACCTACTGGGAGGCTTGCAGGTCCTTCACCCAGTTGTTGCTAGCTCCCAGGAAAAATGTGGAAAATGTAGTATATATGCATATACCCCTTCTAAATCTAAACCGTTCGGTATATTTTCTTAAAACTTAAAACGATATTATATGACCAAGGTTTGCATTTTTTTGATATACGAATGACCGCTATAAATGTCAAGGTGAGAGCTGGACGCTATTTTTATAATTTTTTAATATGGAAGGGGTGTCTTGTGGCACATTATTTTAAAGCTTCTGATGAGTACTTTATTGCCATAGAATATAAAGTCAAGTAGCTTCACATGCTACAAAATGGCAGTACTTTAATAATTTTCCGAACACCATATTAAGATTGCTATATTGTAAACACGCTGTGTATGATGGATGTAGAATTTGTTTTTTTAATTATTTCGACACTGGAAAAAGCAAATCTTATATAATACATATATAATAATTATAGTAACAGTTTAATGTCAACAGGTATTAAAAAACAATTTAGCAAAGTCAACCAAACAAAGTCATGGTTAAATATGCTAGGTCAAACTCAAACATGAGTACTTATACAGCGTGTCTTCGGAAGCTCTTACCAAACAAAAATCTTTTTTATTAATAACTATACAAAAAATAGTGTCTCTTCATAAAAGTCCTGCTTGGTGAAAAAATACATGTCCACAAAAATAACTGTATGTTGGATGTACTTAAAAAGACTTGTTTTCAAATTATTATACAGGGTATTTCTTAACTACGGTACGAATCTTTAAGGAGTGATTTCCCATGCCATTTTATAAAGAAAAGTTTCTATAAACTTATGTCCAAAGTTATTTCGTTATTTAGATACAGGGCGTTAAAATTTTTAAAAAGGTCGGTATTTTATAAATATCCTAAATACCCTTAAACCGTTTTGATTCAAATTTGGTAAGTTTGTTTAATGTAATAAGGTGCTTGTAAAGCTCTTACTGGATTAGTTTTATTGGGTCCAGTGGCGTTTTAGTGGCTACCACAGCCAATTTAATTAAAAGAAAAATGTACGCTACTGGCTTTTAAGTAGTTTTTATATTTTTTCCTATGAAGCAAGCATAATACAACTTTTAGGTGCCGTTCATTTTAGATATGTATAAAATGCCGACCTTTAAAAAATAATTCACCGTCCTGTATCTCAGAAACGAAACAACTCCGGACATATGTTTGTAGGAACTTAAAACGACTTAAAAAATCATTCCTTTTTTTTGTACCGTAGTTGGAAAATACCCTGTATTTTAATTTGGAAACAAGTCTTTTGTTAGGCTACCCTGTACATGTAACATACAAATATTTTTGTAGAAATGTATTTTCTTTTATTAAGTTTCCCATTTGGTAAAAACTTCCGAAACACGCTGTACTCGTATTATGGAATTTAAAAAAGGAAAGGGAGAATGACTAGAAGATTCGAGTGACGTTAAGTAAAGAGTTACAGTTTTAGTTAAGCCGGTACGAGGTAATCACGTAATAATTTAAGTTAGTTCCTAAATTTTATTTGTAAAAGCATAAAAAGCAATTTCTATAGTTAAGCTGAAAATTCTGAAATAGTTTTTATAGTCAACAGGCTCCATGTTTAGAAGAAATAGTTCCATAAGGGTAATAGTCCCCGGTGACGTAAAATGGTTCTGTACGAGAAGTTTACGTCACAATATTTCCGAAACTAATAAAGTTAGGTGTAATTAGTTGTTGCATTTTCTTACAGTTCTTTTAAATATCTTTTAATTAGTGATATTGGTTATTACATACAGGTTAGGACAAGAAAGTATAATTTTTTTGGTAAAACACCCTATACAGGATGAGTTTTTTTCGATGTTTAGAACAGGGATCTCGGAAACCGCTGCAGCTAAAGAGACAGTTAAATGAGTAAAGAAATGTAGTTTTTATTGCTTGGTTTAAATCACTTTTTGTTTTATCCAAAAGAAATCATGACTTATTAGATATTTTGAAAAATCTTTTTTCCAAAATATGTTTTTTTTCTATAGCTCAGGTTAATATTAGCAATAGATGAAAAGTTTAAATAAAAAACTTGTATATAATTATCTTCTTAATATAAAGGTGTAGTTCGAAATTTATTGTACGAGTCCGTTTTTGAGCTATCTGATATAAACTTGCATTTTTAATATTAAATAGGAAATATAGTTGGCCATGACATTTTTATTGGGTTAATTCTATAATGTTCGAATTAATGATCAAATTTGTTTTATCTTCTAAGATATACAGGGTAGGACAAAAAGTATGATATTTTTAAATGCAACACCCTGTATATTATATTACCATATGTGCGACGACGCATCGTTGCGCACCAATTCTTTCGATGTTAATTTGCCGACAAGCTATAGATTGGGGCGAACCTTGATCAACGGCGTTCGTTTCGACGTCCAAATATGTTTGAGCCATGATTCGGTTGCAGATCGTTGTACAAACCTAGACGGGCCTACGTCGTAATAGTTCGCGACGAGGTACGGTTGCAGTGCTGTGAATGTAGCCGCTATAATAGCATACGAGGAAATTTACAATAAAAAATATGTTTACCTTAAAATGACATTTATTATACATATACATTATTACACGTATCTTAGATATATTAATTATATTATGGACTAAAACGACCACAGTTAGTATATTACAGCAAAACGTTTTTTTCTTAATCTTTTGTAATTTTGACAGTTTTGACACTCTTGATAGTTTAAGAACGGTTTTAAGCAGTTCTAGAGAAGAGACATACACCAAATGTTGCGACTAACGAGCTGCCACTGTCTAGAAATTTTTTTAGAAATAACGGAAACATGTCTAAGCAAAAATAATTTGTAAAATTAGAAAATATTTGATTTAAGGACAATATATTTCATATATTTTTTTATTGTATTTTCTTTTAAAATAAATAAATCTACTGATATAAATAAAAAAGACAATATTCAGAAAGATAAGACTTACAACCCAATAGATGACAAATTGTGATGTTAAGTTATTTCACCGGTTGTTCCAGAATTTAGCTCAAAATTCAATATTTGATGAGTACCTGTATAACATCAAATCCTATAAAACTCTTTTGGAATCCCCCATATTAAATAATATTTTGTATTAAAGGGACTACAACTAAATTAAATGATAATTAAAATCTGTCAAACACCGAAAAGTACATGGGCGCCAGGGGCGGTTATATCGACGTTCTGAGGGGGGCATAGGCCGAGAAAAAATGTGTGAGGTGCCAAAAACCAAAATCTTAGCGCCCCTAAAAAGAAACAAAATTTTCTCACTTTTTGGAGAACAAAAAAAAAAGAAGGCCCCCTCACCTATTTTTATTGTTGTTCTTTCATTCTTCTCAGGTCCTTACTTCTCACTTGTCAATTCCATGATCACCCTCACTCCTCGGATCAGCCCTGAGGGGGGCATGTCATCATTAAATTCCCAAAATGCCCATATTTATCATTACATATGTATGAAATACAAACGATGTGGCATTAAAGGGGAGGCCATGGCCCCCATGGCTCCCCCATGACCGCCCCTGTGCGAGGGGGTGCATTTGCACGCCCCTGGCTCTTAATTAAATACCCGTGATTTGAATTCAACAGAATATGTTGAAAAGCATCTCCGTTTTGTTATGTGATTACTTTTTTATCTTCAACCTTTTATTCATTCATATAAAAATATGGTAAGGTGAAAATGTCAGATATATGAGAAAATGCAGTTACTTACATAAAGCCTTTTTTACTATTTGCTTTTCAAACCCCCTGAAAGTCACCCTGGTGGCACCCATGGAAAAGCAATGTATTATTAATTTTAAACTACGTTGTGTTTGTACAGTTTTTATTTTACTTACTATCTGAAAGCCCTAAAATGATCAGAGAATTTTCTTGCCTTTTGCTTTTTGCTTATAATTAATTTAAAAATTGTACCTTGCTAGCAAATATCAAGAAAAACAGTATATTTTAAGATACTTACTTAATTTTTGTGATTTAATAGCATTTAATGGCAACTGATGGCTTGAAGGCCCTAGACGTCTAAATTTGCTTTTTGGTAAGCGCTTTCACGAAAAATTTAGTTAAATTGGTCTTTTGTTTTTGTCCTTATTAGGTTGTTTTACTTGTAACTTACAAGCATTTTAAAAGATATTTTATTTAAAACGTTTAATAAAGAGACTAAAGTATTTTATTTTAATTTCAAAAAGAAATATTAAAAGTATGTAAATGTAAATTTTATGCGTTTTTAAAATTGTGTGAGTTCAATTTTCAAGACATTTTAAAAATTTTACATATCTCTCACTTTGGCTTACACTTAGTAAAGAGTAATGTGAAGTGTTATGCTGTTTTTAAGCAGAAAATGGCTACTCACTCAAAACCCTGACACTCATCTCTGACTGCGGTCATGGCACTTGTGAGTGTAATAAAACTTTTTCAGTTTAACTTAATAAAATAAATATAAAAAAAGGTTTAAAAGGGTGTAAATCAAATATTATGTGCTAATTTAGTTATCTCAAAAGCAAGTCTGGTTAGGTTTTTAAGTTTTATGATGTATATCTCAAAAACGAAACAATTTCAATTCAATTTTCTTTTAGATTCGCGACCAGCGACCCAAAAACCCTCTACAACAAAATTAGCAGATTTCATGATACTTACTAAATGTTCATAAAGGTTAGTTCTCAAAAAAATTATTAAGAAAATAAGTATATTTATTTAGAAAAAGAATTCCATTTATGTTAGTCGCTGTTGCTTTGATTTTAAGGACCAAGCTACTTATTATTATCTTAACTACTTAAGTAATTTTACAATACGTAAGTACTTAACATTATATTACATTAAACTTTAATTTTCGTAAAAACTCTAATAATATTAAAATTATTCAAATCAGTGTGACACCATAAAGAGTATTTTATTAACTGTCATGTTTAACAAATATTTTAAAAGAAGCAGTGCAAAAGATAAAGTGATTTTATTTTTCATGGAAAAAAGTACAAGTTATTTTAAGACTTCTTGCATGTTTAATTCAACAATGCTTATCTTAACTATTTTTGAGTGGTGATTTTTTTGCGAAGGTGAAATGTGTTTTATGTGCATCTCTGTGACGAATTTCCAAATTATATGTATTTTCTAAATCCACTTAATCACTGACAGACCATGTGATTATTGAGTAAGCATCACTTAATTCGCAAAAATACCAGTATACAGTTAGATCGCGTGGGTTAAAACAAATTCATTTAAAATTTTGTAGTTTATTCTTTAAAAAGCTCAAAAACATCGATCTTTATTTTTGGCTGCTTTTTTAAGGTAAATTTATATATGGATTAATGTTTTGTTGAATTCGGGGTGTGGCCCGGGGAATAATCTCCCCGAAGCAAAAGAAATCCCCCGGGAATTTTTCCAAATTAAATTTGATGGTCAAATCATAAGTATGAATATAATATCAAAGTAGTTGTTGGTTTGATTTTTAAACGTGATGACCTTTTTTTTACTCTTTAACTTTTTTGGCGGTAATTTTTTTTTTTTTTGGGAACTGGAGCCCCCGGGAATATTAAACTTTCTCCGGAAAACTATTTCTAAGTTTAACACTGTATTGACGAATTAGAACGTAAAAAAAAATAAACCACTGCCTTAAATGAATTTACAACTTAAGGTGTCTTTACAAATTTTTGTCGCAGAATTCAAAAATTTTATAAAAAAAATAGGCGTTTTCATTGAAAATAAATATAATAAAGTTCAACGATAATTTTTATTTCAACTTGTATGAATTTACTATGAATAAAACAGGAACCGAAAATAAAGATCGATTATTTCAAGCGTTTTTTCAAAAATCAAATCACTGAATTTAAAATTAATCTGTTTTAACCCACATGTGTCTATGTGGCTAATTTTATTACAAAAGTAGCTTGAATCGGATTAATTTTGCATCTTTTGTTTTCTGGTCTAAAATGCTTTTATGTTAAAATCACTCATTGTCTTAGGGAACGTCTTTAAATTAGGTAAGGCATTTTTTTTTTATTTTCGACCCCCCTTCCTTTAGCCAGACCGTCCTCATCTCCGTCCCCCAGTTTCACGTAAGATTTCTATTATGTAAAAAAGCACCATTTTTAACTAAACTGAAATTTTTATATTCCTTGAAATAATTTTGAAAAGGGCCCAAAGTGGGATCTGCCCAAATGTCAAATTTTTCCTGTTGAAGAAAAATAAAATGATATTTGCACAGACCCCCTCCCCCAAATGAGATTTGGTGAGATTTAACTTGACTTCCCCCTTAATGTCCCACGTAATTTATGGACGCCCCCTTATTACACTTTTAAAACACTATTACATAAAAGATCTTTGGTTTATACAAAACTTCTTAAAACTATAAAATGCCCAAAAAAGTATATTGGTTGTCCAGATTGGGTTATTTAATTGTCTTTTATTTTTCACCCGAAAGGCCCTTAAGTACTACTCCAAAAGCAACTTCCAAGGTTTTTTCCATGCTTCCACTTCGTCCGGTTTAAAGAGTGTCGAGAATAACTCAATAGTAACTTCTTTTAAATTCTGAAACAAAAGTTAAATAAGCTTTTAAATTGTAAACATAGGTTGTACATAGGTATTTTAAATAATTAAAACGGTTAATAATAATGTGCCCAATATTATTATCAAAATTTCAAGAAAAGCAAATAATATTAGTTAAATATAGCTGGTTTTTAAATGTAAAGCCCAATAAATGAAAGTTAAGATTTTAAAATGTTAATGTACGAGTTATCATTTATATGTATTTTGTCACCTATTTTAAACTATAGGCAAGAAGGATAAAAAAATCTTTATTAAAGTTTTATACTTTTTCATCTATTCTTTTCTTTATCTTTTGAGCATTAAAAAAGAAACAAATAAACATCAAAAACTCAAGAAAAATGATGAGGTAAACATTTTTTAAATGGGACACCCTGTATATTATGTCACCATTAAAAACGTCTCACAAAAATATTACCTTTGGTATATCTATCTTTAATAGTTTTGGAAATATGGCCATGTAAATCTGGGTATAATTTCCATTACATCTACAGTCTCACCTTAGTGCTGTAGGTAGGTGTAATAGAAATTATATCTCCTATTTTGAAAATTTGAGTGATCATATTTGGAAAACTAAAAGCCCATATGCGCATTCTCTATTAAATTCTCTTTTTATAATATTTTAAATAATATATCATACTGGGTGTTTCTTTTTAAATTGCGCCCAAAAAATACTTTTAAAGAAAATTAAGTACCGCCGTTATTTCTGCTTTAAATCATTTTTTTTTTGCTAGGTGGCTGTAAAAATTTAGGAATGACCTATTTTATTTTCACAGGTATCATTATATTTTATTTTCTTTGTTAAATCACTTACATTTTCTAATTTCAGTTTTTAATGTAAGTGATAACAACCCCTATTTTATTTTATGTTTAAATTCTACATAAAAATTCCTTTTTAATGACATATCGCAACGTATTGTTTATTTTCAAGATGGCGGCCATAATTCACTTATTTATAAATTCATTATTTATTATTTGGATGTCGTGAATAAATGATCTTGAACTGAAACGTATCTGTTACAGTTTTTGGTATCACCATTCTTATTATTAAATATAAAACACCTTTTTAATACGTAACTTTGTATGCCTGTAATGGGATACCAAAAGTATTTGTTGTTGTACTTGACAAATACAAATGATAATTGACCTTGTTGTCTTTTAAAATAAAAATAGAGACCTATTAATATTTTCACCACGTACAGGAAATATTATAACAAATTTGGTTGGTCCTAAAACCTTAACTTGATATCTATGGTTTTTACTCTACTCTTAAACACGTCTAAACAAGAGAAAAAAGCAAAAGGTAACAATTTTTTGTGTTTAAAAGTATTTTATATAAGATTTAGCAAAGAAAAAGCCACGCGGTCAGCAGTGAAATAGTTGATTGTTATCTTTATTTCTATGACTCCTTCTTCTCAACTGAATTCTACTTTACCAGATGCTATTGGCTTCAACAGAAACACTTAGGTAAAAAAATAGTTTGGAATAAGCGACAAAAAGTGGATTTCTCACAGAAAATCTAAATGTTAAAAGCAAATACTTTACCAGTATTTTTTGCTTATTTTAATTAAATTTTACCATTAAATTACAAATTTCGCAAAAATATTTGCCTTTTGATATATTCAGAGCATTTGAGAGTCTCGCATAAAAAAATAGAGTAAAAATTTTTTAAGTGAGTATAGTTTTTTAAAAAATATAAATAATTTGGGATTTGTCAATAAAATTTGATTAAATTCACGAAAAATATATAAATAAAGGTTTCACATTTTTAAAACTTAGTTTTTTTCTGCGGTGGAGCTAACCAAAAAATCAACTTTTTCCTACAAATTCGAATATAAAAATGCTGCCCAATATTTTGACGAATACTTTATTGATTTTTAAGTAACCATGTTTCAAATATTTCTTTCTACGACCACAAGTGAAAATAGTAAATAGCACAATAGCACACTGTTATCATGCATAGAAAATGCCTTATATCACACTAATGTTCCAAAGTATCTTACATGGTATACGTTATGATGTTATTCATAAAAATTTTTGTCACGGTAGCCAGAACAAAAAACAGCTGTCGTCGCTGTTATTTAAAATAAATTTGGGGTTATCGGGCTATTAATTGGAAAGCATTGAAAAAAACATACATTATTTTTTTAATGAAAGCATTTTTAAATTTTATAATGATGAAACTTATAAAAACTACTAGGTACGTGATTTTTGTGTGTCAAACAGTATAATATACCGAGTGAGAAAAAGTACATATCACTCTAGTGTTGCAAAGTGTTCAATTGTTTTCTTATTTTTGTGTGTGAAGAAAGAAAAACAAATTTAAAATTTAGGGCTTTGTGAATAATTCGTGGTCGTAGGAAAAATAGTGTACATTCATGTGTGAAAATGACTTTTTACAATCGTGAGTTTTGGCTGACGGCTCGTGCAACAATATTTCCACTCGTGTGAAAAAGGTCAGTTTCCGCACTTGTAATGTAATATACTACTACAGTATACTTTTAACATTCATTTTAAATTTAAGAATTTTAAAAATAAATAAAATACGTATTTACATATTTTAAAAATTTGTATCCCGATTTTCAAAATAAATTATTGTAGCAATACATTTTTAACTGTAAAATATATTTAATAAAATTCTACAAGAAAATTGCCAAAACAAAAATGTTACCATTTGTTACAACACAATAAAAACTACACAGACTGTGTACTGATGGGGTTTACAAGAGGACAAATTGATCAAAAAATTCACTTTTACTTTTTACTTTTAAGAAAATGTTATTCAAAATTGATTAAGAATAAAGTTTGTTCTTGATTACAAAATTAGTGGCCTTTCTTTTAAACGCTGAATTATTTTAAGGTAACATTTGAAAATAATTTATTTACATTTGATTACAGTTGGAAAAGTGTGAGGTGGTAGGTGTTTGAGTAGTAAATTATCCCACCAAAAACAAATGTGAAAAACAAAAGCCAAGTTCAATACTAAAATGATGCTTGCAAAAAGAATGGAGATCTAAATGAGTGTCAAGTTTTGTACAAAATCCAAATATATATGAGATCGCAACCTAGGTTAAATTTGACTTGCTCAGTCTTCATTACATCAGTCATTTTATATAGTTGTCTTTTTTATGGTATTGTCTACATTTTTTTAAACATTAGAAATAACAGTGACCATTGCAAACGCTACAGTTAAAAACCTTTTTGTACCCCCTATTTTTTAATTTTTTTTTCATATTTTTTCCTACGCTTACACAACATTACCGAGATAGATTTTAAATTTATATCTATCTATCTCTTTGTTTTATATCTCTGATACTAAGATAATTCGCCAGTTCTCCCGTTCCGGTCATATATAAGCTAGTGCTTATAAGCGTTCCCGGCTTTTTCCGTGGAAAATCGGGATAATCAAGCTCGAAACTCCCAGACTTTCCTAGCATATGAATAAGAAACACTTCTCTAACAATCAACAACAGCGATGAACTTCTGAACATGCATAAAATGTGGCTGTCAAGCCAGGAGCCGCTACTGGTATCGCGCATAACCGTCACTTTCACCACTAACGCTTTTCCGCAAGGCATGCGCACCTCCTCGACCATACGAAGACACAATGTGTTCAACACCAAAACGTAAAAACCTCAGGCTTTAGGAATCTTTACTCACAGCGCATAGCCCCAGAAGAAAGAAGCCCCAATTTAGCGTAAATCTTTTCTCGATCCCCAAGGGTACAGCAACGCTCGTACGACGCCTTCAGCCGCCTACCCGGGAAGTCTATGTAGACTTCTACGTAAACGTGAACCGCACTACTCGAAGACCGCGGAAAAAAGTGGATTTTAAATTTCATCTTTCTAGGTCATCTGAAAGTGGGTTAGGTTTTTGATCTATATGTCAGTCAGTCAGTGGAAAATTGAGAAATTTTGAACCTTTATATCTTTATAACCGTTTGAGCTAGCTTCATTAAATTTGGGCTTCTAGTTGTCATTATGGATATAAATAAACAACCCGAACTTCGCTTCACGACATTCGTCTAACTGCTTTTGCGTACGGAAAAGTTTCACATTGCGCACTTGTTAGGAAAAAGCTAGGTATTCCTAATAAATTACTTAATTTAAAAATTTGTACGTTTTAAATATTAACAAAATTTAGTATTAGCTTCTTTATCCTTTAAACATCAGCTAGATAGTGTTTAAATTACCAATAATTGTAATACATAAATAATAATCTGAGAAGCTACATCTATTTAAAATATTAAAAATAAACCACCTTAAAAACAGTCAAATTAGTAAATAAAAAAACTAATACTGATCTGTCATCAGTAGACGTCATCTTTATTTATATAGAAATTATACTAAATTGAACCAATGCTTTTGTAACCAAAATAATTAAAAGTCTTGACGTGTTTATTGAAATTATGTTTTTTGTTACACAATAATCTAACATGAAAACTGACAATTAAGCCATAGCCAAAATTAATATTTTGTCTGGCGATGCCGCCGATACCATCTTTAAAGGAATATTTTCTCATTTAATGTTAATGTTAATTTTAATTTATAAAATTACTTAAACCCTATTTTAAAAATAATCTTTCAAATTACTTGACAAAATAGTTTTAATTCTGTTTTTAATAGTTGACATTATACCGGGTGTCCCTAGCAGGTGGCTCACCCCTAAACCTTTGCTATTTTCTAAGATATTATAACAAATTTTGGTACGCAGATTTGTTACATAAAAATGCATCGATTTTAGTATCCAGTTGTTTTTTGTTACTTCCGGCTTACCAAGAAACGATATTAACTTTCGTATTTTAAATATTACACTCGGTATATTTTTATTTATTTGAATAGAAAGTAAAATTTCAAGTTCAATTACTTTTAAATTGCTTCTTTTTGACATCTAACCTCTAAATACTTTAAATATAATTTTTAATCTAGAGTGCCACGAATGCGATAAAACGGCAAATTTTGGACCTTATGGAAAATTAGATGTTAAAGTAAGTTCGCGCGTTTAGTAAAGAAGCCACCGACGTCATCAATATCTGCGCGAAATCTCCTGTTATTCCCTCATTCCGTATTTAAAATTTTATTTATTTTTTAAAATCAATACTTTAAAATGCCTACCTTAGCAGCAAGCTGACGTCATTAATTAGCCATTTTTGGCCATAAGACGTTATCAGACAAAAATTATGACGTCATTTTACTGACGTCGTTGAAGCAACGTCCTTTCGACGTCATTTTTTTGCCATACTAACTCATTAAAATCTAATGACGTCTTGTTTAGAAAACCCGCCAGAAAAATTTTGTGACATTATATAATTTGTGTCAAAATCCAATCGAAATATCATATGCCAGAAAAATAAGACTAATAATTTTACAAAATTGAAATAGGAAAAACCCCACCGATAGATGGCGTAATGGACAATAAACTACTACGTTTATTCAACATCTCCGCTTCTTATAGACATTTTTGGAGCTTGTTTTTATCGCCTACACCGTACCAATGAGAACAAAATAGTTAGAGATCGGTCTTCGGCTAGTGTAAAAATCTGCATCTCTAGGTTGGACAGTGTCCCGAGAGATGCGACCTTGCAGTACAAGGAATTTGCAAGCAGTAAGGAGTTTTTTCCCATTGAATTTTGAAATGAAATATCGTATCATTTTAGCTTTTGAAAAAAATGTCTTACGTCTTTTGTCTGTGACTTAGGGAGGTCATTTTAACGTCATTTTGTCGTCATCTTATGACGTCCTTGCTGACCAAATATGACCAAAAATGACTAAAAAGAGACATCAATAAGACGCCAGCTTGCTGCTTGGGTACTTCCTAGGTAACGATACGAAACCGCGATTAAAAGAAAGATACAGAAGATTTCGCGTAGATAATGATGACGTCGGTGGCTTCTTTACTAAACGCGCGGACCCTACCAACAATTTGATACCACAATCGATATTTTAGTTAACCGTATATTACAAAAATCCCATGGTCACCCTTTAATTTGGGACATAATTAGTAAAATCCAAGTTTGAAAATCGTAAAGTAAACACTACTGACTGGGCTAGAATTTTTACGCCCCTACAACGAAAATAAAATTTGAAGTAGAAAAATTTTGAAGAGCAAAAAAAAGAAGGACCCCACGTCTATTTCTTATATTTCTTAATTCACCACATTGATCTTCTTTTCCTGTTTTCCTCTTTCACACATATTTTTCAGGACACAAAAAAGGTCCCCCTCTAAACATGCCGCCTGAGGCAGCCGCCTCACCGGCCCCCCTCGGGCCGGCCCTTATACTGAATACAATGATCAAGTCAATCAAAAAACTGTTAACTGATTTGTTTCCATGGCTTACTGCAAAATTTTAGACGTAAATTATAAAAATTGTGAATTTTGTCGTTGTTTATAAAAATAAACCCATAGATGTCTATAATTTTAAAAAAGCCTTTAAAAAACAAATTAGGTTATACACAAATAAAAGGTTGTTCTATTTAAAAAAAAACAACGCTCGTCGATATTTTAAAAACAATAAGATTAAAAACAATCTCATTACGTCACTGCATTCCATACATAAGAAGTTATGTAAGAATCCGTTTTTACCTTTTGCTTAGTTATTAGTCAACTGAGATACAAGGGGTACCTAAAAATTCAATATTTTTAAAATCGCCGCCGTAGTTTAGAAACTAAGATGGCTATGACGGCTTTTTTATGTTATCATAAGGTGTACAAAAAGTAGCCCTGGCTTGCGCAAAACCGCAAGCTTCTAGGATAAGAACTGAGACACCCCGCAGTTGCAACGAAAATGGGACAGCCTGTACAGGGTGGGCCAAATTCGACGCTTTTAATAGAAAACCCATGTTTCTGCATGTTTTACACAAAAACTGACCCCCATTTGCGAGGCTCAAATTTCAAGCCAAATGTACTAATGAAAACTTCCTTTATAACTTTTTTATTTTTAAATATTTTTAATTTTGTAAAAACATTTCTTTTATGCACATTGTAGATATAATTTTAGTTTTTGCTAGGGTTGCGCATTTATTTATTTGTTTTTGAAAATTTTAAATGAAACACTCTGTGTATTTCTTTACTATTAAAAGGTTCAAAATTACTTTTTCAAAATGTGTCACACTTTATATTTTTTCTCAGCCGTTTCTGAGTAGGCCATGAAAAAGTAATTATGTTTTACTTAAAACAATCTTGTTCCAACTTTTGTTTTTATGGAGTGCAATGACGGGAAACCATTTTACTTAATAATTTACTAACGCAAATAAGGGTAAAAATAATCTTATTTTATAAGTATTTTAAATTATTTTGTTATTATTTTGCCCTATAGAAACATTTTGATCGGGTTTTCTTAATACATAATACTTTATGTAAAAAACAACCATTATTTTTGGTATACAGGTAAGTAAACGACGGCCATGAAAACAAACACAAGCTAAATGTAACCCTTTTAGCTAGAAGCTAGCATTTGTTTTCCATGGTTATCTTTAATTAACTAAAATATAAAAAATAATGGTTGTCTGTTACATTAAATATTACCGATTAAATAAAACCTGATTAGAAAGTTCCTAGGGCAAAATACTAACAAAATAATTTAAAATATAAAAAAATAGGATTATTTTTTATCCCTATTTGCGTTAATAAATTATTAATGAAAATGGTTTTACGTCATTGCAGTCCATAAAAACAAAGGTTATAACAAGATTGTTTAAAGTAAAACATAATTACTTTTTCCATGGCCTACTATCAAACCAATATCAGTCATAAATGACAAAATATGCAATATTTGAGAAACGGCTGAGAAGAAATATAAAGTGTCACACATTTTTAAACGGTAATTTTTTAATCATTTTAATAGTAAAAAATATACGGCTATTCCATTTAAAATTTACAAAAATAAATAAATTATTCAAAAATGTGCCACCCTAGAAAAGAACCTAAATCATATCTGCAATCTGCATAAAAAGTTGTTGTAGAAATGTTTTTACAGAATCAAAAAATATATAAAAATAAAAAGTTATAAGGGATAAAAGAAAACGCAAGAAATTAAAAAACACGCTGTAGCGAGTAAATGACGCAAGATAGCGATTGCAGTTTTTACTAGTAAATTTAGCTTGAAATTTGAGCCTTGCAAATGGGGGTCAGTTTTTTGTAAAACATACAGAATCATGAGTTTCCTATTAAAAGCGTCGAATTTGGCCTACCCTGTACATACCGGGATCAAAAGATCTTAAAAATTATATTCCTAGCTACTTAATACACTTTTCAAATATTAAATTTGCTTAAGTAAGCACTATGAAAAAAAAACTAAATATTATTTAATAAAACTTACATTAAATCCATCGGCTGTGACCTTCCTAGGAGCATGCGAGGTTCCTGTTTTAAGTAAAAGTTGAATTAACAAATCATTGTCATTAAGGGCGTCTACAATCGCAGATAAGGCATAAACGACACTGTTTGCGTGCGCCCTAAATCGTACATTTGTACTAAATTCCTCTTGAGGCAAGTCTTTAAAAGGAAACAATTTGATGTGTTCTGGGTATTTTTTAAAAACCTAAAAAATAAAAAATATCGTAAATACTTTGCAAAATTTTCTTTGGCAAAAAATAACCTAATTGTAAAAATCGGGATATACAGAGTGTTACAAAATGTTGCTAAGAAGTGCCAGACTCTACATGATAAAATATAAAGAAAGGTTTATATAAACGTGGGTTCGCAATTTTTCTTACCAACATTCTATAAAACTCTGTATTTTTAGTGTTATAAAAAAATAACTAAAAATAAAAATAATCAGAACTAAAATTTATTTTATCACAGGCACAAAATATTTAAAAAAACTAAGAGCTTCTCAATTTTTTCAAAATGGTAATTTTGTTTACTGTGGAGTTTTTCACTTATTTTTAGGACTTCTTTATATCTTGAAAACGGTAACCGAATTATTCAAAAACGAGTATTGGGAAAATGGGGAACTTTAGAATAAAATATATTTTTAGACTTTAACATTTCATCGTTAACAAATATAGCAATCTTTACCTGTTTCAAAATGTTCTTTTACTTAATTGTCAATTTTAATAACTACATCTTTAAAGCCGCGTATAAACTTGAGCACGAATCCGAATCCCGAACCAGCTGAGCTTCTGTTCGGGATGAAAATTAAAATCAGTACGGGCACGAATGAGCATCCTTTTCGCGACCGCTCCAGTTATCGAATCTACCCGTTTAAAAATGGCAGATAATGCAACTATCCAGTGCAAGATTCACAGTTTTAAGAAATTTATTAACGAAAAGCAAAAAGAAAAATATGCGCAGTTGGACAAGACGTCAAATTTCTTTTTTATTTCATCTATTTCATCACAATATTTCCAGTTTCTGGTAATAACCGATAACTTCTTTGCACTTTTCCTGTGTCCATTCCATTTTTAACTGTCTTATTTTCAAGCAGAAATGTTTCCACCATGTATTTATAAATGCAATGACTATAAATGCGTATTTTTGTTCGGGTCCGAACAAGTCTACCTCCAAAACACCGTTCATACTGAGCACGATTTCCCTTTGATGGACCAATAGCTCACGGATCGGTTTGAGAGTATGTGTCAAACTAAGCATGTACATTCGTTTTGCTTCAAATTCCAGTCCACAGCAGAATGCT
Source organism: Listronotus bonariensis (assembly GCA_014170235.1). Lineage (NCBI taxonomy): Eukaryota > Metazoa > Arthropoda > Insecta > Coleoptera > Curculionidae > Listronotus > Listronotus bonariensis. The sequence continues at coordinate 284,268 of JACEGR010000170.1, read as the reverse complement.
TAATCCATCTGCATTGTGCTTATTTGGATTCGTGCTCAAGTGTATGCGCGGCTTAAGAGGTAGGAGGGTTATAAAATATAAAACAAAAAGTTAAATTTTATAGTTTTTAAAAATTAATTAATATTAAAAATTGTAATATATTTTAATATTTTGTCTAATAGTAACCCTATAATTAAAATATTAATTCTATAAATTAACAATAATTTTAATTCCAGTTACAATAAGTGTTTTTATATCTGTGTTGGTGGATATAAAATAGCATTACTAAATAGCAGCACATTTTTATGTATATTAAGTGAAATCCAAATGGTAAAAATTTTATCCTATAAATACGTACGGTTATATTAATAAAAAAGGAGTACAAGGATTAGAAAGAGAAATACCTTTTCTTATTTTTAAAACCTGGCTTCCAAAATTGCTTTTTGGTGGAGGTTTTCAAAAATTTAAATCAGTAACGTCGGGCATAAACATAGATGTAAATAAATCAAATTAAAATAAGCAAGATTTGTAAGTAAATATTTATTCTTCCTTTATTTTACAGACTACTTAAGCCTTTTCAATTTTAGATAATCAAAGAGGCATTTTTATTGAAAAAGTCTAATTTTCAACATTGCTACCAGATAAAACCATAAAAAAGAGGTGCATTTCAATGTTTTCTTTTATTGAAAACCTATGACATTCAATAACCTTTAACAATAAACAGTCACAAGAGTCGGTTTTACGTAAAAAAAGGCAGGTCACCTCTTCTTTTAATACTTGATAGCCTTTTTTATAAATATAACTGTACCTTAAAAAATGATAGTGATTAGTCTTTAGCAGGGTTAATGATATGAAATCAAACGCTTTGAACCCTAATTTAACTCGTTAAGTTTATAAGAATAAATATGTACTGGCAATTATAGATCTTAGTTTATCAACACAATAGCTTTATTTAGATATGAGGTAATCATTAGTTATTAAAACCATTTATCTTTAAATGTAATAAAATAAAAACCTTACGGCCGCTTACTATACAATACTTTATAAATATATCATAAATTAATAAAACACCATTTAAAAAATCTAAAATGTTAAACAGTTATTTTTTACTTACTTAAAATGATACTGCATTAAAAGATTCACCGTTTTTAGCTTTTTAAAATCGGTTTAGTAGTTTTCGAGGTCTGCTTACCCAACTTACCTCTATAACTTTTTCAACGAGGACTTTTATGATTTCTCTTATTTGATTCCAACGACTATACCTAAGAAATTCGAAAGTTACACTTACAAAGAAAGCAATGCCACTCCATTATCTGTTGGTGCTTCCATAATTTTTGCCCAGGAAGTTTTAACCAGATATTTGTCTCTGGAAGTAAGTCCTGTAACTGGATCGGGATCATTAGTACGACCCGTATTGGAGGGAAGAATGTAACTTACAATAGTACCCATGGTTTTCCTGGAAAACAAATACGTTGATATTGAGTGAATTTTTTTAAATAGTATTGACTTACCGGATGGGAGGCATTTTCAACACTTAAAATGCGGTTTTGGTTTTTAGGATTTCACTACACAATCGCTATAATGATGTGCGCTGTAAATCTGTAGTTTTACAAAACCACTATAAAAATAAACACTTTCCTATGTTTAAATCAAAAATTTGTTTTTAAAATACTGTTTAAAATTCTTGCGAATACTTGTAAGTGGTATTTCTTTTAAAAAGAAATTAACAAGAAAAAACTTAACTTAGGTGATCTGCCAAGTTACTAAAATTATTTAAACTGTAATTTACAACATTAAAGTAACTAGAAGTTAGGCGATAACTTGAACACGAAGAAAAGGCTGATTGAGAAATACGCGCTAACAATACTGCACATTTCTAACACCTGTCTATATCTTTTGTAACAAAAGGAAGATCTATAAATGGAATACATAATAAAAAAGGAAGTTGTTGCTATAGAATTACAATCATTAAATTTTAATGCATTTTTAGCTCTTATTTAATAATTCATTTCTTAGTTTGTGCAACGCACAAAAAACCTCCGCAATTTATAGATAATTTATTTCCTGAAGCAGCTGTCAGTAGTAACACTTTATTTATCCAAATGTCGCATTTCTATAAACCTAGTAGAGGTAGTTTATACAGTGTGTCCCAGGATAGGTGTTACAGGAAGACAAATAGACCAAAAATTTTTCAGTTTTAAATGAAAATTGTGTGAATACTGTTTGCATGAGCCAAAGCTAAGAAGTACAAAATTTTTACTCCGATTTGTTTGATACAAGGCGAGTTATAACTGAAAATATAAAATATGCTTAGAAGCTAACAACTTTTATTTTTAAAAATTGAACAAAAGTATGTGTGCATTTATTTCATATCCCAGGGTCTTATTTCAGTCTTATTATTTTTTTTATTGATCAGTTTAAAAAATAAAAGGGGAAAGGAGACAATTAAGAAATGCACTGTATAAGAGTTGCCATGAAAAAATCCGTTATTATCAGGCTTTATACAGGGTGCGTCAAAAATCGATCGCGAAATTTTACATTTTTTCTAAATGTCATTGATTTTCGAGTTACAACCATTTAAAGTTCAACGTTTTAATGTTTTTTCGTTTGCGTAAGCAAAAACCTACATAACTTACATTTAAAGCATAAACTAAGTCAATTACGCTCCATCATTTTAGTAATAACTTACATTGATTGTGTGCCGTTAAAGGGATGCTTACCTACATTATTTTTTGTCCTTATTTTTGAGTTTTATATAAAAAAAACATTTAAAGCCTTTAAAAAGGTACTCTTTATTCAACTAAAATCTAACGGTTTAGACGTAAATCATTCTTAAAAATTAAGGCGTACATTATTTTTTTCCATTTGATTATATCTCTAGCTACGAGATATGTAAATAGGTATCAAAATATACTGAATCTGTCACTCTAACATAAAATAAATTACATTTTAAAATTATTTAATTTTTAAATTTAAAATAACTAATAATGACTAATCAGTATTCAAAAACAAAATGGTGTGATTGTGGGATTGTACCTGGAAAACCAAGGACATTTTAAAAATTATAATAATAAAGCTGTATTAGTGTATTATTTTATTATGTACAATACTATTCTTAAGTTTTATGATCAATTTTTGTATCACCATTTATTACACTAGAACTTTTAGAATTTATAAAGATACCTAATGAGTTTATTATACAGGGTCTTTCAATAAGAGCGATAGTATTTAGAATGGAGATTTATCGGTTTTTAATCCATATATTTCGGATTTGTAGGCGTTACTAATTTAGTATAGTTTGCAATTTTATGATGCAGCGTCTGACTCCTCTCGATCGGTTGGAAGTAATAAAAAAATATTACCAAAGTAATAGTTCCGTTGTGGCCACTCAACGTTTATTCACTCAAAAATTGCCAAATTGGGTTGCCATCATCGGTACTCTGCGCAGGTTATCCGCCGCCGCACTGTGGAAAAGTTTGAATATGAGTTGATTTTACATAAAAACTCATTCACAAACTTTTCCACAGTGCGGCGAATAACTGAGCAGAGTACCGATGATGGAAATCCATTTTTCGAATGAATAAACCTTCAGTGGCCACAACATCCACAAGGATGATTTCTTGTAATTTTTAAAGTAAAAAGTTTATATAAACATATGTCCAGAGACGCTTTGTTTTCGAGATACAGGTCGTTAATGGAAAAAAAGTCGTTATTTTTTTAAATATCCTCAAAACGCTTCTACTGATTTTAATAAAATATGGTACACTTCTTAAATGTAATAAGGCGCCTGTAAAGCTCTACTTATATTATTATTGAGATTATCGGGTCCAGTGGCGTCTCAGTGGGCACCAGAGCCAATATTATTGAGAAAAAAAGTACGCCAATAAATTTGTATAAAGTTTTTATATTCTTTTCTGATTAACCAATTAAAAATGCAACTTTTTTAGTTTCTTGTACGTTCTTTGTATCTCGCTTTGTTTTTGAGAAAAACAAATTGAAACCACTTTAAGTGATACTAAAGGATATCGATAAATAGTATAAAAATTTTTTTAAAAATAATTAATTCTGACCTTAGTAAATGGGGAAAATGACGATTTGCGATAAAATACACCACTGCTCATTTATTTTAAGGCCAAAAATTGGTTTGTTTTATTTTGTTTTTTTTACCATGTTGTCATTAATACTTTTTAGAAGAAATTGGAGTGGCTCTAATTTTTTTCTCGAAAACGTTTCTAGATACGAGAACAATTTAAGTGACTAAAAGGTAGCTATTTTATTTGCTGAATAAGAAAAAAATAGAGAAGAAGAGAAAGAACCTTTTTGTCAGTAATATTGGCTGTCGTACCCACTGAGACGCCACTGGACCCAATGATCTTAATCTCGGTAGAGCTTTACAGGCGCCTTATTATATTAAATGAGTGTATCAAATTTCATCCAAATCAGTTAAAATGTTTTTAAGATATTCAAAAATACCGACTTTCGTTAAAAAATTTAACGCTCTGGATCTCGAAACGAATCGTCTCCAGACATTTGTTTATATTACCTTTGTTACTTGAAAAATTACAATGAATTATCCCTTAAAATTAAAGTAATTACTTATATAACACCCTGTATTATAGAAGAATTACCCCAAAATATTGAGTTATGCGTAATTAATTTTTATTTAAAAAGAATACTTAATTTATTTTTACTAATTAAAATATTTATTTACCAGTTTAAACCTACATAATTACATAATCTATTAAGTAACAACGACAAATAATTAAAAATCCCACAAGGCATATATTCGCACAAGTGGAACCAACGATTAAAAATTATTGTCACCACATTAATTAAACTCAAACCATAAAAATATATTGTATATACATGGTGTCCGCTAATTAATAGTGCACAGAAAAACCACAGATTCCTTATGTCAAAATATTAAGATTTAACCAAACATACCTATATCCAAAAGTTAATAATAGGGTATCAAAGTAAAAATATATTTTTAATTTGTTTCGATAATTTTCGATGTGTTTCTTTGTGAATATTTTAGTAAAACTTGGTATCCAGAGGTTTTTGACATGAACTATTCAGATCTGATATTAATTTTGATGTGTAAACTAGAGGGGCTAGCTACTAGCTACTCCATTTAAATTTCTCAAAAACGTCCATACTTTTTGTGCTTCTCTGTATGTATCATCTAAGTAAACCAGTAAACTCCCCTATGCTTTCTACACAAAAATGTATACTTTGTTAGAATGGCTCTGAGCAACCGTTTCCAAGATATTTGCATTTAAGGAGGTTAGTGCAACCAAAAAGTATATGGAAGAATACATTAAATCGTTCGTTTATCATGAGGCAGTTGTGGTTATGACTAATACGCTAATTTAAAGGCTTTTTTGGATGCACTAACCCACTTAAATTCAAATATTTTGAAAACGGTTGCTCAGAACCATTCTTACGAAATATACCTTTTAGTGTAAAAACCATTGGGGAGTTTACTGGTTTATTTAGATGGTACATACAGTGTAGCACAAAAAGTTGAAACGTTTTAGAAAAAAGTAAATAGTGTAGTCAGCCTCTTCTGGTTTACACATACAAACGAGCATACAAACTAATATCAGATCTGAATAACTCATGTCAAAAACCCCTGGATACCAAGTTTCAGTAAAATATTCAAAACGTACTAAAAATTATGGAAATAAATTAAAAATATTTTGTTCACTTTGACACCCTGTGGATATTGGTATGTGTGGTTAAATCTTAATATTTTCTCATAAGAAATCTGACATTTTTCTGTGTACCATTAATTAGCGGACACCCTGTATATAAATTTTCAAAAAAGTAAAATTTATAAAGATGTACAGGACATGAATACTAGTTAAACAAACAAAATTTAAAAAAATAAAAGATAATATTAGTTTAACTACTTTCTTGACGCAATGAATGGTTAAATAAACGTTGTTACAAAATTATTAAACTGGTCAAATAAACAAATCTGATTTTAAATGTTATTAAAACAAAATTTGTTGTCATTTTAAATTTACGATTCTGACAACAGAGGAGGCGCCAGCTTTGGTTGGGCAAATGGTGAGGTTGGGCACAAATATTCTAGGATATAATAAAAGCATATCCTATTGCATTATCACAACTTCACAATACCTTCCGGATTAACCGGAGGTACCATCAACCGGTATTTTAAATGCAAGTGTCCACTTTTATTTGTATATTTTTAATATTTATAACAAAAAGAACTTATTTTAATTACAACTTTGGAACAGTTGCCACAATATGAATGATATTTCGGGGCGCAGTTCTGCGGTCCGTTTTTAATATGTATCAGAACTGCGGCTATATATATAATATGATTTTCGCTGTTTGATTACTTGATATTATTACTCAAATATTTTCTACCGAAGACAGAATATAATTTAATTTCCTAATTTAACGAGTTTAAAAGCAAAGGTTGTTTAAAAAACCCAATTTTATCTGATAAAATTTGCAATTCTGCCAAAATATAATCTTTTTAAGTTTCTAAGTACGTGACAAAATTTTTGTCCGCAGTTCCGAAGTCACCACCTGATATTTGAGCAACTATATAAAATTATACTAATGCTATTGTCAATAGGTTAACAGCTGTTCAGTAAGTGGGAATTATACAGGGAGAGACAGGTAACAAATTTTGCTTTGACCGTTTAATTGCTTTATCATTTCTGTACAAAAAAGTTATACTTTATTTGAATCGATATCTTGAACCGTTTTTTATAAAATGGCATTTTAAATCCACGACTACCCGGATTTTTTTATGTAATAAAATATTTATTATTTTTTTTTTTTTTTTTGAAAAAATATGAAAATATGGTAAGATTATAAAAACCAGTCTTTTACTATATTATGAAGTTTAAGAGGCTCACAAACAACATTTTTAAAATTTTATCACATTTTAATAATTTAAAAAAATGATTTTTTTATTACATACAAAATATTGGTATGTCTCAATTTAAAATAGACTCAAATAAGGGATACCTTTTTGTAAAAAAAGAGTTGAAAGAATCAAAGGGTCAAAGCAAAATGTCAATTTTTTCACATGTGTAAAAAATGCATACATAAAATGAAAACAAAATCGTTTCACCCTGTATAATCCCGACTTACTGAACAGCCGTTTACCGGAAAAGGCATTAGTATAAGTTTATTTAGTTGCCCAATTAACATTAGTACTGTGACAACAGTTTTAAAGTTATAATAAAAATAGGTATACCAGAAACTAACCGGAACTTTTTTATATGAAATAACAAAATTATTTTGGCTCGCTTTATTACCCCCAAAATTTATGACCCCACCTTTTCGGACATCCTGTATAATTAATAATATTAACATTAAGTTAAAATTATTAATTGCTGGCTTTTGCCGTATAGTGACTATTTTTTTTTAATTTGAATTTGTGTTTTATTAGTAAACCCGATAATGCAGTTAAACGAAACAAATTGAATATAGTTATTTGCTTTGGCAGTTTCATTTAAATTATTTTTAGAAAATCATTTGAGGGGAAATGGCAGATTTATATGTTTGGAAAAATTATTGAAAGAGTGAGTAACTGTTTTAAAAATTTAAAAATTTCTTTAAAAAAAATTTTTTAGTTTTGTCATAAAGAAAAAACAAATATGTTTTTAATATTAGTAAGAAGAATAAGTAGTTATAAAAATTATTTTTCCATTAAACAACTTTGTCCATGATAATTAATTTATGAGGAAAAACGGCATATTTTCTTACTTTCCGCATATTTTTGAGACATTCAAGATTGCCAATCGATGTATTGTAGCTTGGAGAGTTTGAAAACCGTAATACAAAAACAATTGCATAAAAAATAATTACGCCATAAATATTGCGTTTTTTAAATGAAACATCCTATTTATGATGCCGTTTTTGGATTTTATGGTCAATTCTAAGTGTTTTTTAATAAGGGTACTATAAGTCTATCTTCAACTGTCTTTGAGTTATTAGAGAATTATTGCACAGTGAAATAAAGCCAGGCACTAATAATACCGGCTTTATTTTGACATCTGAGCTTGCGCATATACTTTCTAGGATAAGGACTTCCTTAATAAGTACAGTGCCTGGCTTTATTTATGTCGGTTTTAGGTCGTGCCTTATTTTGGTCTTATTTTAACTTCGGAAGTGTTCGTGTAAACCGAACGGCTGCCGAGAACAAAATCAAAAAGTTTTTAGAAGTAAAAATACTTAAAACTTTGCTTTTTAAAATTTATTTCTTTAATTGTGTAAAACAAAACCCTACAACACAAAACAATAAAAAAAAACAACGGGAGACATGAATGTTGGCCAAATAGAAGAATCCGTAAAATCAACCACAATTTCAGATGACGGGGTGTTTAAAGTAACAATCGGCCCAGCGCCAACAACTTCAGCGCAGGTACTAACGACGAATAGTGAGGAGGTTAAATTATTTGAACCCAGTCCAAGGATGAATAGTGGCCTTGCTATTAAACATGGAATTTTGTATTTATATGGAGGTATGTAATGTATATAATGTGGTTCCATGTAATAACTAAATATGTATCATTTTATAAATTTCCTAATTTTTTAGGGATGTTTGAAGATGGAGACAAACAACTGACTTACAGCGATCTTTACACCATGGATTTAAAAAAACTGGATGAATGGAAAACAATAATTGAAGATGATTTTGCCAAAATGGAGTGGTTGGGTTCTGATAGTGAAAGTGAGACAGATGAGGAAGAGAGTGGTAGTGATAAGGGTGAGGAAGAAAGTGAATCGGATATGGACACAAATTTAAAAAAAATATATTTACAATTATGAATTAATATATTTAATTTTTTTAATAAAGTTATGTGTTTTTTTTTAAACAACAATTTTTTTTTCTCCTTTTTTTAGGTTAATGGTACTGTCAACATGATTTGCAATAACTCTAAATTATGGTTACAAGCACTATTTAAATAAGGCCGGTATTATTAATTCCCGAGCTTAATAAGGCAACTTGCAATAATTCTCTATTGACGCTTAAACAGTTACATTTTTGGCTTATATTAGTTGTTAAAATATACCAATATAAACTACAGGTAATGCTGGTATCACCTGATACTTTAAAGTCATTGAAATTTTTACCTATAAATAGATTTTATATTAGTTTTTTATCCAACGAATAATTCATTATCATGAACTAGAGAAAGATCTAACAAAAGTTAAAAATACTAATGACTAAGGCATCAGGTGATTTTCTGCATTATCTACATATATTTTATATTGTTAGATTTTATTAAATAATGTGAACCAAAAATGTGACTTTTTAATCGTTCATAACTCAAAAACAGTTGAACATAGACTTATAGTAACCCAATTAAAACACAGTTAGAATTGACCAAAGAATCTAAAAATAAAATAATAAATAGGGTGTTAGGTCACTTTAAAAACCAAACATTTATGGCGTAATTTTTCGTATTTCATACAACTGTTTTCTTAATTATCTATACCATTTTCAAATTCTCCGAGCTTAAATACATTGATTGGTTATCTTAAATTTTTTAAAAAACACACGAAAAGTTATAAAATAAACATCTTTTACCTTTTAAATGAAATACCCTGTACATTACACTCCTGCAATATATTTAAAAAATAATAATTTTATAAGACAGTACTAAGTAAACTTTTTAAATTTAATAATAAAATGTTCTAAATTTAAAATCAAATGTATTGCACTTACGTAAAAACTTAAATTTTTATCATTACCTTGGAAGAAATAAAAACAAAACTTTTTTGGATACAAACAAGTTTTCATATTTGAAGGTAATTTTAGTCAAAAACAACTTTTCTTTATAAAAAATTTCTACATTGTGAAAAGTAAAAGGTACTCTTCTCTTGAGCAAAATTTAATGTTTTTGAAAAACCTCGTATACGACGAAATATTACGAAAAAAATATCAGATGATTTCATTTTTCGTTTTAGACTAGGTAAAACTTTTTATGAAAAATAACTAATTTTAGTAAATTTAATGATTAAAAAGTCACATGGTGTGAACTTAAGTAGACACACTGTATATAAATATTCATCCCCCAAGAAAATAAAATCGTTTATGCCAGTGTTTGTGATCAACAAAAAAAATTAAATCTACGCATTTTATTATAGCTCACTAATCATCTTGACATTTGACATTGTTATCAAATTTTAAATAAATATAATCTAACGCAAATGATTATTTTTTATCATCTTTATAAAATTTTTACAATAAAAAAATTAAAAGGCTTTTTTACTGTTAACCTGAGAAATTGCTATTATTTACTTCATTCCCCTAATATTTACCACCCTAGTTAAATAATGATAATCCAAAAACACCTAGTAAATAATAAAAACAACTCTGATATCAAAATTTGACACATGCCAAATTGTTACATTATTAAAGCCAATCTGGTTAGAAACACGCTCCAGTCTACTTAATATTCCGATAAATTTAACAAATTCTTAGGAAATTACTAATGCCAAAATTAAAATTGTAAATATATTAATTTTAGCAGTAAAAAAATTCTATATATACCTCGGGTAAGAAAGCTATTATTTACCTCGCACATTATATCCCTTGGAGCTACACGCTTCAGGATATAAAAATACTCGATTAATAATAACTCACTTCTTACCCTAAGTATATAATATACTATCATATCATCCATACTAATATTAAAAAAGGTAAAGTTTGTTAGTTTGTTTGTAGGGGCTAATTTTCGGAAATATTGAAACGACCAGAGTTGGGCAGAATACTGAAAATCGGTATTCGAATACGAATACGAATACCGGAAAAAGAAAGTATTCGAATACCGAATATTTGAATACTTGGAAAAAAAAGTATTTGAATACATGAATACCCGGAATCGGTATACAAAAAAAAAAAAAGGTCCTCTCCTCCTTTTTTTCTATTTTCTATTTTCCTTCCCTTCTCTTATTCAAATCATGACAATTTTAGTATTCGGATACTACTTACACTTTTCGGTATTCGAATACTCGGACCACCGGTATTCGAATACTCAAAAAAATATTCGTCAAATACTTCTAAACTATTCGAATACAGAATACCGAATACTGAGCAAAATAGTATTTTACCGAATACCGAATACCAAACACACAAATGTATTGGAATACTATTCGAATACCGTCAAAAAGTATTCTGAATACTATTCGAATACGACCCAACTCTGGAACCGACCATAAAAATTATTTTACAATCAGAGAGCTACACTATTTAGGAGTATTATAGGCTAAAGTTTAGTAGGATTAAACAAAAAGTTTAGAGATAAATTTGATTAACGCCCAATAAGGTCAGCGCGGGTCGGTTAGTTTATAGTAAAATGAGTTTTATAATTTGTAATATCTGGTAAAATTATAGTAAGTAGTAGTAAATAAATAGTTTAGTACTAAAATCAACTAGTTTTATATATTTATTAAAAAAAAAAACTTTAAATCAGAAATGTTTGGGTTTGGGTGTTTTGTTTTTTTTTAACAAAAGAGCCTTTTCCCTTTTGAATAACAGAAATATTTTAGATTTAAAAGATATCCATAAACTATTATGGTAAGCTTACATCTGACATTTATTGCATGATATTTATGTCAGACAGAAATTCTGGCTAATGTAAACGGTCAAAAATCTATGTCTGATAGAATTTTTTATTGTTTACAATAGCCAAAATTTCTGTCTGACATAATTATCATGCAATGAATGTCAGATGTAAACCTACCATTAAGCCCCTGCACAATATAAATAATAGTTATTTATCCAACACTTACATATAATATCTACATAATTGATCAGATTTTGAGGATATAAAGTGTACTATAAGTCACTAGTGAGCTAAAGTACCCTTTAGCTCACTAGTGAATTATAGACAATACAAATTTTGTTGCTGGTGTTGACAATGACAAGTAACAAATAATGGATGACGTTTTCAAATTATTTTCGATATTAAAAACGATTTATACGAAAGTGTTGGATAAAATTTTGTATTAGACACGTGAGTTATTACATATAAGTCACTTAAGAAAATTACCTCTCTCGCCCTTCGGGCTCGAGAGTTAAACTTTCCTTGCGTGACTTATATGTAATATAACTCACTTATCTAATAAATAACTATTATTAGATAAGTGAGTTATATTACATATAAGTCACGCAAAAAGTTTAACTCTCGAGCCCGAAGGGCGAGAGAGTAATTTTCTTAAGTGACTTATATGTAATAACTCACGTGTCTAATACAAAATTTTATCCAACACTTTCGTATAAATCGTTTTTAATATCGAAAATAATTTGAAAACGTCATCCATTATTTGTTACTTGTCATTGTCAACACCAGCAACAAAATTTTGTATTGTCTATAATTCACTAGTGAGCTAAAGAGTACTTTAGCTCACTAGTGTCTCTATAGTACACTTTATATCCTCAAAATCTGATCAATTATGTAGATATTATATGTAAGTGTTGGATAAAAATAATTAACGATAAAGTTGAGTATTTTATCCAGCATGTATGTGTCTTTATGTTTATTTTGCAACAAATACTATGTTTTTTAAGTTGAATTTTGCGCATTATTATTATTAAGCTTAAAATATATTTTTATGACACTTTTACCAAAACATGTATGCAATACCCATAAAATATAATTAATTAGCAGGAAGTCACTGTTACTAAATTTAATATTTGTTGACGGTTTAAATTACAGCTGGAAAAAATAAATAAAACAAAAACATGTTTTAAACGTAAGTTGAAATTTGTTTTTATTAAAATTATTATGAATAAACCGTAAAATTGTATATGTCGCAGGCAAATAGTTATTTTAGGCACATGGCTTCTGCCTGAGCAAATAGTGTTTTTCATTTTCAAATGCTAATTGCCTAGGCAAATGCCATTTGCCAAGTCAATTAGCATTTAATTCATGGTTAGTTCTGGTTAGTTAAATCTTTTTTATTTTCTTAGTAAAGCAAATTAAAAAATAAAAGATTTGACTAACCAAAACTAACCATGACCGCCCTGACCGCCCCAATGTGACAGTTTTGCATGGCCGTCAATAGCGCTTCGAACCAAACAAATTACAGATTCGTTTGTTTTTACTGTAATGTGCAAAACACACTGTACACCTAATATGTTCTTAAATATATTTATCACAGTCATTTGCCTAACAAGGACCACGGCAAATGCCTTTTACCTAAGCAAATGGCTTTTAAATAAAAATTATTTTCATAAAGTCATTTGCCCAGGCAAAAGCCTAAAATGACCATGCGACATATACACAATATAAAAGGGAAACGAGATAAAAGGGAGTTAAAAAGTTAAAAATTAACTTACCCTAAAAATAACAAAAGCACCTAATTTTCTATGTCTCAAAAGCACAAACCCACAACACAGAAGCTAAAGTAATACAAACGCTCTGTTTTCGAAAGTGATTCCAGCTATCTTCGAGCCCAGAAACATTCAAACTAAATTAAACTAAAACTTAGGCGGACGGTATGCAACAAACTTCCCAAGTACTCAAGAGATCAATTTCATTTGACACGAACTATTCGCGATCCTCTGTTATTGTTTAAATACGCTTATGAACATAATTGATACGATAATATAATTTGGGTAAAGTATATGCAGGATGGGATTTAGTTTTTTTATGTTTTTATTTCGAAATTATTATAAATTATTTTTATTATGCAGAATCATGGCAATTACTTAAATAGAATTTAGTTTTTTTATGATTTTATTTTGAAATTATAAATTATTTTTATTATGCAGAACTATCGCATTTACTTAAAAAATATAACTTAATTACAATAATTATCAATTTTTCTCAGTAGAAAGCTTATAGTCTAAGAGCCCGTGAGCGGCAGACCTTCCGTCATTTTGTAAAAGCTGAAAGTTTGTCAGCGGATGCTCCCAACATAGTTGGAAGCGATGAAAAACTATGAAGTTTGACTCATAGTGGCTTTGGCAGGTACTAGGTACTTAAGGTTAATAAATTAAAACCTAACTTTTGTCATTTTGTGAAAGCTGAATTTTAGATTTGTTACTAGGGTACCTATTAGAAGATATTTATCCAGTTGCCAGACAGTTTTGATAGTTTCCACCCCTTGGCAAACATTTTGAGGTAAATGGTCCGAGGAAGTCCAAATATTCGCGATCCTCTGTTATTGTTTAAATACGCTTATAAACATAATTGATACAATAATATAATTTGGATAAAGTATATGCAGGATTGAATTTAGTTTTGTTATAATAATTTTATTATTTCAAAATTATTACGAAATATTTTCATTATGCAGAACTATCGCAATTACTTTAAAAATATAACTTAATTACAATTATGAATTTTTCTCAGCTGGAAGGTTATAGACCAAGAGTACGTGAGCGGCAGAGTTTCGTCATTTTGTAAAAGCTGAAACTTTGTCAGCGGATGCTCCCAATATAGGTAGAAGCGGTGGAAGACTATGAAGTTTGACTCATCGTGGCTTTGGCGTCATTTTGTAAAAGTTGAATTTAAGATTTGTTACTTGGGTTCCTATTAGAAGATATTTTTCCAGTTGCCAGACAGTTTTGACAGTTCCAAACTCTTGGCAAACATTTTGGGAATGCACCATGGTCCGAGGAAGTCCAATATTTCAAGTATTTAACAAAAAATACAAAAAAGGTCTTTTATAGGATTTGCAGGGTTTCCCAATAGGCATGTCCTAAAAATATTTTAATGTTTACAGAGTGTCACAAAAAAATTGCTGTGATGTTAGTTTTTTAAAACCTTAAAAACAGAAGCTTAAGTAATACAAACGCTCTGATTCAAAGATAGCTACTTTGAGCCCACAAACATTTAAACTAAATTAAAGTAAAACTTAGGTGGACGCACTGGCGTAGATAATTTTATTTTCTGGAGGAGGGGGGTACTGCAATGGATAAAGTATGTTTCAACCTTGTTTTGTAGCCAAAAAATTTTGAGAGCAAAAAAAGGGTACACACCTCACAAAAACTATTTACTGATTTTTAATTGTCCTAAAACATTATATTGTGCTACCAAAAAGAGGTCTTTCTCTTACAAACTTTACTTGTCAACCTTATGTGTAATAACCCTTACAAATTTTTTAACCTTCCTGAGGGGAAGTAATTACCCCCTTTACCCCCTCCTTATCTACGCCAGTGGGTGGACGGTATGCAACAAACTTCCCAAGTACTCAATTCAATATGACACGAACTATTCGCGATCTTCTGTTTATTGTATAAATACGCTTATGAACATAATTGATACGATAATATAATTTGAGTAAAGTATATGCAGGATTGAATTTAGTTTTTTTATTATTTCGAAATATTTTCATTATGCAGAGCTATCGCCATTACTTTAAAAATATAACTTTATATAATAAATATATAACACAATTTTCTAATTTTTCTCAGCAGGAAGGTTATAATCCAAGAGCCCGTAAGCCGCAGACCTTCGTCATTTTGTAAAAGCTGAAAGTTTGTCAGTACATACTTCCAATATAGGTAAAAGCTATGGAAGACTATGAAGTTTGACTCATCGTAGCTTTGGCAGGTATCAGGTACCTAAGGTTAATAAATTAAAACCTAACTTTTGTCATTTTGTGAAAGCTGAATTGTAGATTTGTTACTAGGGTACCTATTAGAAGATATTTTTCAGTTGCCAGGCAGTTTTGATAATTCCAACCCCTTGGCAAACATTGTGAGGTGACCAAATGTTCCGAGAAAGTCCAATATTTCTGTTATTTAACAAGATATAAAAAAGGTATTTTATAAGATTTGCAGGGTTTCCAAATAGGCATGTCCTAAAAATATTTTAATGTATACAGAGTGTCACAAAAAAAATGGCTGTGACTTTAGTTTTTTAAAACCTTACAACATAGAAGCTTAAATAATTTAAACGCTCTGTTTTTGAAAGTAATTCTAGCTATCTTTGTGTCCAAAAACATTCAAACTAAATTAAACTAAAACTTAGGTGGCGGTACATTAAATATTAACTAAATACTTGGTTTGGATGGCCATATTTCCAAAAATAATTAAGTTAGTTATACTTTATGTGGTATTTTCTTAAAACTCTTTAAAATATCTGTTAAATGATGATATAAAATACGGGGTGCTCCATTAAAAAATATATACTTTTTGTCCTACCCTGTATATTATCACCAGTATCACAAATAAAAAGATCTTTAAAAGAGCTTTAAGAAAATGCCTCATTAAGTATATCTAACTTTATTAGTTTCGGAAATATGGCCATCCAAATCAGTTATTTAGGTAATATTTAAAGTACCGCCAATTTATAGTATCCTGACCTTATATTCTAGGGTTATAAATTAATGGTCAGAAGATTTTAAATTATGCATTACTTGACTCCCTTTCTCATTTAAAAGTTGGGTTGGTGGCCCTGGTGGTTAAGGGGTTATAGGGGCGCCGTCCAATTTTGTGTAAAAAATGTTTCGCTTGACGTGTTTAAGCGATTTTCTCAAATCTTTCTCTTTTTGGAGATAACTTGAGCGTAAGTTTTTAAATGAACACCCGGTATAACGTTATGTAATATTTAAGTCCTAGACATTTAGATTATTCTAAAGGGTAAAACCCAACGTAAAAAATAAAATATTTTACCACATTTCACATTAAAATAAAATAAATTACATTATTTTTAATACTTACAATTTTTTAAATATCTACACAGCTAAATCGAAATTATATGGTTTGGTGCCACCTTGCCAAGAGCTATTTTCTCTGGGCGGTCTTGCCGGATATCTCAACTTTTTCTTTAAAATTGCAAATACCTTGAAAAATCCTACAAAACATTATAATTTATTATTGTATAATTAAAATACAATCCATCAACTACATTTTGATATAATAATGATGCTATTTATATTTATGTATCGTACTTACGTTTATATTTTCACAAAAAAAAAATTGCTTTTACCTGCATCCCAAACGGTTTTTGGCTATTTAAGAATATAAAGCGGTTTCGCCAAGCGCAAATAGACTTAGTTTCCTTTTTAGCTTTAATGTTTGTACAGAATACTAGATATCGCACCGTTTAGAGGTTGCGCTTAGAAATTAGGACGGTAAACGGCGTTACCATGATGCACTGCATAAATACATTCAGCCAAATAAATGTGCCTAAACTTTTAACACCTTTAAAGGCGGTATCACGTTAATAGGTCCCGGCAAATTCCACGCGCGACAATTCGTCGCGGTCAATTAGACGTACGAAATTTCGTCGCATGAGACAATATCGCAATTTGACGCAGCAGAATTGAACGCTGACAACGAGAAATATCGTTGTAATATTCAGTATAGTCTTTAATACTTGACATAAGTTTACATCCATGGTTATATCTAGGGAATTCGTTAAAGTCACAGAAATGTTTCACAATCGCAACCTCTATTTCCCTGTCTGTATTGTATTCACGGATGCACATTATTACTTTTTCCAGTGGTGTTGCATGAGCAAAATCAGGCGTAGGCGAAGTCGTATCCGCGAGGCCTCTCACGTCGACAAATGATCGTGGGAAAAAAATAAGGACCAAAAAAAGGTCCTCACCTTTACGCACCCTCTCATTTCCTTTATTTTTATGTTATGTCCATATCTCACATCTCATACCTTTACCTTGCCGCAAGGCCCTTCAGGCGCGACCACGGATATCCGTGAAGTGACACTACACTAAAAAGCACAAGCACATGTAATCAGAACTAACCAGAATTAAGTTTTCTCGTTTGTGCGTTTAATTTCATTGGTTTAAAGCGCTATACAGACTGTCACACTGGGCAAGCAAAGCAAATTAAAAGATGTAAGCTAGATGAGATTATTTCCGTGTCTCTATTATAAAATATAATGTTTATTATATTCTTTTACAAATATATTGTTTTATTCTATTTGTTAATTTTTGAGACCAATTGTGTCCGCGTCGAATTCTTAATGCATCGTATTTGACCAAGGTCGTTTAATAGGTAAGGTTGCCTCGTAAGCGTTTCAACATGGCGGACCATACGTCACATATGTATTTTGCTCATTATTTAATGAAGTTTTTAACAGTGTAGTTTGTGTTTTTGTCAATATTAAAGAAATACTTTTAAATACTGTTAATTCCAGTTGTTACCGTAACTTCTTTATTTCCTATTAATAAATTATTGATTATTCTAGCTGATTTTTAAATATTGTATATCGCGCTCTTTCGCCCTCATAGCATTATTTGTCTAGACATCCTTGTTTGCTATGTTGGCGTCAATAAGGAACCAGCAGTGCGGTACATATGTGACGTAATGAGGCAACCTTACCTATTAAACGACCTTGGTATTTGACCGGGTCGAATTATCGCTGCGACGAATTGCCGTCGCGCCAACTGCGTATGACCATTCCTTTATAAGAGTGTGTAGTCAGGCGTAGTCATTATCATATTCAGCAGAATAAATTCTTCTTAAATTGTCCGCATACAGTAGAAATTTTAACTTCTTAAACAGCACGACCTAGATAAAAGTCCTGAAGTACACCAGCTGCAACGCAATGCGCAGATGCATTGTAGGATAAGGACTCCGTTAATAAGTATAGTGCCCGGCTTTATTTATGTCGGTTTTAGGTCGTGCCTTATTTTGGCCTTATTTTAACTTCGAAACTGTTCGTCAAACCGAACGGCTGCCGATCACAAAATGGAAAAGTTTTTAGAAGTAAAAATACTTAAAAACATTGCTTTTTCAAATGTATTTCTGTGATTGTGTTATAAAAACCCTACAACACAAAACAATAAAGAAAAACTACCAAAAATTTGTTCCCCTTTTTTAAGTTAATGTTACTGTCAACATAATTTTCAATAACTCTGAATTATGTGATTTAAACTTCAGTTTTCTAAAATGTGGATTTTATAAACGTCTAGTTATCCGTAAAACTTATGTTTAAACTTAAGATTTCGTAATAGGTACTCAAGTATCGCTTAAACTTAAGATAAAGAAGGTTTTTTAGGATATTTGGATTTAAGTAAATGGATATATGAATATTTTAAATTTATTTTAGATTCTTCAATTTTGTCCTAAGATTTATTTGCGCAGTTTGCCGACACTTTTGTAATAACGTTCCTAAGTGGGTTAAGCAGGATTTAATTTGCCTGAAGTATTTATTTCTTGTTCTTAAACTTTTTTTAGTATCTAGCTGACCCGTGCGTTGCGTGTTGATTATATTTTTCCGCTGACTTGATATACATTTGACAGTATTTTTTCTGAACGTTTTGTTTAATCATAATAAAATATAGCCTATAGGACTCTTGAATAATGTAGCTTCTTGATTGTGGAAGAATTTTCATGATCGGTTTACTATTTCCGAAGATTGGTACTTACAAAAAAGTTACAAAACTTTACCTCTTTATAATATTAGTATACTTACAAGGAAAGTATCCCAGGTGTCCCCCGCCCATTTTCATGAATCTGCAATATGTTGTAGTCCTTCCAAAAATAAGAGACACGTATTTTTTATCGGCCATTAAACACTTTAGGGGTAAAATGCACCCCTAAAATTTACCCTTAGAATTAATATATTTTTTAATCCGAAAAAAATATATATTAGAAGACTGATAAAAAATTCAATAAATCAAATTATGTTTTTTCTTGTAAAGTTATCTCAATTCGTTCTTAAGTTAGTTGAAAAACACAAATTTGAGGGTGGATTTTAGAGGTGCATTTCACCCCTTAAAAGTGTTTTATGGCCAATAAAAAATACGTGTCTCTTATTTTTTAAAGAGCTACAACATATTGTAGTTTCATAAAAAACGGTGGGGGACACCTGGGATATTTTCCTTGTTAGATGAGTGATAAACTCAGGTCGCCTATTGTAATACAAACCGGTCTAAATTAAATATAAAACATATGTTTTTAAAAATACCATATTAATGTAACATGAAACACGAAAAGATTAGTGACGATACAATATGAAAAATATATGACCATGAGGAATTTAGGGTACTAAATTGCCTTTTTGGGTCGTTGTTCTACGGTGGTCTTATAAGCAGTAGTGTTAATTATAGCCATTAACTTGTAGGTACCTCGACTAATGGATTTGTAAATGTTTAAAATAGATACAGAGTGTCCGGAAAGGTGAGGTCGTAAATGGTTGGGGTGGTAGAGTAAGTCAAAATAATGTTAGTAATTTTTTAAACAATGCTTTAAAACAGTAGTCAGTAAAGATACCTTAACAAAAAAGTCAACTTGAGAAAGAGAGACCAGCTACTTAAAAGATTTTTAGTATCTTAAGCACTTCAAAATTTCTAAGTAGTTGAGTGATTCTTTAGTTAATTTCGCCCATTGCAGTGAAGTTAAAATAATCACCAACATTACTAACAATTATTGGATCAAGTAGGTAACATTTATGTAGATAATATTGGTATATATAATATTTTGTTATATTTTATTAATATATTTTTTTAGTAAAAAATAAAATATTTGTTTATGTTACCTACTTTTTCTGTAAATCCTCAGAGACTTCCTGACTCGAGGGACTTAAGTAACCACTTTAGTCGTTGAAGTGCCATTTTTTTATTTTATTCCTTTTTAATTTGGGATACGAAGGTAAGGTAGGTGTATTTAATAGTGAAGTGTCTCAAAATTAAGTTATTTTAAACCTGCAACCGCAATCTCTCATAGATCAAGTAGTTGCTTTAAGGAAGTGCTTCTTTTGTTTTTTAATAACGTTCTAGACAGAGAAAAACCAAATCACATATTTTTAGTTTTTCTGGATATTTTCGATCGTTTTTATATTTTACTAAATTTTAATACATTTCATTAAATTGCCTTTGCTCCCCCTGTCATAAAAGAAGATACATTAATAAAATATCATTTTTATTACCTAAGTAAATATCATTATTATTGTGGCAACCGTTCAAAAGTTATTAATGAAATACTATTTTTTATATTCTAACTTTAAACCTCAATAACGTCCTAAGGAAGCGCGATAGAACCAATGATCTGAAAAATAAAGCGGATAGCTAATAGAAAATGTTCCCCATATATTTTCAATAGACCTGCGCACGAATTTTGACCCCACACTGGGAGAGTTGCTGTACACCTTTGCACATGCGCAGTTCTCATAAAAGTTAGTGTTTTTCAATTAAAATCCAATATAGTGTTGGCAACATTGACAAAATTTGCAGTATTTTAATAAATATAGTGGTTGGAACACTGAAAATGTTTACCTACATAGCAACAGGGCCACACTCATGATAATTTGGGATTTTCCGATTGTAAACGCCAGGTAAAATTGACGCCGTCAGCCGCCCAAAAACCAACCTCTCATCTACGGTCGACCGTTATTAGTCATTTGGTATTCTCGCTAAGCACAAATGAAAGGATATTTGTGCTTAGCGAGTCTTCGTGTTTTTCAGTGGTGTTTTTAATTTTTGTTTATTTTAGTTTCGATAAACCAAAACTAAATAATGAGTTATTGTATAGTGTTGTTTTGCAGAAATTGGAAGGTTTTTCTTGTGGTTTTGATTGCAAATATGAGGTCAGTCAAAAATTTTCAGCATAAAATTTTCTAAGATCATGAACGTTTGCAAACGACCAGAGGCAAAGGTCACGCCAACTGAACGAAAACTGCTACGGCAGCGAAAGTGAAATAACAGTGTATAAATTGAGTCCTCAAACTAGTTACACCAAAATTAATTGGTTTTATGATAAAATAAATCAAATACCAATTGATTTAGTTTTGTTGTATCAAAGTAGTTTTAAGAAGAAAGATAATAACGCAAAAATATCGTGCAGTTTTAAGGTTTAGTCAAAGAGGGTCCAGCAAAAAACAAAATTCAAGTTGAGATTAGTGCTTCAAAGCACTCTCGTATACTAAATTATACAAGACAAAAAAAGTACCCAATATCTAAACCGGTTTAATTTTTAGGGACTTCTATGGAAGACGAGTAAAAACTTAAAATAAAATATTTAAATATGTGTATATATCCAAGAAACAAAATTAGGTAATTGTCTAGAAAGTTGCGGCCACTCCGATTTTGACGAAATTTGCTATACCTTGGTTTTTTGGGGCGCTGATCACGAATCTATTTTTTTTCGGAAACGGTTCGATCTTGAGATATTCGTCATCATGGCCAAACTGTTCTTATTTTTACTATAATTCCCTTTTTTGCACTAAGTTACTGATGTAACACTAAATTAGCACACAATATTTTATTTAACTATAAAAAACCCTTTTTAAAACATGTTTTTCTTATTGGTTTTTAGCCTTTCTTTATTAATATAAAAAGTTTGCTTTAAATCAAGTCGCCATGTCTGAAACCATTATACACATAGGTGTATGCATGGTTGTAGCGTTTTAGGGGTAAAAGATTTGGAATTTAATGAAAAAACGTGTAAAATAACTAAAAAAAAGTTTTTTTTTTAAAGATGTTTATATAATATTGTGTGCCTGTTAGGTGTTATATCAAGAATTTTGTGCAAAAAGAAGGCGGAATAGAGTGAAACTAAGAATTGAATTTCAACTTTGATGATGAATATCTCGAGAACGAAACGTTTCCAAAAAAAAGTCGTGATTAGCGCCCCAAAAACCCTCGTTTACCAAATTCTCAAACCCGGTCCTGTTGTTTGTTTTCCGCTAGTCTGTAAATTTTAGTGCGCATGCCCACAAGTGTACTGCGCAGTGCCCACGTAGGGGTTATTGTCATTTTTGCTGTATTTATCCTTATTATTTTTCAGATCAGTGGATAGAACTTCTTTTTATATGAAGTACTAACATTATTTTGGCTCACTCTACCACCTCTATCATTTTTGACCTCACCTTTCCGGACACCCTGTATATTCCAGCAAGCTACATTTTTTGCTACTTTAATTAAAGCTTAGGTATTACCCTAAGTCCTAAAAATTATAACCATACAAAAGCTCTTTAGTTAAGTCCATTAACATTACAATATTGATCATAATGTTGATATAGTAATACTGATAATAAGATTGAATATCAGTCACAACTAAGTCCATTGAGCAGTAAAAAGTAAATGACTTAATTACCATAATGTCATGGACTAACAGCGGTAACTAGACGACTTTAATATCCACACTACCAATGCCAAATAATGGTCGCTAACATATCAGATATTTTTCGGTTATTAAGCCGACTTAGTTATAGTAACTAATTTGGAAGTAGAAAGTCAACTTTAATTATGACATTAACTGGTCTTATCTGTCCCCTATTTAACTGAGATAATTAAGTTATGATTATTAAAACTTTAATTATGGTTGTTAGAAATTTCTCTCAGTGTAACTGTTTGAATAAAGCTAAAGATTTCTAGGTTGCTGTCCAAATTTTCACATAATAGTGAGTTAGTGTCAAAAGCAATTTTTAAAACCTGCGTAAATAAGTACAAAACCGTGTATTAAAGTAGTGTAACTAACATATAAAAAACAAAGTTCTATCGGACTTCATTAGAAAGTCATTAAACTTTAAAATTGGAATAAATTTTTTTTTATTTTATTGATAACTTTTGAACCGTTGCTACAGTATCAAAGTTGTTTTGGCAACTAAATTACCTCATATATATTAATGCTTTTATCCATAAGTAAACAGCTTTTCAGCAACTCGAAATTATACAGGGTAAGACTATTTTTTTATTTACTTCATGCATTGTTAACAGAAGTGACAAATTTGTCATTTTGCTTTTACCGCTAAATTTCTTTTTAAACTTTTTGTAGAAAAAAGTAATACCTTATATTGTAACGTTCTTCATAAAATCGCGTTTTGAATGCTGACATACTGGCATTTCATATACAGAGTGTCGACGGACCACGGATGGGGTTAACAAGAGGACAAATAAACCAAAAATTTCATTTTTCGAAATGAAGTAATTCTTTAAAAAAAATGCTTGTAAAAAAAATAGGATTCACGAAATTTTGTATACAGGGTTCGAAAAAACTTAAAAAGTAAACTACCATGGGCTCTAGCAGCTGATTCTATATGGAACAGGCTGATGTAGCCCTTTGTTCCAAGCAAATTTCTTTTATTGTAAATTGTATGAAATTGTTTCTTTTGTTTTTTTAAATAAAAACCATCTATTATTATTATTATTATTATTATTACCTTCATTTTTCATTTCGAAGTAAAATGTCATCAGAAAAAATTATTTGGAATCATGTTTGTAATCGATAAAAACAATATTACAAAATTTAATTAAACTCCATAATTTTTTACAGCTGAAAAATTATGTTGTGTAGAAATTTGGAGGTAGCAAGTGTTTAAAAAGCGTATGAGATTTTTTAGGCTAATTTTATTATAAAAATTTAAAATAATTAATTTTTGATAACTCCAAAGGCAGTTTTATTAAACATTTTGATACCCCTGTAACATAAATAAAGTTATTCAAAATGCTCTTTTAAATAAATTTTCTAAATAATATTTTGCTTAAAAAAGAAAAATAAAGGGAGTTTACTCTTAGGGAAAAATCGTGTTTTTTTTAAATTTTTGCACACTGTATACACTGTATGCAACACTGTATACACATACTTTGCATGAATCCTTTTTACAAGCAAAAATTTTATAGGAAATGATTTTGCAATTTTTGGTCCATTTGTCCTCTAGCTAACTCAATCCGTGAGCAGTCTGTATATTAAAATTTTTTATTTTTTTTTTTTGGTTATAACACACTCGTAGAAATTTAATACAATTATTTAAATCAGTGTTTAGGTGTATTATAAAATTTAAGGGACTTATAAAACCGTTTATATCGGTTTTACCATATTTTAATAAGTTTTCTTCTTGAAGTTTTTATTACATGTGAAATGCTAATATGCCTGTATTTAAAATGCCATTTTGTGAAAAACGGTACCAAATATCGGTTCAATAAAGTATATCTATTTTGTGGAAAAAAATAAAGCAATTAAACTGTCAAAGTAAATTGAAATAAAAACAAATTGCCTTACCCTGTATAATCCGCATTTACTAAACACCTTTTTTCCCTTGGAAAAAAGCATCAGTATGAGACCATAGTTGTGCAAATATCATGATGATTAAGAAGTACTAACATTATGCTCACGGTTATCCAGCTACAGACTGTGTCGAATATGATGGGCCACCCTATATAAAGTAATTAAACATCTTCTTTAATAAACCATTTCATATTATTATTCGAAGTATTACTAAAATGTAACTAAGATTTACCTTATAATTTTATTTTAAGAGGATTAGATAAATAAAAATATAGATAAAATTATTTTAGGCCGCCTCTGTTTTAGGTAATCTACAATACAAAATTCTTAGAAACCCCTATCAGAATTTTTAAATTATTGTGTTATTTAATTATCTATTTTTAAGCATATTTTTAACATTAGGTAGAGTAATTAACGTCTAAATAATAATATTTAAAATAAAGGGGTCTGTGGAAAAGTGGTACAAGTGACAGTTAAAAAATACTGTACAGGGTGGCGCCTTTTCGTTGACCCTGCAAGATATAGCGAAAACTAAAAGAGGTAGAAAAATCTAATTGCACAATCTTGATTTAAATTTTTATAACAAATTCAATGGTAAAGTAACTTGATTCGTTTGTAGATACAAAGGATTTTGCAAATTTTGTCAATTTGGTCAGTTACAAGTTATAAAACAAAGTTTGGCTTTTTTAAATGGAACACCCGGTTTTTTTTTGTCCTTGTGTCATCTCACTATTAAATGGTATAAATAAGAATTTAATTAATTTTCATAATTGAATACTTCATGTCCACCATTTATTTTTTAAGGAACAGCACGCGATCGTATTAAACACGCAATGGTAAATAATATACATACCTTTTAGGAGAATTTACACAAAATAAATATATTGTATATATATGTGCTAACTTTAAGACTCTTATTTATTAGTAAGCAGGTGTCTCACCCATATAACTTTGTTATTTTTTAAGATATTAAAATAAAATTTGGTACATAGGTCTAATAAATAAATGTGCATTGTTACACATATCTAGTTGTTTCCGATTACTTCCGGTTTAACCTGAAATTACCTTAGAATAGGGCCGGGATAACCCATGCACTGAAGCAGCTCAGCTTATTGTGCGCCCTGTCTTTTTACGCGTGGGTGATGTTAGCCAAACCGGACCTACAGCCTAACGTGGGTTCTGAACCACGGTCCTATGTGCAACAACTTAAGACCACGTCCCCACCCAGAGGGACCTTCGAACTTTCCAACTGAGTAGGGTCTGAGAGACCACGGTGTGCGCCTTGGTCCTTTGGTGACCTTCAGCGAACCCACCTCACGTTAGTTATGCGCCCATCGACCCAGCGCTTTACACACCAGGCCATGAACCAATTCTGCAATTACCTTAGCTTTATATTTTAACTCATTTAAATACAAAATGACATTTTAAGTACAATGACACCCCATTTCTCACTTTTTGACACCCAACTTCAAATATTTTTATTTTAAATTTTAAATCTAGAATTCCTCTAAATGCGATAAAACTGTGAATAAAGTAGCCAGGAAAAAATAGATGTGACAGTCATTTTTTTATAGCTTGAACCTACTCGTCTAAAGTTTTTAACATTGTAATATGATCTAAATGGATTTTTTCAAATTTATTGAAGGTGGCCCACTATAATAGCTAAAAACATTTTTTTACACACAACTTGATACTACACAGTAAATTTTTACATTAGGTACTGCTTTTTTTGTTAAATTACCCATTGATTAATATACAAAAAAAGGAACAGGTTCATGTCCTCGTTAATGCTATTAGGAAAAAACTAATCAATTCAGACTTTTGTGGCATTTCTTTAACTAAAATATCGTATTTTTGGTAAAAATAATATTTTTTTAGCTATGTATTAGGTTTAAGCCACCTTCCATCATATGAAAAAAAAAACCTAAGACCATAAAATACGATGTTGCAGACTTTGGACAAGTCTGTAGAGGCTATAAAAATAAAAAACTGTAACTTTTATTTTTCCTTGGTGACTTTATGATTTAATTATTTAAAATTTGCGTTTTATCGTATTTACAGCACTCTAGATTCAAAATTAAAAATTAAACATAGTTAGAAATTAGATGCCAAAAAATGAGAAATGGGGTGTCATTTTACACGATATACTGGGTATTCCATTTAAAATTAACAAGTAAGGTAATTTCCGGCTTAACCGGAAATGATAGAAAAAAAGTTAACACGTGAAACAATGCAAATTTATGTTTAATACCTATGTACTAAATATTGTTTTAACATTTTAAAAAACAAAAAAGTTTTTGGGTTAAGCCACCTGCTCGGGACACCAGGTATAGTATCATACTGAGTGATTTTATCGTATTTAATGCCGTTTTTATTTTTGTTAACATCCTTATAGAACAGCACATAGTCCCTTTTATACACCTCTTTGCAGTCCACCCTAAGATATTTTAAAGTTTTTATTTATTTGTCTAAAAAAACAAAAATTTCATAATAACTTTAGAAGTATGTATCTAGATTGTACTATCATACGCATGTATTTTTAACACAATTTTAATTCAAAGTTTAGGAAATTTCCCCAAGGATCTTATATAACCTAAATGTTGTGTACGGCCAAATAGCCTATCGTAGTATTCTCTGGACAATAGACCCTAAAATCATTTCAAATGTCCTAAACAAGCAGGTTTAATTGTAGAAATAAATTGGTAATTTATTTTTATGTATACAGCGTGTCTACTTAAGTTTGCAAATATGGAAAACTTTTTTATTATTTTACGAAAAAATGTATCTATAGTAATATACCGGGTGTCCGGAGAGGTAAGGTCAAAAATGATAGGGGTGATAGAGTGAGCCAAAATAATGTTAGTACCTTATATAAAAAGAGTTCTATCGCGCTCATAGATAACCTACATTTAGATCCGCAGTGGCAAGAAGCATTTTTCGGATTTTTACAACCGCGCGCAGTGGGTGGACGAACATGCGCACTTAAAAGCCGTGGCAAAATACAAACACCGGCCACCCCGTACCCTTCGTCCGCGGTCTGACCGTAACGCTCATTAGCTACCGTACTTCGAACAGAAAACCAGGACGCGGTCAACACATTCTTTCCTATAATGCGAATAGTTTGGGTCCGAGTGCGTTTACCCTCAACTGGCTTGCGTACAAACCGGTTTTTTCGCCCATGAAATGTAACTTTTGTTTCGCGCAGGTAATAACATTGGCAATCCATCGAGATCAGTGATCGCGCTTCCTTAGGGACTTATTGACCTTCAAAGCTAGAATAAAAAAATGTATTTCATTTATGACTTTTAAACTATGGTCACAATAAAAATGATATTTGGACATTTAAAGTAACTCACACCAATGCTTTTTTCTATAGGCAAATAATGCGCAGTAGGTGATCATTATACAGGGTGAGACGATATCTTGAACCGTTTTTATAAAACCCATTTTAAATCCAGACATAGCCTCATTTTGTATGTAATAAAAAATTCCATTTTATGAGAAAATTATTAAAATATGATAAAATTATAAAAAAAGTCTTTATTTGTGTTATAAAGTTTAAAAGGCTTTTAAACACTATTTTGAATTATTTCTACTACATTTTAATATTTTCCTAGAAAAAATGGATATTTTATTACATACAAAATAGGGCTATGGCTGGTTTTTAAAATGCGATTTTATGAAGAACGGTCTAAGATATCGATTTAAATAATGTTTGACAAAAATAATAAAGGATTTAAACGGTGAAGTAAAATGTCGAAATTTTCACCTCGTTAAAAATTAAACTAATTTTTTTATCTTTGGACAATACACGAAGGCTGAAAGCCTAAATACTAACGTACCGTCGCGGTGCCTTAAGCAGGGTAAGAGGAAGTTTGTTAACACGGGACTTACAAACTTTTGGTAAACGATTTTAATTTGACGATTTATATTATTACAGAGTAATGAATAATAATGTTTTTATTATTGTAATAGATATATACAGGGTGTTACAAATTTGAGGAACACCATTAGGATCTCGGAAACTGTATGAGATACAGGGTTGGTTAAATTGGGGCAAAGTTGCGCATTTTTATGCTTAACAATATTCCGTTTAAAAATGTAAAAAATTGTAGCCGTTCCGGAATTATCTGGCAAAAACCGAAATTTTGCAAAACAGTTTTTTTTTCTCGGTTTTTAAAAGAGATATTTTAAAACAATCAACACCTTAATATTGCCACTTTTTCTGTTTTATAAAATGATGTCACTAAGTTTAAAATCCGAAGTTTTGTATTTAAGCCACCATCATCAATTTTGTTTTTTAAATAGTAATATTTAGGTTTAAACTTAATAAAGTAATTTAATTTTAAAATTTTCGATGTATCACACTGACATTTATGCGACGTTTCGAACAGAAAACCCATCACAATTTACCATTTCGCCATTACATGAACGATTTTTCTCCAAACCTCATACTTACCTGCAAAATTTCCGTTAGGTAAGTATGCATCCAATTTTTATGACAGGCTACAACAAAGTTAATAGACGCGTTTGATTAAATTAAATGGTTTTTTAGTAAGTATAAGTAAATGTATGCAAATTACCTTAATTCGTGTAGCTTTTTAGTTAAATTATAAATAAATAAATAAATTATTAAAAGGAACAATAATTAGTAGTAATCGAAATAAATGGATGCATACTTACCTTCAAATGAAAATTTCCAAAATCGTTTGAAATAAAAACGTAATTTTTAATGAAAAAAATAGTGGATGGTGACTTTTTGGTTCGAAACGTCGCATAAATGTCAAGTGTGATATATTGTTGTATTTAGAATTAAAATAGAGGTGTGTTAAGTTTAAAACCAAATATTCCGCACATGTGAAAAAACAAAGTTGATAATGGTAGCTTAAACACGAAACGTCGGATCTTAAATTTAGTGACATCATTTTATAGGACAGAAAAAGTGGCAATGTTAATCTGTCGTGAGTTTTAAAATATCTCTTCAAATTAACCGAGAAAAGATAAGAACTCTTTCGCAAAATTTCGGTTTTTGCCGGATAATTCTGGAACGGCTGCAAATTTTTAAAAGGGAATATTGTTAAACATAAAAATGCGCTACTTTGCCCTAATTTAACCAACACTGTATCTCTTACCGTTTCCGAGATCCTAATGATGTTCCTCGAATTTGAAACAGCCTGTATATTCATTTTATACTGCTAAAATGATTGGCTCCCATAGCAAGTTTTACAAAAAAATATATATATTTATTTTTTAATATATTTATATATTTATTAATCCCCATTAACTTATAAATGTAATCAAAGTCAATAGTAAAAAAATATATTTTTAATTTAATTAAATAAATATTATTAACCAAAATGTATATTTTAATACCTTTATTTTGAAAAATTTAAATCGGTAATTAATTAAAATGATTTTTATTTAAATGCATTTTAAATTATTTTGTTTTTTTTTTTTAATAAATTTTTCTGACAAACCATTATTAATTAAAATATCATTAAAGATATGCTAATTAAAATTGTATATTATATTAAAAATATTCAATAATTTTGTCCCTGGTATATTTTTTAGGTTTGTATAAATTTATAGTTAGTAGTAAAAACGGTAATTTGTAAACGCATTTAGTAATTTTGTTTTGTAATTTTTATAATTTAATACCATTAGTTCTGCAGTTCCTCGAACTGAAATTAGGGTTTGTAATTTTGAATAAATTATTGGAATCTAGAAACTGGATTTTTCTTAAAATGTTTAAAGGAACATAATTTTTTATTTTCAGTAAAATTTCTGTCAATGATATTATGAAACTTTTAATTGTTTTAATATGATTTTTTCGACATAAATTTTTATCTATAAGTTTATAATATTGTGACGTATATTTTTGAATTAT
Organism: Listronotus bonariensis; assembly: GCA_014170235.1. Classification (NCBI taxonomy): domain Eukaryota; kingdom Metazoa; phylum Arthropoda; class Insecta; order Coleoptera; family Curculionidae; genus Listronotus; species Listronotus bonariensis. Next base: position 253,477 of record JACEGR010000170.1, on the reverse strand, counting down.
ATACATATAGGGCCTACTTGACGTCACTTGGGCAAATGTACCATATGGAACTATCTTCTGGAACCATGAGACCGGTGGACTACCAAAACTAACTTCGCATTTTTTGAAAACCAACTTAACTTATTTAATTAACTAAATTGAGTACGGGCATATCCCTAGGGATAGCCCGTACGGGGCTTAACTAAAATTTTAACTTTATGCTTGACTTTACTAACTACTTCTCTGATAAACAATCAATCCCTTTTAATTTCTTTCTCTCTTCTTTAAATATCAAATTTTTCAGTATTTGTTTTGCATTTCTAGGCGACTCAGCTTGTTTAATGTTTTTTGTTTTATTATTATAAGAGTAACCTAGAAAATTGTTTGATTTATACTTTTTAAACCTTGACACCTCACGTATTGTTTTATGTACCAAATTTCCCAATGTTAAGTAACCCAATTTAAATTTCCCAAAAATGTATATTTTTAAAATTCCCAAAATGTATACTTTTTTTATACTAGGTGTTCACAATATATCAATGCCATACGCAGGGGTGAGGGTTAATTGCCCCCAGGAGCCCAAAAAAAAACCTCTTAAAGATGGGTTGTTTGCTGGAGATGGCGCCTACGTGAAGCCCTTTTCTTTGTTTTTTTGTTTGTTGCAAACATGCCTTGACCTCTTTTTTACCTGAAGTACTTTTTTTGGTTGTCGCTTTTGGGCTATTGTTCCAACCCCAAAATCACTTTCTGCGTACGGCCCTGTATTTTATTCATATAGTCGGCATGCACAGTGCCGGATCAAGTGTGAATTCGTAAAGCGAACTCTTTAGCGCCAGATCGGAAGAGGGGTGAGTAGAAAGTAAAACGGAAATATTTTTTTCTTTTTTGCAACCGTCAAATAAAAATTAACCAAATGTTGTAGGAAGGGGACTGAAGGTGAAGAATTCGAAAATTATATTTGTAAGGTTGCCAAGTAAATAGTTTTTATCTAGGTTAGAGAATTTCAAAATTTTAAATGACCCCAATTTTTATTATTGTCATTTATTACTTGTATCAATTTTATTATGACCTGATATTATTGTTTTTTTACTCCTGTCAATTTTGGAGATAGGTATGACATCACGTTTTTTTATTCAAACTTGCATCTTAGTAAGAAATTATCCATTTAATTGTTTTTCAAAATAAACAAAAAGGCGTCTGATTTATCTTTTAAAATTTGTTGAGAAGACACGTTAGTGTTAGTGTGACATATATTTTAGTACACAGATATTTCTAGATACTTTTAATGTTATTATTTTGTACTTGTTTTATTATTTAATTTCCGTATTTCCTTTAATTGACTTTTTTGACTTTTTTAGCGGAATGTCCAGTGGCTGCCCTGTACTAATTTTGACGAATTTCGGTTGGATCGTTTTTAAGATATTAGATTATACCTAGTCGTATTTGTATTTTAATTTAGTAAAACGCATATTGCTTTATCTCCGAAATTGACAGGAGTAAAAAAACGATAATATCAGGTTATAATAATTTAAATAAGACAATTGATTACAATAACAAAAATTAGGGTATTTTGTATAAAATTTGGAATTTTCCAAACTGTACAAAAAGATTGTATGAGGCAGAAAAGTTCCTGATAAGTTTTGCGAACATGTTATTACTTTTTATGGCAAATATAGTATATAAAATTATACCTATATTTTGTGTAAAAGATCCTAAAAAATAATACCCATATTTTATTTAAAACACTCAAAAAAATTAAGTATATTTAGTATTTAATCTATTAAAAACTAATTTTAATATTCCTACTGTAAAGTGTTGTTTGCAACGTTGCCTTTCTTACTTCACGGCTCATAAGTTTAAAAAGGCTGAGCTTATACTTATTTTGGCGTTTTTTTGGCCTGGCTGTCACAAAATTTTATTATGGTACATATTGTGTATTAGGTAAAGAGTATAGTAAAAGAGTAAACACATCTAGCTTTTTTTTAACCATCTTTGTATCACAGGGTATGGTTTCATATGAAAGATGGTAAAAGCTTTACAAAGCGGTACAGCTGTTTACTGTCGCAGGTTCTGTCATGTTATTAAGTTGACCTAATGTGGTTCAGATAAATAAAAAGTTTAACTTTTAAAGTAACCTGCTTCCTAAATATGTAAGAAAATATAGGGCATTTTATATAAAAATCAGAATTTTATTACATTTCCAATAAAAAAGAAGCTCAAAAAAATAAAAATAGGAAGTTAAAAAACATTTAGACAACCTAACATCCACACTAAACTTTAAATGATTAGCCTAAAAGTAAAGAGATTACAGCTAAAAAGTTTCCACGTTGTCACCTGACCGTTGAATTTTATTGAGGGTTAACATGAGTATATATACCTTAGATAACCTACATTTAGATCCGCAGTGGCAAGAAGCATTTTTCGGATCAGTGGGTGGACGAATATGCGCACTTAAAAGCCGTGGCAAACTACAAACACCGGCACCCCGTACCCTTCGTCCGCGGACTGACCGTAACGCTTATTAGCTACCGTTCTTCGAACAGAAAACCAGGACGTCGTCAACAAATTATTTCCTATAATGCGGATAGTTTGTTTGGTGCCGGATGCGTTTACCCTTAACTGGCTTGCGCACAAACCGGTTTTTTCGCCCATGAAATGTAATTTTTGTTTCGCGCAGGTTATAACATTGGCAATCCATCGAGATCAGTGATATATACACGTTCAGGCAAATCTAAGGATTTCTATGAAGCAAAAAAACAGGACCGATGCGTTTACCTGGCGGCATTGTAAGGTTTATCTCTACACGCATTACACCGTCTTTTCACGCATTGCCTATGAACCTTTTGATTTGGATGAACGTGTATACGCTTAAATCTGGACACGGTTCAATTCAGGGCCGTATTATCCATTAGGCTGACTAGGCTACAGCCTAGGGCGCCATGAAAAAATAGGCTCCAGATAGGGGAGTAATAGGCGCTAGACAGTTTTTTTAAAAAAGTTTAGGTTGAGTGGGGATTTTTGGTGACTAATTTCTTTGTGAATAAGGTGCTGTGGAATGAAATGGGCAAACAGGGAAAAATTACTTTTTTTTTTATTTTTGGTCATCAATTTTATTTCGGGTGATAAAGTATGAGGTAAGGGGCCTAGCACTTAAAATAAGCGCTACGGAAGAAAGGAGCTTTTTTTTGCTCTTCAAAAAATTTTTTGATGGAAAATAGGCGCTCCGGGAATTCTAGCCTAGGGTGCCCCAAACAGTTAATACGGCCCTGCTTAATATGTTAAAGTCAAATTGTCAAACAATAAAGAAAAACGCATTTTGGTAGCCAATATCTTTTGTAAATTTGATTTATATGCATGGTGACCTTTGGACCCGCACGTAAAGAGCAATGCCGACTATAGCACAGGTACGGATTTATTTGAATAGTACTTATATGATGCTACCTTTTTCCCTACAATACTAAAGTAATATTTAATTACTTATTTTTTTATTTAATGAAATTATTGTTTCAATCAATGTTCCAAATATTTCGGGAACCATTTTGGAAAACTAAACTGATTTTTACCTCGTTAAGGTCTAATTAATCGGTAAATAGTATTCTAACTTTCTTTAATTGTTTCTTTATAAACCAAAAATACAAATTGTGTTTATGTAAAATATGCGCATCTTAAACAAATTTACAATCGCATAAAAATGACATTATTGAACTGTTAATTAATCAAAATAAAATACATACTTACAATCAGAGTTGGGTCGTATTCGAATACTCAGTATTCTGAATAGTATTCAAAATACATTTTGCCGGTATTCAAATAGTATTCGAATACATTTGTGTGTTTGGTATTCGGTGTTCAGCAGAATACTTTTTGGGTTAGTATTCGGGATTCGACGAATATTTTTTGAGTATTCGAATACCGGCGATCCGAGTATTCGAATACCGAAAAGTATAAGCAGTATATCCAAATACTAAAATTTTCATGATTCGAATAGCAAAAGGGAAGCAAAATGGGAAGATTAGGATACTTTTTTGTTCAGTACTATTCGAATCTTTTCGTTTCCAGTATTCGAATACCGATTCCGGGTATTCATAAATACAGAGTATTCGAATACTTTTTTCTTCGAATAATCAAATATTCGGTATTCGAAAACTTTTTTTTCCCAGTATTCTTATTCATGTTCGAATACTGATTTTTAGTAGTCTGCCTCTGCTTACAATTATTGCAATACAGTCAACTGTTTTATGTTTGCAATTTTTTGTTCAAGGTTATATTCCTGTCATTCATCATTAAGCAATAATAGGTTTTTAAATAAATAAATATTTTGGGTAATTATGTATTCTTACTTGTTTAAAAAAAAAAGAATTATATTGGTAGATACTTGTACAGGGTGTCCGATTAGTGGTACACAAAAATATCACAGATTCCTTATGTCCAAATTCTACTAACTTACCGAACATGAGTTAAGGAACATACAGAGTGCCAAAGTAAAAAAAATTACTTTATTCAATAATTTTTGCTGCGTTTTGACTATTGTAATGAAACTCGGTATCTAGAGGTTATTCGACATGAACTATTTAGATTTAATATTAATTTTTATGTGTACACTATAGGGCCTTACCTACACTAATTTAAATGTCTTTAAAACTGTGCACCTTTTTGGACTACTCTGTAGGTACCATCTAAGTAAACCAGTAAACTCCCCTATCTTTTCTACATAAAAAAGATATGCCTTGTCGCGCTAAGCGAGTTTTCTAGATATTTGCGTTTAAGATGTTTAGTGCAAAAAAAATGTATAAGGGATAATACAATAAAACATTTTTTGGGGAGTGTCTTTTCAAAAATGGATATATTCAATTTTGATTTTTGTTTAAAATTTCTTGTTTATAGTCTTATTTTTTCATATTAAAATGCACAGATTCTTTATTTGAAACTGAATTATTAGTTTCTTTGTCTTTCATGTACCGTTTTGTTTTGAAATAAGGTAAATAATTTGTGCATTTTAAATGAAAAATAACATTAAACAAGAAATTTCACACAAAAATAATTGAATATATCCCCTTTTAAAAAGACACTCCTCATGTTTATACCCAGGTTTGTTGTGGCTTGGGACTTGCTTAGGACGCTATAAAAAAATAGTATTTTTCTGTTGCACTAAACAATTAAAACGCAAGTATTTTAAAAACGGTTGCTCAGAGCGATTATTATAAAATATACCTTTTTGTGTAAAAAGCATTTTAAATTTTACTGGTATACTTAGATATTTTATACAGGGTAGCACAAAAAATTTGCAACGTTTTGGAAAAATGTAAAGTAGTGTAGGCCCTTTAGTTTCCACAAAAAAGTTAATATCGGATTGAAAAAGTTCATATCAAAAAACCCGACATACCGAGTTTTATTAAAATATTTTAAACGTATCAAAAGTTATCAAAATAAGTTAAGAATATTTTGTTTCACTTTGACACTGTATCTTCCTTAATATTAACTTTTGGATATAAGTAGGTATAGGTTTTTGCCCAAATAAACTCCGTCGGCATGATCTACTAATAAATATAACCACTTTAAAAAGACGATTGCCTGCAATAAAATGATTAATGGTAGTTGGAAAGGCACAGTCGTATTGTGAAGGTATAATACGACCGTGTTCTCCCGACTAGCGTTTATCGTTTTATTGTAGGCAATCGACTTTTTAATGAGTTATTTTTATTAGTAGATTATGCCGACAAAGCTTATTTGGACGAAAAAATATACGTTTGGTTAAATCTTAATATTTTGGCATAACGAATCTGTGGTTTTTCTGTGTACCATAAGCTGACACTCTGTATACATTTTTAATGGACGCGATTGTATATTGATAGATAGAAGGTTCATAACCGTGAACAAATTGGAAAATAAAACTAATAATTTGCTATTTAAATTTATATAACCGTTTATATACAGCGGATTGCAAAAGCTTAAATTCCTCTATTAGTGTTTCTTATCTTCTAATCAGGCATATTCCTTATTTGTTCGAAATCAGACTCATCCTAAAATAATATACTGTTTTATTGTATAACGGGTTGATCCAAAGTCGATCCGTTTAAACTAGCCCCTCTCCCACTAAGATCTGGAAATATCTTTTGTGGATACCCAAGATTATTTGATCCACTTAATTCTCAAACTTTTCGCGGTGGTGACATATTTCGGGGAGCAAATAATTTTGTACCGGGAAGTCAAGAATGCTCCTTACAGATATTTTTAGCAGCATGGAATATTGATTTCAATCTGGAGAAACTAGCATCTTCGCAATTCCTATTATTCTACCCCCATTATCCCTCCCTTTCAAGTTTCAAACGCGCTTTAATAAAATCGCTGACGGTAATTGTCATTTAACATTACAAGATACCTTTCTAAAACATGTTTTTTTATTGATTTTATTCCTTTTTTATGTTAATTTCATTATTACTTTATATCTAGACAGTCGTGAAAATTTAGAGGAATACAAAAGTGTATGCATGGTTGCGGAGTTTGGGAGTAAAGTATTTTTATTTTAATGGAATAAGAAATAAAATAAAAAAAAACAGGGATTCAAATGTTGTTTATAAAATAATATGTACTAATTTAGTGTTTAATCATGAATTTTGTAACAAAAAGGGAACATATTGTGAAAATGAGATTTGAATTTTCAACTTTGATGTTGAATATCTCAAAAACGAATCGTTTCCGACTAAAAAACCTCCGTATTACAAATTTGGTCAAAATTGGAGTTGTTCCCACTTGCGAGACAATCATCTCGCTTACTTTGCAATATTTAAAAATAAATTGGCATAAAAGAACATGATTTTATTATGTCTTAATACTTCATACTCTTATAAATAATTAAAAAACAGTTCTATAATTACTAATATATCTTATTTTCTTGATCCATTTCCTTCATACGCGCAGCAACTTTCTTTTTCCTCTCCTCAGACTTTTTAAAATTTTCAGATCTTTTAGCTATTCTTTCTTCTTTTAGACATGCCAGGAAATCAGAGTACGAAGTGTTACAAAACCCAACAAACTTACGTATTGGATGATCTTTGTAGCAATTTCTCCAGGTGTCAATTAATTTATTGCATTTATCAGTATGTAAATGTGGAGATAGATCAGTATGCATTTTTAACTTTAATACCTAAAGAGTATGACTACGCAAAGCTTTTCAACATTATATTTTTCGAGATATTTTTATAATGTCAATGTCATGGTTTTTTATTGACATATCAAAAAGTTAAGCGTAGCCCAGGTATGGTCGCGTAATCATAGATCCCTTGATCTGTACAGTTTTTAAATATTTAAATGTGTATGGTGTTGGTGTACGACTATCTTTTGACCAGGGTATGGCCTATGGTGACCTGGGTATGGCCATATAGTCGGACATATTATTATCTTCCATTGCATTGGCATTGAAGCTTTTCAACATATTTTTCGGGATATTTTTATAATGTCAATGTCATGGTTTTTTTAATGACATATCAAGAAAGTTAAGCGTAGCTTGGGTATGGTCGCGTGATCACGAATCACTTTAGAACAGGGCCGTATTAACTGTTTGAGGGGCCCTAGGCTAGATTTCCCGGAGCGCCTATTTTCTAGAATATTCCAGAAATATCGTGAAAATTCCATAGTACAGGATGGCATAAAAGTTCTTAATGGATAATTCTGGCGTTTTCGGAAACCTTCGAAAGTGATGAAAGAACTATTTAAATAAATTAACAAACTAAATTAAATGATCTCAACTCTCTAAAATTCTATAACCTAAACACATTTTTGAAAGTCTGTAACAATACTATGAATTTATTGATGATTATAATTTGACAATAAAAACTGTCTAGATACAAAGTTAAAGAAAAAAAATACGTCAACAAAGCTATAGTTTATTTACAATATTCACAAAAGTAATTAAAAAGAAATTTAGTCTTACTGCCACCAGGGCCGTGCCTACCGGGTTGTGCAAGTGGTGCAAGGCACACAAAGGGCGGAAATTGTTGAATTGAAGGGCAGTACTTAGGAAATAAAACTAGTGTAATCGAAAACAGTGCAATATGAAATTTATTTTTGCTCTTCAAAATTTTTAGGCAAGAAAAAAGTGTGGATTACTGGAAAAGAGTAAGTATTATGTATTCTGAAAGTGGGAACAGGTGTCACCGTCTTCATTGTGGCCCAGGGTTATCCATTTATTTAAAGATTCCGTAATTTTAAAGTAACCAACCATAGTAGTCGTTTCTACCAGGTTATTTATTAATTTATATATATATATATATATATATATATATATATATATATATATATATATATATATATATATATATATATATATATATACAGTGTGTCTCAGAGTAGGTGTTACAAGAGGAAAAATGGAACATTTTTTTTTAATTGGTGTTTTGGAAAAACTGGTCGCATGGTCAGGGCCGGAATATTTAAGGGAGGAGGCAGGCGAGGCACTTGCCCGGGACCCCACAAACGAATGTATGTTACTCCACCTTTAAAAAAAGAATTAAAGTTACATATGGACTGCTAATGACCTTTTTTTTCTCTTCAATTTGTTAAAAATCGAATTTGTAATTCGATGACTTATTTATTAATAAGAACTCTCAATATTTTGGAGGTACAAAAATCGAATTTGTAATTCAATGACTAATTTATTTTTAATGTTAATACCTTAAGTATTTAAAAGAATATTATAAATATTAATTTAGTAATTTTATTATTATATAAAAATATTATAAATATTAATTTGGTAATTTTATTAATATATAATAATTTTATTAAAATACAAAATTGAATTTTTTTATAACGCATTTTTTTAACCAATAATAGGATCCTTTTTTCAATTTACTGACGTGAGTGGTCCTAAAGATATTAGCTCGTCCAATCTGACAGTGCGTGTGATAGTTTTAAACAATGCAAACGCAGTACAAATTAACAACAATTCACGATTAAATTCACGTATAAAAAAGTACACAAATAGAGCATTTGCTTGTAAATCGTACATTTTGTATTTGTTTGTATTTTTAAACTCTATACGCCCTGAGCTTTAAATACAGGTTTAACTAGCAGAACCTTCTTAACCCTTTATTTTGATAACTTTTTATTTTTCTTTTTCTTTTTTATTTAATCCTTTATCCTCATTCAAGCTTTGAAATGTTTTTTTAAGTTCCAGTACGGCCATTTTTAAGAGACTTTAAAAACCTCAAAAATATTGGATTTTTTTGTATCATTTAATTTTTATCACCCGTGTATTTTAGAAAAGGTCAAAAAATATATTAACAAATTCAGAATTTAAATTTTCATTCACCATTTTATCGAGATTAGAAGATTAAAAGCAAAAAATAGTACGGAGAACGACGGTATCTCACTGACTAAAATAAAATAAACTTTTCTAAATGTGGGCACCTATCATCCTTGACTAATTTAGAAAAATGGACATTTAAACATAAAGTTTTAAGAAAATATTTTTGGACCCTATTAGACACATTTATATTATTAGTTTCAATGTACTATAGATATTTTATATCCAACTAAAGCATTGCCAATTGGATTTGGGTAAATAATTCTGTTACACGGATAGTGAAACCTGCAATATTTTTGTAGGCCCAGTGGTGGATTATTGTTTAAAAAAAAACATAATATTGGGCGCATTTAGGAGTATTACTCAGCCGCTTAACCGCTGAGTCAGCGGAGTGTCAAAATTGTCAAATTAAACCAATAGGGTGGCTTAATTTTCACGGTTTTGACACTCCGCTTACCCCGCGGTTAAGCGGCTGAGTACTTCTGAATTCGTCTATTAAGTAGAGAAATATTCTTTTAATATTTTCATCACCAGGGCACGTTATATTTGCTTTGTCTTGTGTTTTAATAAAAGCAGACTATTGTCATGATATGCTTACGCTCTGTCAACCGGAACAGACTTGGTTCTTGAACGTTCTTGAACTTATAAGTTATGACGTAGTGCCCGGTGTGAAAATAGACCTTAAAAATTAAAATAAATCCAGTATATTTTCAAAGTTAAAATTAGATTGTATCTTGTTTTGTCAAGAATTACACAACATAATATATTTTTAAAAGCTTAATTTAGATAACAAACACGTTGTATGTTTAATTATTATTAAATAAATTTTAAAAATAAACATATATATTAGCCTAATAATGAGAACTTTTTATCGTGGATAATTAATAGCAATTATTCGACAGTAGATAAAGTGTTCTTTATGGTAGGTAAGTAATTATAACCTGAACCTTAACTTAACGTATTAATTTTCATCTATTTTATGTACAATTTTATAAGAGATATTGTAATGATTAAAAAAATTACAAAAAAAAAAGAAACGTGTGACGCCCATGTTCCATATTCTATTGATGTATACCGGTTAGCGGTTTTTGTGCTTCTACCGAGATTAAAAATATTATATAAAGGTAATCCCTTGAACCAAATCAAAATATTGTGTAAATATATTTTTACCATTTATTTTAAATTAAATTTCCTAATGGGGTTAAAAATTAAATATCGGAAATTATTTTATACATTTTAATACCAAATAGATCATGGGTGGCCAACCGGTCGATCGCGATCGACTTCTATTACTGCAGTCGATCGTGGCAAGGCAAAAAATATAAATACGTAGAACACTGCACAACGTTGTATCATTTTTCAATCGCCGAAGTATTTAATTAGTAGATCGCACTGAATACGGTTAGTAAAAAGTCGATTTTGGGAATAAACAAGTTGGCCATGCCTAATATAGATAATAACTAATTTTACAGTAACCAATATTGTTTTTATATTTATACAGTGTACCTACTTAAGTTTGCACCATATGAAACAGTTTTTATTATCAACTTTATGAAAGTTCACCATGGTCTAAAACCTAAAATGCAATCATCAGATGTAATTTTTTTCTCTGTTATATTTTAAAATAATATATAAATTTTGCTCACGAGAAAAGTACCGTTATTTTGACAATATCGAAAATTATAAAAAATATATTTTAAAGAAATGTTTAGGATTAGAAATAAAATGTGCAAACTTGTGTATTTACAAAAAACGTTTCGTATCATTTGTTATGTCAAAATAGTAAAAATATAGGTTTGTACATTGGAGGATAGTCACCAAATATGGAATAGTATCCCTAATATGGATACCGCCGTACTTCTATGGCTTCTGCTCTAAGAAATTGTCCAGTATAGTTCCTCCACTTACGGCGGTTTCCAAAGAGAAACTCGTGATGCCGTACGTATGCATCCCTATACGGTCCAACTGGACAGACACCGAACTGCCCACTTTATTCGTTCTTTTATCCCTAGTGTATCTATATGGTGAAATCTGCTGCCCGCGGAGGTATTTCTTTCCCCCTCGTCCCGTGTCAACTTCGCTTAAGACAACCACAGCGTTGGTGTGGGCTCTGGGCACAATAATTGTGCTCAATCCAAAGTCTGACGCCAGGATCTGTGATTTTTTCAAATTATTTTTGATGCTTTCTATGGTATACCAAAGTTTCCAAAAAGTTTCTTGTTAAATAAGTTTAACTTTGAATGGTGTTTATGGTATTCCATATTTGGGTACCTGTTATTATATTATTATTTTTTTTAAATCTTTATTAAAATTGATTTGAATTGATTGATCAATGTAACTTAAAATTTTTACAAAGTAAAGGACAAATATATGATTGGTAATAATTAGTAAAAAAGTTTTTTTATTATTTATAATGTTTATGCAAATTATGTGTAAAAAGCAAAATGGTATTCCATATTTGGTCACTTTCCTCTAGTGCATACCTATTTTGAACTGTAAAGTAAGTATAAAAAAGTTTAAGAACAGCCAAAACCGAAAAAAAAATAAAAGAAATCCTTGTTATCGCAGAAAAAAAAATCAAGTTTGTATATTTTATCGTAATTTTTAATTATAAACATCTTTTCTTATATATACCACTGAAAAAAATATTATCTCATGGCTACATTTTAGGTTGTTCGTCATAAAACCATAAGGCTCAAGCAAATGTTTCGGGTATCGCACTAGGCGGGGTACGTGACTGTAAAACATTGTGGTAAACTTATTACACAAAAAAGTGACGCGTTCGCCCAGTCCGAAATATTTGACATTGACAGGCTGGGTTAAAGCGTCGCATCTATATGGGGCGGTACGAATATTCGTAGTAGACTCAATGAACCGCCCCCCAAAAAAAAGTTTTAAAGTGTTCTTATTATAAAGTTCATTTTATTACTGACCCAGGGACTAACTGTTTTAATACTAAAAAGATTGCTTGTAATAACAATAGCGTAATAATGATTCGTGTAAAACATTTTTAGTAATAATTAACCATAAGGAACGTAAGTCTTATAAACAAATTATTGTTTTTGCACTTTATAACAATATAGAGAATTATTGCAAGTTGCCTTATTTAAATAGTGCTTGTACCCATAATTTAGAGTTATTGCAAATCATGTTGACAATACCATTAACCTAAAAAAGGGGGAACATTTTTTCGTTGTTTTTTTATTGTTTTGTGTTGTAGGGTTTTGTTTTACACAATTAAAGAAATAAATTTGAAAAAGCAAGGTTTTAAGTATTTTTACTTCAAAAAACTTTTCGATTTTGTGCTCGGCAGCCGTTTGGTTTACACGAACAGATCCGAAGTTAAAATAAGACCAAAATAAGGCACGACCTAAAACCGACATAAATAAAGCCAGTCACTATCTTTATTAAGGGAGTCCCTATCCCACCATGCATCTGCGCAAGCTCAGATGTCAAAATAAGGCCGGTATTATTAGTGCCTGGCCTTATTTTACTGTGCAATATTTCTCTAATTACTTCTAACTACTTAAATAAAAATCTTTGTATAGACTGATATAAGCCTTATTAAAATATAATGTAATCTTGATGTAAGTATCGTACTTACTGTTTTACGAACTGAGTTCATGTCAATAGGTACTTATTTTGTATTTCAGAACCTAGGTGAACAAATTGTCGGTATCTAGTACCGTTGTCTAGTACCTATTACATTAAATTGAAGAAATAAATTTTCTCAATAGTGGAAAATAACAAACATTTAATTGAAAGAAAAATTGACTTTTTGATAACGGAATGTAATTAAAAAACAATTGTTCCGTTGTATTATTAAGGTGAGTAATTTATTCATCGATTTAACATTTGGTTCTTACTAACAAGTTGTAAAATATTTATTAGATAAATAGTTGGTTGTGTTTAATTTTAAAAATGTTGGTTATTTAAATAATTATAAGGTAAATATTTTAATAGCTAAATATTTCATTTAAAGTTTAACGTAGTTTCTGTTTTACACATAAATTTTTGTTTTGAATAGTCTTGGTTAGATACACGTCAAGTCAGGAAATAACAGTGGGACGGCTTTGGTCCTGGTCTGGAAGTATAGAGACTAACATAGGGATCACAAAGTCACGATACGATAGGAATGGCTGTCGTTGAGGTATAACAGTTTTCAATAAATCGACAGCCACTTCTATCGTATGGTGACTTCATGATCCCCTCTGCTGGTGTGCCCAGTCCAATTGACATCTATGAACTTATAAACCGCATAAAGCCACCCTCAGACGGTCAATATTGTTGTGACAATACTGATATTGATTAACAACATTAAACGTGTAAGGGGTTTATTGACACAATAAAGCATCCCCCACACAGTCAATCTTATTGCCGCAATATATTATGACATTAAAATGACATTTTTATATTGTTTCAATACCTTCTACACGTTAATATTATTGATCTATATCAATATTACCACAATAATATTGACCGTCTGAGGGTGTCTTAAAACCGTCGATATAATTGAAAAGGTATTGATATTATTAACACGTGTGCAAGGTATACAGTGTGTCCCAGGATAGGTGTTACAAAAGGAAAAAAGAACCAAAAATGTTGACATTTTTAAACGTTCTTTCAAAAAACTGGTGGCACTGACCAGAACTAACTAAAACTAAGAAATGCAAAATTTTACTTTGATTGGTAATATACAGGGCGAGTTATTACTGAACATATAATATGACTAAGAATAAAATACCTTTTTTTTTAATATGACAAAATTATATAATAAAATATTGGAGGGAACCATATTTCTGTCAAAATTTTGTATGTTTTTATTACGCACTAACACTCTTTAAAATACTTGGCTTAAGGCAGCGAATATTAAGAAAATATTTAAAATAATTAAATTTTGTTTTTTTTTTATCTATTATATACCTAAGTTGTGATGCGTAATGTAAAAAAATTGACCATAATAATTTTGTTACTTTCACGCTTTAACTTCAAATTGTGACACAAAATATTTAATTATTTACAACATTTACTTGTAAAATTTTGTTTTATTTTTAAAAATAAAAGTAGTTAACACCTGGGATTTTTTCATATTTTCAGTTATAACTCATCCGGTATGTACAAAACAAAGTAACATTTTGTATTTCTTAGGTTTCCCCAAAATTTCTTTTTAAAATTTAAAAATGTTTGGTTCATTTGTTCTCTTGTAACACCTATCCTGGGGCACCCTGTATATATTGTCATATCATTTAAAAAGCGTTAGTTATATACGCAAAAAGCTGTTTTTCGTAAGTTCTGATTAGATCTTTGTCCATACGGATCGTTACTTCCGCGATTACAAGCTGTAGATCCATCTTTCTAAAAGGATAACCACAACTAAGAGTTTTTGATTATTGAAGTAATATTATTAACATGTATCGTTTTTCTTCAATATATTGCATCAATGTTATTTCTTCAATAATATTGAACGTCGGAGGATGGCTTAAAGCAAAATAAAGAAAAACCCCTAAAAAAACAAAAAATTTAGCTAAAGATACAGGGTGTCACAGAAGAGAATTTAAGAGCAGATTCTACATCAAAAAATTTAAAGAATCCTTTAATAGTACTTAAAAAAACGTTTAATCTACACTTAAAGATAAGGAAAGATGTAAAATTTGTTTTAATTCTCTTGCAGAGTATGATTTAACTAATTTATATTTAAGTATTGATTGATTATAATAACCAACGATAATAACCAAAACAAGTGACCTTGTAGATGAGATCTGAGAAATAGCTAGATATACGTTAAATTTTTATTATTTAATATTGTTAGGTAATACATTTTAATTTTGCAGTTTAGGGACTCGTAATTTTTTAAATATTCAATATAGACCTCTATGATTACTTACTTTACACTAAACATTTTGAATGGTCAATAGAAAACAACAAAAAATATAAAATGTAAGTTAACGCATGCATTTTCCAGATATTAATTTTCTATTTTTTAATTTTCTTTAAGATAAACTTTATTGATAATAATGTATTATTATTATTTCCTGGCTCAATCACTTAGTTTCCGAAACTTTAATCACATAAAAAGACTGTATGTTTTAAAATACGTGCCGCATTAAGGTCGGTGTAATGAATAAATATCAGCTTGTAGAAAATGGTTTTTATTAAGTACACAAAATTACAAAATTATCAAATATCAAATCTGACAGTAAAAACCTTCCACCAGGCTCTGTTAACTACCTGGTCCAAGACAACTAGACAACTATATAACATGCCCTTTTTTTTCAAAGGTTCAATCTACAGGGAGGTTTGATTAATCTTGAACTTCGCCTTGTATCTGGAACAACTCTATATTCTTTCTCCTCTTCATTGCTGAAAGTGTCGGTTCCATTATCGTTTATTGTGTTCTGATTTATTGTTTCTTGAACAACTGCACCTCCTATATCTTCTTCATTGTTTTGATTGTTATTATCTTCAATTGCATTCTGGTTAGTTGTGTGTGTGTAGTAGTGATTGTGAGAATCATTATTATCTGTATTTAATGTAGATCCTCTAGCTTCTTTTAAGCATTGACGATTTCTTCTAAATCTTTTTCCTTCTTGGGATTGAATAATATAGTCGTTACTATTGTATCTTTGGCGAACTGCCATGTTCCTTGTTCTGTTTTAAATAGAACAGATTGGCCTATTGAAAACTCTGACACTTTATTAGTACCACGATCGTAATATATTTTTTGTACTTCTTGTCTATTTTCCATTTCCTTTCTAAGTTCATTATAATCATATGGATTTACTTTTAGTAAGTCTTGACGTATTGGAAGGGTGGTTCTGCTTCTCCTACCCATTAACAGCTCAGATGAAGAAGAAAGATTTTTTTTTGGCGTGTTATTATAATACATAATTGCTAACAAAGGATCTTCTTGATTTGCTTCTACTACTTTTTGAAAAAGATTCTTTACAATTTGGATATGACGCTCCACCATTCCATTTGATCTTGGATAATAAGGGCTTGAGGTAGTTATTTTAATATCATAACTTTTAGCAAAAACTTTAAATTCATTTGATGTACATGGTTTTCCATTATCAGAAAAAATTTGACAAGGCAGTCCGAGAGAACAAAAACATTTTTAAAGAAGAAATAACTGATTGAGCTGTTTTATTTTGAACTTTATTTACAACTATAAATTTGCTAAAATAATCCACGATTACCAGAAAATCACAACCTTTAAAATGCTTAAAATCAATCCCGATTTTTTGCCATGGATACTCGGAAATATCATGTGAAATTAACGGCTGACGTGGGTTATTCCTAGCAAATTTTTGACAAACATGACAGGATAGTACATAATTTTCTTTATCATTCATTATTCCAGGCCAGTAAAAAGCTTCCCTAGCAACATTCTGGCACGAATTAACACCCTGGTGAGCTTTATGTATGCTAGACAAAATTTCCTCTCTTAATAAGGTTGGAACTATTAATCGTTTTTTAAAAAACAGAACATTCTTATGTAAATAAATATCATTTCTTATATTTCAATACCGTTTAACTTCCGTGCTTACTTTATTTTTATGACAAGGCCATCCATTTTTAATAAAATTTGCTATCTCTTTTAAAATCTTATCTTCCTTTGTTGCTTCGTTAATTTTTTTAACATTGTCGTCAGATGCTAGATACTTCAGAGTTTAATTTTTCTTGAATTAAAATATTAAATTTATTTTTATGTGTGTTTTTTGAATTTCAAAATGTATTAAATAGCTATTATAAACACAATTACATATATGATTAAAATCAAAAATATGAATTTGATTTTTCAAAATAGATTTTAAATTATCAATTTCTTTTAATAAATTTATTTTATTATGTCTATGAAATTGTAATCTTTCCCGTAATAAAGCTAAACTTGCTCTTTCTAAAATATTGTTAACTCTGTGATTAGTGTATGGTGCCTTAAGTCTTAAACCTTTTGGAATGATATTATTGTCCCTACATTTCTGTAAAAATATTAAGCTATTTTCAGAATGTCCTAACTTTTTATATTTATTTTCTAAATCTCTAAAAATAGAACATATATAAGGCCCATACCTGAATAATATGTTCTGTAGTTTGGCGGATTCATTTAATAGATGGTATTTATTTGGGTACACGCCAAAATAAAATTAAAAATACTAAAAAAAAACCAAAAAATATTAAACAAGTAAAAAGATAATTTTATAATCCCTAACAGTGGCTGATGATCTGTTTGAACAATAAATTCTTGTCCAAATAAATAATAGTTAATTCTTTCGCAACCAAAAAGAAGTACAAAATTATCAAATATCAAATCTGACAGTAAAAACCTTCCACCAGGCTCTGTTAACTACCTGGTCCAAGACAACTAGACAACTATATAACAGTCGGGTCACACAAAAGCGCAAAGAGCCTGTGGCCGTGCGTCTCCCTGGTTAAATGTAGGGGGATGCAGTGCATAAAGTTTTGTATTTAATCAAACTGCAGTAATATCAGTAAATTAAACCATGCTTTCAATTACACCTGATCGTAAAATAAACCTTTACAAATAGGGTACTACACCGAGGCCTGCACCGTAGCACGGCCGTGCCCGACCACATACCCCGCACCGCATTTTTGATTAGTCAGTTTGCATCGAACTTATTATGTTTATAGTTTATTTGATTTTTCAAAATACTAATTAATAAAAAATAAATTAAAGCAAAAAATAACAAAGTATTCTTGAGTTCTTCTTACATAGAGATATAGATATATGCATAAAACAATAGACTTAACTTGACAGAAATGCTTTTCATATTTTTGAGGGCATAAAAATTGCCTTTGAAAATTTCCGAAATAATTTGCCCCACTTTCCTCTATCATCATAAATCCGGACTCAGTGCGGATATGTGTATCCCGACCTTTAATCGCGAATCTGTGAAGCGACCGCTTCAACGCCGGATCGGGTGGGGTGCAAAATGAAGGTGAAAAGCAAGTAAAACTTTGCTCTTCTTAAATTACGGGTAGTGGTTTAATCGAAACTATACATTGGGAGGGGCGCAAACTGAAGGTAAAGGGCGCTATTTTTTACCTAAGGACCTTTTTTTGGTCTTCAATTTTTTACATTTTTTTTTCGCTACAGCGATCAAATGGGGGAAAGAGCGCAACATTGACTGTTTACAGTCACATATTACTTCCAGTTTAACATGAAATAAATGATTTCGATTTTGAGTTTATATATGAAACACTCTGTGTACATGTTTTAACAATTCCTAATCATTTTACGTCTCCTGATTTTTAACACGCTTTTATTAACTTGGGTTGTAACTATCTATCTATGTAACGGAATCTTTGAGCCTAATTTTTACCAACTTCCAGCGATTCGATTTCTTTGAAACTTTGCACACGTATCAAGGGCCCATGACAATGCAATAATCTGCAAACAGTATCCCGTTATCCTGATTAGGACCGCCAGGATAATGTGTGTGTCCTACTACTACTCTTGACAAAATGGCGAAGGAATTTTTTAGTGAATAAACTGGAGCATTTATTTTTAAAAAACTAATTGATATATCGAACTAAAAAATGAAAAATAAATAATAGTTTAAAAAAACTAAAAAACACGCTTTTATATGCAACCGGACTAAAAATTAGAAAATAATTTTTCATTACAAATAGTTTGTCACTTCAGAGTAAAAGCGTGGGGTGCTTAATATATTAAATGTTATAATTATTCTATTTGCAAATATCTATGAGGGAAAAGTTATGAAAAAATAGTAAAATGCACCCCACGCTTTTTACTCTGAAGAGCAATTTTTAATATTGAATCTAGGTGGATATAATCAGGCACAAATTAATCTAAGGATCTATGGTTTATGTAAGAAAAGTACAATCGCAATTGTTTAGTCGCTAGGATAAAAAAGTCAAAATAAAATAAGTTAACAAAACAACGTTTTCGTTTTTAACTATTATTTTTCAAATGGCAACCATTTTTGGACAAACATTTTTAAACAAGGAATTTTTTGATGAATCTAATTATACCAACTTATTGGGGATTATATAAAAAAATTGGGACCTTATTTAAATATTAGTAAGCAAAATAATGAATATCAATTTATTTAGTTTTACAAAGTAGGCCATGGATAACTATGATAAATAATAAATATTATTTTGTAGCTATTTTTATTAGGTCTTCTTTGGAAGAAGAAAGTTTTTAAACACGGGGTAATTTTCGATCAAACCGGAAGTGACAGGAAAATAAAAGTTATGCGAAAACTTTCCTTTAAATTTACCATTTTCCTATACCAAGTCTTATTTGGATATGTCTAATACCACAAAATAACTTAATAATATATTCATATTTCTCTAGGCCAGGAATGAAGAACCAATGGCACGCTTGCCAATAATGGTACGGGACACAATATTTTGGGGACTTCACTGATTACAAAATTCAATAGGCACTCAAAAAAGAGTATAAAATAGGTTTTTGTTTTTTCTCTTTTAAATCACAAATTCAAAATTATTTGAATGCACGTCTAGGGTCTCATTAATCATTTTTATAGAAAAATGGCACGTTCTTATGTAAAGGTTCGCCATCTCTGCTCTAGCTGCTGCTATGGCTTGCCTAATAAATTTGTTGACACCCGGTATTCCAAGCTGTCTTGAGCCGGCAGTATTGGTTGGAGGTAATCAGTATTTATCTGGGCGCGGCAGGAGACACCAATTAAAACATAGCAATGTAAAAAAAAATAAAAAAGGATATATTCCCAATTAACATAATATTAAATTAATTCTCGAGCACATACTGGTTAAGCAAATAGGTATTGGGATATCGGCCAGTAAAAAGCAACAAAGGATGTATGTGTCTCATCCAATCCGAAATGTTTACATGCGGATATTCACGTAAGACTATCTATTTTCCCCACATTACCTATGTGTTAAGGTATTTAGCTGATCCGGTATACATATCAGCATTTTTTATGTAATTATAGCTTCGAAAAGGTTTAAATTTCGATTGGTATTTCATTTTGACAAAAATGCCTAGTAAGTAATAGTCTACAGTCACAGGTGAAGTGATGGAGTGATCTTGTGAAGGTCGGAATACTTTTTTACTTTTAAGAGCATAAATAGGTCTCAGAAAAAATCGGCCTTTTCGTTAATATTTGAATCATTTTCTTATAGTTTGGAGCCAGACTATTTCACCCTGTATGCTCCACACGTATACGTGTGCAAAAACTGCCAGCTGCTTGGTATATTTAGTAAGTAAATACAAATTATTGTAACTTTTGATACATTATTACCTATTATTTAATCACTTAGAACTATCGCATTGATGTAACAATAATTCTAGCATGACTATTTTTTCTATCAAAAATCAATGATAAAATATACATATTACACTTGTTTTGTTTTTAAGCAAAATTATTTGTGGCTTCTTTGATTTTGCTGTTTCTTCAATCGTTTTCATTAAGGTAAACGACTTCATTTTACTACATACATTTTAAAAATGTTAACAAAAGTAACTTTTTTAACAGTTCAACGCTTTTTTCACAATTTAAATTGGTATTTGTTTTTGATGCCTACTAGAATTTATTTCTATATGAATGTAGGCAATGTAACAGTAAACGCGACACCAACTTCGCCAAAAGATCAAGTTATAGCACCCGGGCCGCCATAGATAATTCATTTGTCGGCAAATGTACTGAAGTCGGCAAAAACAGAAGCCGACTTCATATATTTTTATTTTCCTATTAACAAATAAATATACAACGTGTCTACTTAAGTTCGCACCATATAGATTTTTTTATTCTTAATTTAACGAAAAAAGTGTTTCTTTATAAAACGTTCTGCATATGGTCTAAAACCTACATATAATGCATTCATGTTAATTTTTTGCAGTGGTATACGAGGTATGTCAAGAAATGTGAATTTCGCTCAAAATATATATATTTTTTTTAAGAAAAGATATTTAGGATTAAAAATAACTTTTAAATGTGCAAATTGGTTTATTTAAAATTAAAAATAAAAACGTAACCAGCGTTTCTGTGACTTTTCGCTATTTTGTTAGTTCTTAAGCTTTCCTTACATATTACATTTTGTATTAAGTATATACTACTGTACAAACTTAAATTTTCACCGCTTAAGCATAACAAGTTTGCATATTTAAATGTTATTTTTAATTCTTAATATTTTTTATTTATAAGATATGTCGATATTATGAAAAATATAAAGATAATATAAAAAAAAGGGGAAAACAGTTAAATTTAATTATTTGTATGGTAAAACCTAATACATTTTTACTAATTCTGCGGCGCTTTTAGAAAAGGTAAACAAATAAAATACCGATGGATTTAACAATATATCATTTCATGTGTCACTAAATTTGAAATTTAATAATTTGTGGATAAATTTGGTAATGATAGAAAATTATTAATAATAACTGAAATTATAAAATTTATACGGTCAAAGAGAAAATATCCTATGTAACACATAAATAAAGTGTCTTTTTTTACTCATTCATTTACTAATTTCTGTACAATTTCCAATTGTATAAATTCATATATCTACTTTTATGCATTTCTTACATATATTTCTATTATTTTATAAACATTAAAATATAGATATAATCTTGTATAATTAGAAAAATATTTTTGAGCAATAGCAAAAACAAGTTAGCTCTACCGTCCAAAGGCATAAGAGTATAATAGCAAAATTGTTCATTTCATGTTTTTATATTATTTTAATGTACAAAAAGTTTTTACATCTTGATATTTAAACGGTGTTTCTAGAAGGGTTTTTAAAGTTAGGACGTTGACAAAACAGTCTATTATTAAAATAGATAAAACAGAAAATACCGATTTTTTCAAAACTGTATTTTTGCGCGGCAGCTGTAAGAAAGCATTTTTATTTTTTCTGTAATACAACCCAATTTTCAAAGAATCTACTGAAGTTATCTGTTATTTTGTGATAGTACTAATCCCTGGACCATTATTTAAATTAACTTCATGATAATAACACTTTTAAAACTTTCCCTTCTTGTTGAGGAGTCTACCACGAATATTTATACCGCCATATATGGAAGCGACGCGTTAACCCAGTCAATGTCAAATTTTTCGGGTGTCGGACTGGGTAAATCCGTCTTTTATGTCAGATATGTTTACCACAATGTTAATGTTAAATAATACTTGACATTGACGGGCTGGGTTAACGCACCACGTCCATATATGGTGGTGTGAATATTCGTCAAAAGGAACCCCCTAAAAAGATTTTATTTATTATCATGAAGTGAATTTCATTGCTGGCTTAGGGCTATACATTTTTACATTAAATATAAAAAACATAAATTATTTTGTTATTCTATCATAAATTAAATTTGCTTTGTAGCGTGACTGCAAAAACATTTAATGTCAGATAAAAGCCATTTTTGTTGTTAATACGGTTCAAAACATTTTAAAAAGATTACATTTTCTTGCTAAACGGTGACGTCATATACGTCACGTATTTAAATGTGTTTGAATACATCGCGGACAATGGTTTAAAAACAATATAGTTATCTTTTTCGAGCCGGCGTATGCATCGATCTCATTAAAAACTTTGTTTCGGCCATTTTTTGTAAACTTTTAACATTGGTGTAAATGGCTAGTAAAAATTTTTATATTCGGTGTAATTTAAAGTACATATTAACCCTAAAAAATTAAAATCATAATCATAACCTAAAACCTGCATTTTCTTGATTCTCATGTTATTTTTGAGTACGGTGTAAACCACTCCGACGAATACGGTTAGCAAGGAAATTTGACTTTAATAACTAAATAATTTGTTTTTTAAATGTATTAGAATGTAATATTTTAATATAGTTTTCGCACTAACCAAAACTATTGAGAAAATAATGCCTTAACATATTTCTTATGTTTTAAAACTGCACTAAGAAAGAGATATGTGTAAAATATTATTAAATTTATTTAACTTTCACGGATTGTTCTATTTTGTTAATTACTAAGTTCCGTATTGCTTTCTATATTTAAAACACATATATTCTTTTCAAGTTTGTAATTTGAATATAACTAGACTTAATGTATCTTTAATGTAGCTTCTCAAGAACTTAAAAACTCGCCAATATGTGATACGTATAGGTATGTATAGTTATGTATTTATTGTAAGTAGTGTTAAAACTAATTAATTATTTAAGTCTGTTATTAATATTTCAGTGTTATTTCAATAATATAAGGGATGTTTGCTAATTGCGGTAATAAAAAAATCCTGAGCTAATTTTATTAAAAAAACTTCAACAACGTGTTAAACTATTTTTAAAACTTTCGTTTGGTATTAACATTTTTATTTAGTATTTCTTATTTAATTTAAAAGAAATTTGGCAGTGTTATTTACGGTAGTAAGTGGCTTATTCAGCGTTAATTTAATTAGATTTATTAAGTCCACTTGCGCTCGAGTGGCGTCTGACCAAATATTTCTAACAAAAAAATATACGCCACTGAGGTTTGTGCACTTTTAATATACAGGGTGGCTGTAAAAGGTCTGTTCAAAATTCTACCACAAAGTCCTTGGACCAAGTACAACGATTTAACGTCATTTACCTTACTCGAAAAGTTATTCGTATTTAAGATACAGGGTTTCAAAGTTTTTGTTTTATTTTAGTTAGTTTTAAATATCTTATTTATTTTAAGACATGTTTTCACAAAATTAAGTACCAAAAGGTTATTCAGAGTATGGAATCAAAATATGCTAATGTTTTTGTCGTAAAATGTAGAGGGACAGAGGCGCATTTACATATTTGCCGCCCGTAGGCTATTTTATTTTCGCCGCCCCTTCCTTCTTCTTTTTTCCTTCAGAAATATGTTTGAAGAGCAAAAAAAAGGTCCTTATTTCCATTTCTTTCGTACAAAATTGAATTCGAAATCCAACAAAATTATTCATACGACATAATATGCCGCACCCTAAAGAACGTCTGCCGCCCCCTACAAAATGCCGCCATAGGCTTCTGCCTACTCAGCCTTTTGGTAAATGCGCCACTGTAGAGGGAGCCACCTGCAGTCCTTTGCTTAGGTTTAAAGTAATATAATTTTTTTTCCCCGTACAATATAATTTTAGTATAAAATTTTTATTCTTCTATATTTTTGCACAGAAAAGTATACCCAATAAATATCGCTACGAGCAACCCTTTTCAAGATATTTTAGATTAAACATTTTATTCCATACATGAGTTTGCCATTATATTCATTCACGCTTTATCTAAGCCACCTGGTAGTGTCTAAAAAGTCTGTACAAAATGATACCAAACATTTTTAGGCCAAAATACAACGCTCTTATGAAATTTACCTTAGTGAAATGTTGTTGGATTGCGAGATATAGGGTGTCAAATTTTCCATTTATTTCTTTACTTGGACACCTGTATTTCGCAAACGATCAACTTTTTAACTAAGGCAAATTGGATTAAATCGTTGTATTTTGGCATAAGAAAATTTTAGTCCCAATTTGTACAGACCTTTGAGAGAAACCCGGGTGGCCTAAATAAAGCGTAAATGAATGCTAAGGATTTTTTAATCTATACTAATATACAGGGTGTTATGGAAATACTTTAATATATTGAAATGGGTGACTCCTGGGACAGTGTAGAGACACACTGAGTACTTTTTTTGTTTAATTCAAACTTTTTTACAATTTGTAAAAATACCTTCTTTTCACCTATCTGCTACGTCCCTGGTTACGTAAACACTATAAACACCAAGCCCGTTCGTTAGTCACAGACAGTAGGCGACTTTGTTTGCGATGTTGCCAAACGTCCTATTTTATACCCAATAAACGATATAAATACATAATAGAATAAAAAGGTAACATGTTATTATATTCTATTTTTTTATAAATTTACTTTAAAAAATTATTAAAAACCTTATATCAAAATAAATTGTAACAAAAAAATATTTAAATAAAGGTCGATTTACCTTCAATACGGTATATGTTCAAAATGCCCTCCATTTAATTCCAAACATGCATTTATTTTCCGCTGCATACTGTTTCTCACACGCGCAAAAATGTTTTCATTGTTTCTTATTTGCTGAGCCGCTAGTTCCACACGATTTCGCAACTGTTCTAAACTGTTAATGGGTTCACTATAAACAAACTCTTTCATAGTTCCCCACAAAAAAAATCGCATGGATTAAGGTCGGCAGACCGAGGAGGCCATCGAATAGGTCCACTGCGTCCAATCCACCTATCTCTAAAATTTTCATTTAAATATTCCGTGACTATTCTCGCGTTATGACAAGGTGCTCCATCTTGAAGTAGCCACATTTGTCGTATAACGGCTAAAGGGACATCATCTAATAAATTGGGAAGGTCGTTCTGCAAAAAAGCCAAATAACCTTCCCCATTTAGCCTTGCTGGCAAAATATGGGGACCTATTAGTTGATTGTCTATAATACCAGCCCAAAGGTTAATAGAAAATTTTTCTTGATGGTGCGTTTCGCGGAATGCGTGTGGATTTTCTACGCTCCATATATGCGTATTGTGTTGATTAAACACACCATCGCGAGTAAAACCGGCCTCATCGGTAAACAACACATTGCGAATCCAATTTGGTTCATTAGCAGTTTTTGCAAAAACCACCGACAGTAATTTCTACGCAAGGCGTAGTCTTCTGGTTTTAACGCTTGCACTTTTTGCACATGATAAGGATGTTGACGATCTTCATGTAATGTTCGCCACGTTATAAAGTTTGAAGCCCGACCGATTTGTGACGTTAATCGTCTAGTACTTATACTAGGATTATCACGAACAGAATTTAAAATTTCCTGCTCTGCGGCCAGTGTGTTTTCGGTACGTCCTCGGCCTCTATCTGCAATACTAAAGAAATATATTTCACTGAACAACTTCTGCATTTAACTTTTTCTTGTATCTCTTATGGTTTTTCCAAAATTATAGTATTTAATTTTATATGGGACACCCAATACATAAACACACATTAAGCATGTGCATTATTTATGCACATTTTAGTTGCCTGGACGGTTAAAATGCATTTTATTGTCATTAGGAAAAAAATAATGTAATGCCATCATCTCAAAGGCATATTTTTGCCAAAACCTTTTTAATGATGGATGCCATCATCCTAAATGAATTTTTTCAGCATAACTTATTAATGATGGATGTCATCATCCTAAACGCATTTTTTTCATCATAACTTTTTAATGATAAATGCCATCACATTTTCTGCAACACGTGGCCTAATAACGGCCAATTGCCCATTTTGATGTCTTTTTGATACCTTTTGCCATGCCTTGCCGGCAAAAAATGTTATATGGGTATACAGAGTGTTTAAAAAATAGTTTACATTTAAAATTCGATATTGCTCAACGAATTTTGATGCGGTTTTTATTAGATAAAGTGATTCAAGAGCAAGTTTTGTATGTATAATAATATCCAAAAAGAAACATATTAAGAGTGTTTAAAAAATAGTTTACATTTAAAATTTGATATTGACGTTACTATTCTCAACGGATTTTGATGCGTTTTTTTAAAGATAGAGTGATTCAATAGGAAGGTTTATATGTATAATAGTGTCAAGAAAAACTACAGAGTGTTTAAAAAAATAGTTTACATTTAAAATTTGATATTGCTCAACGGATTCTGATGCGATTTTTTTAATAGATAGACTGATTTAAGAGAAAGGTTTATATGTATAATAATATTAAAATAAAACATATCCAGAGTCTTTTCAAAATAGTTTTTGTTTAAAATTCGATATTGGAATTATGCACAGGTTTCTATGGTTCATAAAAAATATAGACTTGCCACACAGGGTGGGTCAAAAAGATGTTATATTAAAAAACCCTTAAAACTAAAATGCATTCTAACTATTTACCATCTAGATGTTTACAAAATTGCTTAAATAAAAAGATTTGCAAAATAATTATTAGTATTAAAAAAATATTATACAGGGAGTACCAAATTTTTTTATTAAGTTTCTTCTTCTGCGAAGCTGCGGGCAAAAGCTAGTGTGAAGTAAAATGTTTAATCTAAAATATGTTAGAAACGGTTGCTCGTAGCGATATTTATTACGTATACAATATGGAAAAATAACAATTATCTACTAGAATTACAATATACCTAGACACAAAAAGAATAATTTAACACTTTGAACAAAACCAAAGTACTGCAGGTGGCTCGCCCTACATTTAACAGCAATAATATGAGTAGCTTTCAATTTTTTATTTTACAAAAACCGAATTTTGTAAAAAAAATAGCAAATAACACATTTTAAAATAAATAAAATTAAATTAAAACTTTGAGACCCTGTATCTTGCAAACAATTAACTTTTCGACTAAGGTAAACATTTCAATCTTTTTTTTTCTAAAAACCCTTATGGACGACACTTGTAAAACATTTTTTATATGCCAAAAGTCTTTTGATGCAAAGGAGGCCCCAAAATTTTTTAAAAGTAACTGAATTGGTATAATAGTTATTATAAATTTATATTGTTTTTAAATTTTTAACACCTCTTAGTTCAAAAACTAAGACGTTTAGGACATATGTTCATTAAAAGTTTTTTTTAAATTTTCATTGTAGAATGACTTAAAGTTTGTCGGTTAAGTTACTGAACACACTGTATACGTTTATATCTCTTGCCGGCAGTCTGGCAACAACGCCAGTATATTATAACTTCTTATTCAACCTCGTAGCTCATTTTATACTAAAGTGGTGGAATCAGTTACCCTGTATAGTTGGTGGTAAGGATCATTGTCCGAATATTTCTAGAAATTAGACATTCATTTTATTATTTATTTCTTCCGCGTATAATAAAAACTATAATAACGAGTAACACATAATAACCTTGAAAAACTTTATTTAAAATCAAAGTAATGATAGTTTATTAGGAATAAATACCTGACTGAAACATAAAGCCTTATTTTGCTGATAAATTTGTCGTGAACATTTTAATCAATATTTTAAATGTGTTTCAAAGTATAAGTATTTAAGCTACAGTTTTGTTTTCTTATCACACTGGTATTACATTAGTAGTTGAAGGCAAGTAAAAAGTAATTAAACAGAAAAAAAAATTAATCTACTACAATTGAAAATACAGGGTTACCAGTAACTCTACCAACAAATTTTAAGGGGTGATTCTACAATAAAAAATAAGAAAGTATTGTCTTTTTATAATAACTTTTATACCAATTAGAATATTACAGAAAAAAATATTTTTTGACAGTATCGTTCATGAAGGGTTTGAGGTATATACTTTTTAAGAAAAAAATTAAACGCTACTGCATTTTTCTAAAATATACATTTTTTTTAAATTCTGACTGACTTTAAAACAAATTTGATCTCCTGACTTTTTTAGTTTGATGTACGGTTTTCGAGTAAATAAATAGAAACCATTGCTCGGCATGGTTATTTGGTATTGGTAATATCTAATCCTACGGTAAAAATTCATCTATTTTATTTATTCTTTTATTATTACATAGGGATTTTACTATGCCGAGGAATGGTTTATATTTATTTACGGGAAACCGGAAACAATAAAAAAGTCAGAAGATCAAATTTGTTCTAAACTAAACGAGACTTTAAAAAAGTTTTTATTTAAAAAAATGTAGTTGCATGCAATTTTTTCTTAAAGGTTAGATCCCTTATGAACGACACTGGCAAAAATTATTTTTTCTTCTTGTATGCCAAAAAATTGTTGTTCATGCATAGGATTAGTCTCAAACTTAAACTCAAACACTGTTTATATATCAATAGAATACATAAAGTATAGAAGAGCTAATCCAAATTAACGTATACATCCATAGATAAAATAGTCTACCTTTCTTAAAAATATTTAAATTGGTATAAAAGTTATTATAAAAAAACAATAATTTGTAAAAATTTAACACTCCGTGGTTCAAAAACTAAGACGTTAAGGTCATGTTCCTATGAAGTGTTTTTCTAATTTTTTTATTATAGAATTACCCCTTAAAATTTGTCGTTTTTAGTTTTTGGACACCTTGTATAGTTATTATTTAGTTGAATATAATATAGCTTAGCAGATTTTAAGAATAACAAGATCACTCTATATAGTAGCAATTAACTTGGGACAAGCTATCAATTAAATCTAATTTCTACTTTATAGTTTATTAAAAAGTATTTTATTCCACACCATTCAAAGTCATTTTAATGAGAGTAACATCAGCATTTTTACTCTTACATTTTAGCTTACGCAGATTTAAACAGATACCATACTCAAGTTATTGGCAGACAATAAAAGATAATTGTGGCAATATAATAAAAGTTGATCTTTTTCGGCAAGAAAGTAAACATTTTAATTGAGTGTGTAACGAGGGCAAATATTAGCATAAAAGGTGTTTGAAAATGCATGAATCTTTACACAAGACTTATGAAAACAGTAAAAATGGAGATAAAGAAACCACTTATGTATTCGATGTTCAAGAAGACGCCATGATTAAGGAATTAGTGCCCAAGATCAAAAATGGTGTATGGCAAATATTTCCTTCAGCGTGTGGTATGTACTTAATTTTCAAGTGATGACATGTGTTTTTATTAAATAACAAAGGACAATGTTTTAGTCAGTTTAATTTAGTGTTAGAAATTAGGTGTGGTAGTACTGCATTAGAAGCACGCACTCACTCATTTTTATAACTTTATAATCTGTCGTGTCTGTCTGTGTGTCTATCTGTTACAACTGTTAGATCACATACCTACTTAAAAACAAATTTGATACAAATGTTGGTTGTTAATAATCAGAAGAGTAAACATAAAGTGACAACACGTCCTGATTTTGGCAGTGTGGGGTTGCAGTTTTCGTGGATTGTCCTGCGTCCTGTCGATTTGTAAAAATATCCTGCTTTTTGTTGGACTGCCCCGCATCCCGTCGATTTATAAAAATGTCCCGCTTTTTAGAAAATACTTGTATTAGGCATTTTAAATGTACTCTATAAATATATTTCTACACTACCTATTATGGGATGAAGACCATTTTTTCACTTTTAAATTTGTTTCGAACAAAAAGAACACAATTAACTACGCCTATGTCGATATACATAACTAAATTGTAATTTCCATTTCATCCCATCTGTCCCGCTCTGGCTCAATGAAAATGTCACTTTAGGTTAACAGGAATGTGCAGGGAGTCTAAAAAGTCTGGAAAAGCACAAATATCTCAAAGTGTTTTGAAACCAAATCAGTGGCGACGCTAGGGGGGGTAGAGGTGGCCTAAAAATTGCTGGCCACACCCGAAAATTGGTGTGCCACCTCTTGTAAGGTGGAAAATAAAAATAGTTAGAAATGATTATAGTGGACTAAGGTATGGGATTTATAATAGGATAGGTGAGGACCTTTTTTTTGCTCCTCAAATTTATTGCGGGGCAATAACATTATTATGGAGTAAGAAATTGAATGTTTTTATCGGTGCGGCGTTTTTATTTTTTTTTTGTCTTCAAAAAATTTTAAAAATCAAAATACATTGGTCATCCCTAAAAATCTACGGCCACCCCTTGATCACACCTAAACCAAAAGCTGGCGTGGCCACTCACCATATTGGACGAAATTTGGTACTCCAGGGTAAAACCAGACGCTGAATTAAGTACTGATATCGGAGATGTTGCCAGATCTTCAGTTTCGCAGAAATTAATTCAAAGTTTTTAAGTTTAAATGAGATAGGTATCTATTTTTATTTTATTATTGGATTTTAGCTGTTTTTTAACTCTAGAATGGTGTTGAAGACCTATTTGTCTCTTTTAATATTAATAGCAGCAAAGATGTTTAATTTAGTAAAAATATTAGGTGTAAACTGCCAGGGCCGTGCCTAGCGGGTAGTGAAAGTGGTAGGGGCGGAAAATTGTGAAATAAATGGCGGGAAGTATGAAAGAAAGGGCGGACGGGAGGAATAAAAGTTTTTGAAAATCGGAAAAGAGAACAATTGAGAAGTGGGGACAAAAATAGGGGAAAGAAGAGTAAAACAGTAAAAAGTATAATGTAGAAAAACTTAAGAAGGAGGTGAGGACCTTTTTTTGCTCTTCAACAGTTATTTTTTAAACCCAAATTTTTGTTCCAAGGGCAGCAAATAATTTTTGCACCACGGCGCCAGATACCCTAGGAACGGCCCTGTAAACTGCATAAGTATTACCTACCGTTTATACCTTGCAACTTTTAAACTGTTGCCTTGTCAGTTTTGACATATAGAACGTCTACATCAATTTGACTTTTTAAACATTAAAATGCTCCGTTTAAATAAAAAAGTGAACATTTAGTTTTTTCCGTTTATAATCTTGTGTGTCTTTTAAATTTTGTTAATAATGAGTATTATTTTTTATTTTATTTAGGAATTTAATTTATGTTAGAACTGTCACCAGTTTAAAATTTACAAGGTGTAAAAGGTTATACCTACATGATTTACTCCCAATCATATGTTTACCAAATAAAATATTTATTAATACTTAAGGAAAAAAATTGGACTTTCATACCATTGTATAGCAAAAAAGAGCAGGAGTCTAATAATAACATAAAAAAGGTGTCCTATTTAAATATAAAAACTTTAAATTGATTTCTGGGAAACTGAAGATCTGGCAAAAGCGCTGATATCAACACTAAATTTAGAGTATGGTTTTACCCTGAAGTACCGAATTTCGTCCAGTTTGGTTTAAGATTCTCTGAGATAGTTTAGCGTTCCCAGACTTTTTAGACACACTCTATATAAAGTATTTGTTTTTAGCATGTGTGGTGGCTCGTAAGCAGGAAAGGCTCTGGAGCGTAATCTCCAAAAAAAAAACATAAACATACAATTTATGTTTGTAATTAATCTCTATATAATATAAATTATGCATTTATATTTTTATTAAAAGAAAACAAAGTTTCAAAAGAAGTTATAGTGCACGAAAAATATAGTATGTTCTTATAGCAGACCACTAAATTTGGCTGGATACTAAAAAACCGCTCGTTAAGAATAGAGCTATAAAAAGCGTTAAATATGGAACCACAAATTATCACACTGCAACAAATTGACGGTTGCCATGACAACACGACAGCTTGGTTTGGGTCACGTGCATATTCACTTACCAACTTCTGTCTCTGTTTTTATAACCCTTGCTTTAAAAATAATTACACGAATTTTTATAAGCTGTATACATACTATATGAGCAAGCAGTTTTGGTTCATTGGCGACTAATGTAATAAACAAACAAGCAGTATTAGTCACCTATGTTTACATGGTGGTATTTAGGTAGACTCTCTCTTTTCCTTACATTGCCGATGTGTTATGTTATTTAGCTTAACCGGTATATTTACTTATATTACAATTTTGCCCAAGCAGCAAGCTGACGTCATTATGACGTCATTTTTAAGTCATTTTTGGTCATAGGACGTCATCAGACCAAAATTATGACGTCATTTTAATGACGTGTTTTTGACGTCGTTGAAGTGACGTCTTTTCGACGTCGTTTTTTCAATTTTACAAAATTGAAATAGGAAAAACTCTACCGATAGATGGCGCAATGGACAATAAACTACCACGCTTATTCAACATCTTCGCTTTTTATTGCCTAAACCGTACCGATGGGACTTAAATATTTCGAGACTGGTCTGCGGTTGGTGATCTCAATTACCTTTGAAGGAAATATCTTCGGCTTGTGTAAAAATCTGCATCTCCAGGTTGGACAGTGTCCCCAGCGATACGACCTTGCAGTGCAAGGAAATTGCAAGCAGTAAGGAGTTTTTTCCTATTTCAATTTTCAAATAAAATGTATCATTTTAGCTTTTAAAAAAGAGTATATGCGTCAATTTTTCGTCAACTTAAAGACGTCATTATGACGTCATTAACGAGTCGGCTTTTCTCTGTGACTTAGGGAGGTCAATTTAACGTCATTTTGTCGTCATCTTATGACGTCTTTGCTGACCAAAAATGACTAAAAAGTGACGTCAATAAGACGTCAGCTTGCTGCTTGGGTGATTGTACCTAATCTTTTTTCTTACAAAAAACAAAGAAAGGGCATACATGTAGTAAGTAGCTACCTACATCATGTATGTTGTACATTATTTTTTACTTTTGTATGTCGAGTCTTCCTGTTCCCTTTAAAAACAATGAATTTTTTATTATGTAACTCTCTTAAGGGCTCAAGATATTTTCACAAAATTTAGTACTCTTTTTTTTATTATTACATTATATTTTTTATTGAAAAAATCAGCACAAATCTTGTTCGGACGCCGCTGGTAGATTTTTTTTCTTTAATGTAATGGTCAAAAAAGGTAACAAACTTTGTGGAAATACCTGGAGTGGTAGAAAAGTTATAATAAAAAGGCATTTTTTCTTAAAATGTTAATACCCTGTATCTCGGCGGAACGAAGCATTTTCGTGCATAGTTTTATTTAAAAAATTGTCTGATTTTCTTGGAATCTAACATTTTAAATTAAGTAGATGCTTTTATGAAGCATATTTTTTGCATTATTAAAAATGTTAAAAATCGCAGGTATGATGTCTGTAGACAAACTTTAAAATAGTTTTCCTAGACAGGCATTCTAGCTACGATTTTTAACCGCTTTTAACAGTCCTTTATTCTTTTTCCTCATATTGATAATATTATTGAGATTATGACCTTCATTTTTAAATATATACTTTTTTCCCTACTAAAGAATATAAAGCCCTAGTTATTTTGTACTTGTACTTTAGCAATAGGTGAACTATTATAGCCTATATAAAAAATTTGCCACTCCAAAAACGACGCAATAATAAACGGACAAAGCACTCTAAAATACACATTAAAACTGAATCAGAAGTTGTTTGATCAAGACCAATAAAAGTTGGTTTACAATTGGTGTTAAAACATATTTAAATATTTGTCATATTAAAAGTGTTTCTTAGGTACTAAAACCTGATCTTATCCTAATACTTTGAATATATTAGCATATAACTGAATAAATAGCAGGTACGAATGGGAACTTTAAAAATATGCAAAAAAAAAACATTTGTCTAAATATTTAAACTAGATAAAAGTGTTTATTAGCAAAAAACACTTCCACGTGCCTTATAAATAGTGCTTAAACTTGTTTTTATACGGGGTCATCCAAATTTAGTGAGTGTTATTGATAGCTTCGTTATTACTAAAAATACGAAATAGTTTAAATGAGCTAACTAGTAGCATTTTTAACGCTTTTTAAGATTGAAGATTGGAAAAGAAACAATTTACAATGAGGTTTTTGAGTTATACAGCAATGACCTTTTTAAATGGGACACCCTGTACATATTGCCATTAGAAAGATCTTTCAAAATCCTTAAAAAAGGCTACGTGTCACAGTGCGGCGATATGTGGACAAAAATGCCGAAATACAAAATTTTCATATTAACTTAAAATGTCTGCATTTTTACTCATAGATAACTAGATAATAACAAGACAACTTGTTTTTTTACTTTGCCAATATCGAAATATGCTGCTTTATATGTGGTCCTTTTTATAATACAGAAAAGTGCCTTGCAATCTGATTTTTTCTTCTCAAGTTCAAAGTTTAACTACAATTAGTATAAGAAAAAAGTGTCTATTGTTTTTTATGGATAATAATCTAAAAAGGCTTGTATTTTAGAAAAAAATATTTTTATATGTCTGTACTATTTTTATTTATAAAATGACATCTTTTTAAAATCTGTCTTGCAATAAGCTTAAAAGCAAACAAAGATTAAGATTTGGTATGAATTTTCAAAAATACGTACATTAAAAATCATATTTCTGTTTTTGGGCTCATGGCTTGTGGAAGAGTAAGCAAATATTTTTGTATTAATTAGCTGCTACTATCTGCAACTTTTTATAAAATTTAATTTTTAGTTACGAGAGGTCCCGAAAATACAAGAAACAAATAAATAGTTTAAAAAACACCAAATTTACCAAAATTTGTTAGTTTAGATATTATTATTTAACTTATTATTTTTTAATGTCGTTACGTAATTGTAAGTAAATATTATAAAAAGGTGTTTTCACAAGAAAAAAGTATTATGTTTATTGAGGGGTTTAGGAATATGCAATTTAACAGATTTTTTTCTCGAAAACTAAGCAAAATACGAAAAATATTAAAATACAAAAAAGTTGTATCTTTATTTGCCTACTCTAAAGAAAATATCAGAATTGTATGAAAGTCAGTGGCGTACATTTTTTTGTCAGAAATATTCGTTTAAGTGCCGCTCGAGACGCTCCTGGACTTGGAAAATTTAATAAAGTCATAGCTAAATTAGCTCCTTTGTGCTACAAATAACATTATTAAATTTCATTAAAATTGGATGAGGGATATTTACGATATTTATAAGAAACCTATTTTAAAATTAAAAGTTTAACACCCTGTATCTTGATAATTATGCAATTTCAGACCTA
The DNA here is from genome assembly GCA_014170235.1 of Listronotus bonariensis. Classification (NCBI taxonomy): domain Eukaryota; kingdom Metazoa; phylum Arthropoda; class Insecta; order Coleoptera; family Curculionidae; genus Listronotus; species Listronotus bonariensis. Next base: position 217,869 of record JACEGR010000170.1, on the reverse strand, counting down.
TGCTTATAAATTTTTACCGCAACCCTGTATATTTTTGTAAATTGCATCCTATTTTTTAATTACCCTGTATAATATTATTACAGTATTGCTTTCTGCATATGCAGAGCATGGTACCCTACTAAATTATGTACAATAACAAAACTATTTTAGTGCAATAAGAATAATACGATTTTCCCAAAAACCCCTATCTCTTAACGCACTGTACGTGTGACATAACCAGTATTTAATAGTTTAGGAAATATGGCTATTCTCAGGAGTTTGATAGTAAACCATTTTTTTATATATAAAACACTCTCTGTATTATATCATCATTAAAAATGTGTTTTAAAGGAGCTTTAAGAAAATATCACAACAATACCACATTGGATATAACTATCTCTTGCAGTTTTGGACATACGGCCATTCAAATCAAAAAGCTATCCTAAATGTAAAATATTATATCTCTAAGCTATTCCAGTGGACGGCAGACAGAGTTGGGTCGTATTCGAATACTCAATATTCTGAATAGTATTCAGAATACATTTTGCCGGTATTCGAAAATTATTCGAATACATTTGTGTTTGGTATTCGGTATTCACGGATAGTGAGTGGCCTTTCCTTTTTAGAATGGGTTTTCATAGATCGGGTTAACCCAAGATAAATATTTGAAAATGCCTATAGTTTTTATTAAAAAAAAAACATTTGCTTGCACCTTTTTCTAAAAATATCTGGTGACAATGTTTAACACATTTTTGAATTTGTCAGTGAAAAATGCCACGGACTGGCCTTTCCTTTTAGAATGGGTTTTCATAGATCGGGTTAACCCAAGATAAATATTTGAAAATGCCTATAGTTTTTATTAAAAAAAAAAAACATTTGCTTGCACCTTTTTCTAAAAATATCTGGTGACAATGTTTAACACATTTTTGAATTTGTCAGTGAAAAATGCCACGTCAGTTATCTGAAACTGAAAAGGCTCAAGTAGTCAGAAAAAATAAAAAAAGAAGAAATATTATCTTAGAATTTTTATTTATTGTAATTTGAGTTTTTTGCATTAATGTTTACGCCCGGCGCCAATATTTTAATTTTTTAAAAAACCTATGACATGTAATAACCATCTTCAAACAGAGAGTTTTACATAAAAATAAGGAAAAGTATTTCTCTTTCCAATCCCTGTACACCTTTTTTATGAATATAACTGTCAAGTTATAAATTTACACCACCCTTATTTTTTTTTTGTTGTACAAAATTATAATCAGATTTTTATTATTTCTTTAGATACGACAAAAGTATGATTTTTTAAATAGAACACCCCATATATTATATTACCAATAAAAAGATCTTTTATAAGGCTTAAAAAAATACCACATTTAATATATTTATATCAATTAGTCTTGGAAGTATGGCCATTTTTGAAAGATCTTTTCATTGGTGATATAATATACAGGATGTTCCATTTAAAAAACACAACCCAGTACATTATCACTGTTGTCTATATTTTTAATTAGTTTTGGTGTTTGTATTTAGCTTAGGCAAGGCATACAATTCTTTAGTTAGCAGTTCTTGACTTATAAGCGTCTTAATTTGTTAAAATTTAAAAAAATTCAAGTTAAAGAAATTTTGGGTAAAACAAAAAATGTCTTTTAGAAAAATAAACTAAAAAAAACAACAAACATTTGGTTTGGTAATTTCCTGTTTAAGATAAAGGGTAGTTTGCTTTATAAACATAGGGTCAAAAGTTACCCATTAAGGACATATCGCGGTATAAAAATAACGAAAAATATTGTTTTTACTTTTTATCTCAAAAACGAAAAGCGCTAGAATTATAAAATTGTACGAAAATATTGCTATTATAAAAATTGACTTTATAAAATTTTTTTCCCTTTTTAGAATTAACAGAAGTGGAGGAAATAGGCTACCTCTCTCGCTCTTCCTAACCAAATTTAAAGAGAGACTTATGTAATGACATCGAAAAATATATATTTAAATATCCTGAATTATTTAAAAACTCTTTTAACTCCTTTATTTTTTTCATTAAACTTACCTTATAACGTGTCAGAACAGGGAAATTTATTTACCTACTCTTTATTTTTAATAAGGAATCACCACCTAATTTTTTTTAATATTTTAATTATCCCTTACTCAATTTTGTTTTTATTTGGCAATATTATTTATGACATTACGAGGGTAATTTATTACTGACTTAATTGCATTTAATAAATCTAGTATCGTCTCGAGTGGCAACTGAAGGAATATTTCTAACAGAAAAACGGTACTCCACTGACTGTGTAATTGTGTGCAAAATTAATGTGCTTTCTTTAGATTAAGCAACCATTATGCACTGCCCTCAGATCAAGTGGCGCATTTTGACTGCCTAATGAGCGAGCTATTGTATATATGAACAGTTCTATGTCCAAGTTACATGTCCAAAACTATAAACCATGATCAACGCGTAATATTGCGTTTTCTTTAAAGCTATTTGTTGAAAGTCAATAAAATATAATTTTAAAATCTAAAGCATTGCCTTTTAACCAATAGCTGTACAGGGTGGCTCGAATTCGACGCTCATCATTGGGATTTCGGAAACCGTAAGAGATACAGGATCGGTTAAATGGAGGCAAAGTTGCGCAATTTGATGCTCAAGAAAATGCCGTTTTGCTTTTTAAAAACTTCCTAGTACTTCCGAAGATATTCGAAAAAACCGGAATTTTCAATTTTGGTTTCTATTGTTTCCTGGCTATATTTGTTAAGATAACTTAAAATGGAAAACACGTTTTCATGGCAACTTTTTCTGCTCTATAATTCAGTGTGATTAAATATTGAATCTGACGTTTCGGCTTCTGGCGACCATCATCAACTTAATTTTTTTAAATACGGACCTGATATTTTTTCAATTTAAGTAAATCCTTTCATCACTCTTCAAACACTATATATCGCCACTTTGATATTTTCGGACGTTTCGTACAAAAAATTCCATCACCAAAATATTGCATATTTATTTAACCATAATACGGCCCTGAACTACATTTTTATAATAATAATAATAATAATAATAATAATCTTTATTTCATAATTTGTTCTACAAGTTACAAAAAATGAAATGACGTCACAAAAACTAATAAATTAATTACACAAAAGTCTATAATAGCTTACATATTAAAATAATCATCCATGCAGTAAGGCTCTAAGTTGATTAACAATTTTTTAATTTCAATTTTAAATGCCCTTTGGCTCGTTATTTTTTTAATTGGTGTTGGTAACTTATTATAACATTTAACACACATATATTCTGGGCTTTTCTCACTTAGTTGAAGGCGATGTATAGGATAAGACAAATACTCAGCTCTGGTATTGTAACTGTGATTACTAAGTGGTTCAAATAAAGGTTTATTTCTATATAAGAACATCAGACATTCAAAAATGTACAATGCATACACTGTCATTATTCCAATTTGTCTAAATACAGTTCTACATGATTGATTTAACTCTAGTTTTTTTATAACCCGTATAAGACGCTTTTGTGCAACAAAAGTGGATTGGATGTTTCCGTCACGACCCCAAAAAATAATACCATATTTTAAAATTGATTCAAAGTTAGCAAAATACATTATTTTTAAGGTTTTTTCATTCATATACTTTGACACCACCCTGATCCCATAGCAAACAGACGAAAGTTTTTTTAGTAACTGACTTATATGGACTGACCAGTTTAAATTTTCATTAATATGCAGACCTAAAAACTTTGTGTTTTCAGACACAGATATTTTATTGCCTGATAAATCTAAGTGGTCCATATTTGGCATTTTTGACTGTTTTGTTTTAAAGAATATAATGTTTGTTTTATCAGAGTTTAGAATTAATTTATTTTCTGTAAACCAGGTAAGAAGGTAAAAAAAAGAATAAACTTATTACATATTCGTAATCTTTTTATTGCAACTCATTGATATCTAACAGCGGAAATTACTTTATTAACCGAAAATTTCATGAATATTAGACATAAGATACAAAAAGGTAGACAACAAATCAGCTTACATAAACAATTTGTAATACTATCTTGATGCCCATATTAAAAAAAAAAAAACATATTTTAATCACTATTAAAAGTGTTTAAAGAGATAACCTTCCGCCTCGATGCATTTTCTTGCTTTGCTTTGTATTATTAATACAGCTCGATTAATTGTTCTCGCAGGAATGGCAGCGACTTCCCTTATCAAATTTTGTCGTAGTACTTAAAGGTCGTGAGGTGCATTTTTAAATAAACGGTTCTTAAGATATCCCCAAAGGAAATAATCTAGGGGACTAAGATCTGGGCTCCTAGCGGGCCATCTTGCAAAACCATTTATTAGGAAATATATGGTAAAGGAATTGAGCTACTTTCCTTTCATTGTGGGCAGGAGCTCCGTCTTGCTGCCACTATATTTCTTGCAATACTGCCAAAGGTTGATTATCTAGGGCGTCTAAGACATCATTACTAATCAAATTTAGATATTGTTCGGAAGTTAAGGTCCCTTCGTAAACGAAAGGTCCAATAATTTTGTTCCTCCACATACCAATCCATACATTAAATGAAGTTCTCCCTTGAATTCGTACCTGTTGGTTAGTTCTGTTCATAAAGTAATTTCCGCTGTTAGATATCAATGAGTTGCAATAAAACATTATGAATATGTAATAAGTTTATTCTTTTTTTACCATTTTACCTAAAAATGTAGTTCAGGGCCGTATTATGGTTAAATAAATATGCAATATTCTGGTGATGGAATTGTCTGTACGAAACGTCGGAAAATATTAAAGTGGCGATATATAGTGTTTTAGGAGTGATGAAAGGATTTAATTAAATTGAAAAAATATCAGGTTCGTATTTAAAAAAATTAAGTTGATGATGGTCGCCGGAAGCCGAAACGTCAGACTCAATATTTAATCACACTGAATTATAGAGCAGAAAAAGTGGCCATGAAAACGTGTTTTTCATTTTGAGTTATCTTAACAAATATAGCCAGGAAACAATAGAAACCAAAATTGAAAATTCCGGTTTTTTCGAATATCTTCGGAAGTACTCGGAATTTTTAAAAAGCAAAACGGCATTTTATTGAGCATCAAATTGCGCAACTTTGCCTCCATTTAACCGATCCTGTATCTCTTACGGTTTCCGAAATCCCAATGATGAGCGTCGAATTCGAGCCACCCTGTACAGTAAGCGCAATTTCACGCGTTGATCACAGATTAAAATTTTGCATATGTAACTTGGATAGAGTTTAGTATCGTTCTTTTCAAGATTTATTCTGTATACCACATGTCCTAAGTTTAACTAATCGAACCTAACAGGTTTAAACGTTGGCAGAATCGATTTTTCTCTACACCCAAGCATTTAATTAAATTTTGACCAAAAAGCTACAAGATTAATTTTTGTTACAGCTTCCCTGACATGCATTCCTTTTGGTCTTATGCTGGGCTGGCCATCTCCAACCTACCCAACTTTAATAGGACCAGAATCTCCAGTTCCAATCAGCTTAGACCAAAGTGCAATGATAGCAGGATTTTTAATGTTTGGTGTATCATTTGGAACAATCTTTTCTTCAAAACAACTCTGTCTTGGTTCAAAGTATGGTATTATTTTGGGTAACATATTCATAATGCTTGGATGGGTTGCCATGTGGCAAGCACAAAATGTTTATTGGCTTCTAGGGAGTCGACTTTTACTAGGTACTGGACATGGATATGCAATGGGTCAGATGAAAGATTACATAAAAGAAATGACGGAGGATATATTATCAGTATTACTAATAAAACAACTTAATTTCTATGGCTTGTTTGGATTTTTACTAGCATATATAATTGGCCCATTTGTAGACTTTCGGCAGTATTCACTTATTAGTTTGATTATTTCAGTATTTATTCTATTTCTTGCTATTTTTCTGCCCTCCACTCCAAGAGAATTAATACGTGCAAAAAAATATGAAGATGCAAAAAAGCTGCTAGTTTTTTAAAGCCTGATCTAGATCCTGAAGAAGAAACATACAAAATTTCTCAAAAATTAAAAGAAAATCCAGCAAACTACGGATTTATAAAAATAATGAGAGATGCAACTCTCAGAACAAACTTTATTAAACTAACTTTATTATTGTTTTGTCAACAATATTGTGGTGCTCCTCCGACACTAGTATATACCCAAATTATTTTTAGAGAATCTCATGTACCTTACCCAGAATATATAGCTTTAATATATGCAGTATTATTTGTTCTAGCTAGTATCATTGGTACTTACGTAACTCCTAGATATAACAAAAAAGCTGTGTTACTTATTTCTAGTTGTAGTGTACTTATTTTATACATCTGTAAAATTCTTGTGATATATTTTAAGATAAATGAGGAATATTTTAGCTATTCTTCCGTGATAGTTTTGTATTTGTTTATTATTGTTCATACTGTAGGACTTGGAAGCATTCCATTTGTTTTAATAAATCACTGGTTTCCCAAGGAGTATCGATTATTTGTTACAAAATATTTTATTATTTTATTTTCAATAATGGCTTTAACAATCACAAAAATATTTCAAGTATTGCTAGGCCAGTTTAACCTTTACATACCTTTTTGCCTATTTTTAGGTGTAATTATTTTGCTATTATTTTTATAAGTATTTTTGTACCCTATAACATACCAAATATCAGTGAAAATATTTACAAAATAGATGTCAAAAACTGTGATGAAAAGCAAGAAATTAAATAAAATTATTTATTATTAACTATTTATTTTAATTTTTACCCACTATTATAAAAAATGTAACAATAACCATTGGATAACAGCAAGCCGCGTAACTGGGATATACATTCATTTTTTTTTATCTAAAAAGTGAGACATGGGTCCACATCAAAAATACACGGTGTTTCCTAACTACGGTAAGAAAATTAAGGGGGTCAATTTTATAAAAAAAGTTCATTTAAACATGGGCCCTTAAATTTTTCGTTTTCAAGATACAGGGTGGTAAACTTTTCAAAAACACTTTTATTAGTAATATTTTTAGACTAGATATAAACGTTACTAAATTAAGTATTTGTTGCTGTTCTTATATAATTGCTAATAGGAAGTTATAACACTTAATTTTTAAAAGAAAAATGTTCTAATCTTTCTTATATGGTCCAGGAATATGCCTCGGAATATGCAGTTTAGTGGATTTTATTTTTTTCTGGTAAAACTAATGTATGTAAAAATATTAAAAAACGAAAAAGTTGTATTTTAAGGTGTTTCATTTGAAAAATTAAATATAGAAGTTGCAAAAAGTCAGTGGCGTACATTTTTTTGTCAATAAAATTAGCCGAAATGCGTCCCACGCCGCCACTGGTCTAGCTAATTAAAATCAATTTAGAGCTAAATTAACTTCATATTTTAACAAATACCATAGCCTAATTTTATTAAAATCGGATAAGGCACATTTCGTCGTCAATATCACGAAGTGGCGAATCTCATTTTTGTCAATTTCACTAGAGTGTTTTTAGGAGTTTTTTTTCGCGACTTTTTTTCATAGTAAAATGAAATGAGTTAATTATTATATTTCTATAACATTAAAGCTATTAAAATCTAACTTATGCCTATTAGTAATATTAAGGGGCAACTTTTTCTAACCCATATTATCGGCTCTAGGCAATTTTCCTATTTTTAGAGATACGCCACTTCGTAATATTGCCGACGATTTACGATATTTAAAACTGGATATTCTTGTTAAAGTTTAACATGCTGTATCTTATAAACAAAGCATTTCTTGACCCAGACCCACGTTTCTATGAGCTTTTTTCCATAAAATTGGCTCAGGAATATGCCCTTAAATTTTCTTACCGCAATTAGGAAATACCCTGTATACTACATGTTATAGGCCTAAAAACGACACTTTGCTAAAGATTTTTGTTTTTAAATTTTGCCAAAAAAATATTTTTTTTTGTTTGTTTTCCAAAAGAAAATATAAGTTTCAAAAGTGAATCCTCTAGTTGCAATTTTTTGTGAACTGAATAAAATTTTATTAACAAATCTTAAACTTTTGCCATTCTTTTATGCAAGACTTTCAGATGCTTCTAATTATAAGAGAAAAGCAGATATATGTACATATAGAAAAAATTAAAAAATCCTAGTTGCTCCCTGTTCTGATGACACCTTTTCCACATACTGGGTTAGTAAAAAGTACCACAACTCCTATAAGTCTTAAAACTGCTTAAGCTACATTTACCAAATTGTAAAATTGAATAATGATATCGCCACTGTTCCTAGATTGTTCAGTTTTGTGCTGCACATATATTGTTCGTGTTTTTAAATGGAATACCTACCCTATTAATTTTATTTTTTAATTAAATTGGACCTATCAAATTTAGTAATTTTCTTGCTAGTTGTCATACAGGGTTTCCACTAAAATTTGTGAATAGAAAATGTGATAAAGTGACCCCTAATATTTAAAAAAGGTGACCCAAAAGCTGATCCACAAAAAACTGGCAGGATTTTTTAAACTTTTATTTTAAAAAAAAATCTATTTAAACAACATTTTTAAGCAGCTCTTTTTTTAGTACAAGTTTTATACTATGTGTTCGGTTTCTTTACTTAACCAGACCAAATAAGAAGAACTACTATTATCAATTGAGCTCAACCAGGATTCCAAAACTTTACATTACTTTTTCATTTTAAATTTAAATTTCCCATAAATTTAAAATGGAGCTAACAACTCACAAAATTAAAAATTTTCGTTCACACAAAATGGCAACCATAACTTCAAACTTAAACTTCTTGTTCATTCGTCCCATAAGCAAAATTACAATGTTCCAATCATCACGTAAGGTTAAATTATCAAAATGCAACCCAGTTTTAAAAGCTTGTGGATTTTCTGTGATTTTCCAAAATTATCTGAAGTTTGGGTTGGCTTTACTAGTTGTCAGTAACCCTATTTATGTAGTTCACAACAAAATTAATTGAACAGTTGGATATTCACAGGCATGAAAGTAAATATACTGATCAACTCAAAATTTTGTAAAGAGAAACACAACGAAAAGTGACCAAAAGAAATTTTATAGCACATTAACACACGAAACTTACTTAATTTTGTAAATGTAAAGATATTTAAGCACTTTTGTACTTTTTACTGAAAATGTGGTGTTGTCATATCTAAGCAACTAGGAAAAATGGAATTTTTAAAGTTCTTGATCTCAATAAATTTGGATGGCACCATTTATTGCCATAAAAATAACTAGGATATTTGATTTAAAAAACGAAAAGGATATGTGTACCATAAACTGGAAAATCGGACAATGGTGCTGATATCACTATTAAATTCTTTGTGTCTGACATCTTTTAGATACTGAAATTTGTAAATGCAGCTTAAGTGGTTTATAAGATATTTAAGAGTTGTCATATTCAACTTGTTTCATCTAAGTATTACCAGGGATTTGAGAGGTCACTCCAAAAAGCTAGAAAAGAAGAGATGCAACAAACTACAAAGACGTAACTTCATCATGAATCGGGTGGTGTATGTATGGAATGGCATACAGGAAGATACTGTTACATCTCTGAATATCTATAATCAATTTAAAAATAAAGTGGATTGTGATTTAAAAGCAATGGGATCGGTATTGGTGCATTATTCAATGTGATCAAACTTAAATAATGAATATCTGTAATAGACCTGTGATGAAAAAATAATTATTAATTAATGATAAACTGTGATATAATTTTTAAAATTAAAAACGACCTGTGATATTAAAATCTTTTTAAAATTAAGAACTACCTGTGATATTAAAGTCTGTTAAACAAAACCAAAAACCTAAAAGAAAAATCTGAGCAGTCCCAACGGCAGTGCCGCTTATCTGCTCTTTAAAAATAATAATAATTTTTGACTTACATGAGGATATGTCTTCTTTTTGAGCAAACAAGCCTGTAAGCCTAAACTGGGGTCCGTTAGAAATTGGAAAACCTAGGAAACTGTTCAGAACCCGAAACTTGCACAATCCGAGGCACAATCATATTCACATTTCTGCTCAAAAAGGAAACATATTCTCACATAAAATATTTAAGATTTGCAGTACATCCTACTAACTCAGGAGATATACTCTTGAAAGTATTTTAGAGTTTTTAGAAACAAATATCTCTTAAAAATAAAACTTACTATGATCTGGAGTAAAGAAACAATTTTCTTTCCACTCGTATTTTCATCAAATAAAATTCTTAACAAAACAATAAAATATATTTTTTACACAGATAATTTTTTGATGATTTTCATTTCATTTTAACTATTGTTTGGAAAAGATAAAGTTATTAAAAAATAGTGATATATTCAAAATATTTATTTAAACAGATACAAGAGCATTTGCATATTGAAATTCTGGACTGTTTTCATATTCGCACATATCTAAAGCTATTTCACAACTTTCCTTTACAACTCTTTTATCATCATTCAAATACTGATTTAATATATTCATACACTCCTCTGTAGCAATTGCTCCTAGTGCCTCAGCACATTCATGTCTTACCATTTCATTTTCTTGTGAATCTTTTAATGAGTCCTGCAAATAGGATATGCTATGCTCATCTTGGAGTTGTCCTAGTACAAAGGCAATTTCATGCTTAAACAATGCACTGCCATGTTTCAAACCTTCGCCGAGTGCTTCAACTGCTTCTTTTGATCTTAGGTTGCGTAAGGAAAACATTGCCCTGTACCTGTTGAATAATGTTTCCTTTTCATCTACAAGAATTTTTTTAGTTCATTAACATTATTTAATTGTGCTGGAGGAGCAGGATCCACTGAGTGATATGGATTTTCTAAAAGGTTTGATGAGTCAGGATTCTGAAACCATTTTATTCTTTCTAATGCTAGTTCACAAGTTTCGGCAACAGACACCTCAGGATCACTTTTATATTTTTCTAAAATCTTCAGCATTTCAGGACTACCAATAGCGCCTAGAGCCTCAGCTACAAAGAAAACAATAAATTGTAACATATTTCATCAGAAAGAAGACACAAACACACTGAAAATATTCAAACACCTACCAGCTTCATGTCGTACCATAGGATGTTCATTTTGATCTTCTAAAACTCTTATTAAAATAGGATTTGCAATTGTATCTTGCATTTGACCTAAGCAATAGGCTAACTCATGTTTTAAAAGGGCTGAGGAATCTCCAAAACATTGTTCTATGCACTCAATAGATACTGGTCCACCAATATTTCGTAGAGTAAACAAAGCACGAAATCTTTCTTTTAAGGGCCTAGATGTATTATTAAGTACTTTTCCAATCTCTCTAATTCGTTCTTCTGGTATGTTAAGCATGTTTATAAAACTAAAAAATAAAAATATATGGTAAAAAAATCTTGGTGCAATGCCTTGTTAAACAAAGAAAAGTAAGGTTAGTTTAAAAGAATATCTTTTCCTATCATTTTGGCCATTGTCTTGCAGCAACGCTTAAAACATAGTAGTAGAGATGGGTCTTGAAAAACTCCGGGCGTTAAAATATTTTACGTTAATGATTAATTGTTATAGTCCCTCATGCCATCAATTATTAAAATCTCAGGTATAGGTAGGTACGTATCTCGTTATCAATATGCAGCATTTTCGTTTAAAATATAGAAAAATTGACGGGAGCAATCAGGAGTCATCATCAATCAGTATCCAGTATCCAATCATTTAAGGACTAAACTACGGGAAATTTGCCATGGCCATTGCGTGAGAAGACTAAAGAAAAAGTCATCCCATTAACAGTGCCGTGGAAGTTTTCTTGACTTATTTCTCACCCATTTTTTGTTAAATATCACAGGTAGTAACGTGGTTTTCTTTCTTGCGTTGCATGTGTTGATTGCACGAAGGAGTACTTGACCGCCTCCTCCACCCATTCTGCACGCGGAGCGAAACAAAAGAAAAAGGTAGTACAGGTACCATTAATGGATTTCTGCCGGGAGCATTTAATTGTTTCTTGATTGCTCCCGGAGTAAACTTTATTTCACCCAAAGCAAACTTAATTTTTCCAAACTTAAAACGAAAATGCTGTATAATGATACTAGGTATAAGTACCTACCTACACCTAGAAGTAATTAGATTTCAATGCTTGGTGGCATCAGATACTATCACAAATGATCACTAACGTAAAATGTTTAATTTCTAAACGATTTATAGACGATTTGGACACCCACCGTTTATATTGTTGACATAAACAACATAATTTTTGACTTTAACAAACGCTCTAGGTGCAATAATGCCCACCAACTTAGGGGATTCTTAGCGCTAGGTAGGGAATATTTATATATACCTAACATAGAATTATTCTCTATCTAGCGCTAAGGATCCCCTAAAAGTTGGTGGAAATGGGCCCAAGGAATGCTTTCCCAAGGCTGCTAAAAATAAACACCCGGAGTTTTTCCCGACCCATTTCTAACCAGTAACTACTACCTTTTTCTCTGAGACAAGCAGTTTACCTGGTAAAACTGCTTCTAGTAGGTATATGCTTTAAGATGTATAGTTCAGGCACAAAGTAATATGGTTATTTAATCTGTGGTTCAGGTGTTTGGGAGTTATATCAGCGATAAGCTGGCGAACTGCGCTGTAATCAAGCCAAAATATGGTAGAAAAGTTCAAAGGAAAAAAGGCCAAAAGAGGTTTAAATTTTTGATCTAACTAAAAATATTTTGAAATATATTATTTCAAGTAAATGAAAATTTTTTCAAATTAATTTAAATTAGAATGGCTGGTAGTAGATTGGAAAAAATTGGAACTATTTATAGCAGGTATGGTTTACAATTTTGTGTTATATCAATCATGCTTATTCATATTTTTAGGGCTACAGGTTTAATTCAGTCAGGAGCACTAAACTGGGAAGATAGACCCCTTTGGTTACGATATCTATAAAGCATTTCCTCCTAAAGAAGAACCTCGATATGATAGGCCTGCACCAAATATGAAGTTAAAGAAAATATTCTATAGAGAGGACCAGATTCGAGCGTAAGTAATATTTGCATTACCCTTAAATTATTATAGGGTTTTGGTTTTCTAACTTTTTTAGAATGTTTCATCGTAATAATAAGAATGTAGGAATAACAACGTTGGAAAGCAGTGGGAAAACTTTGACACAAAGATTTATTGAAACCTATAATAAATTAGAAGAACAATATAAAGGTGGGGTAGGTGATGAGCAGTTGTACAAAGAAGCAATAGACATTCTTAATAGGGAAAGAGGCAGTAAGAAACATGAGACCACTCTTGATGATGAATCCATTAGCCTAAGTTCAGCCTTTCGGGAAGCTCAAAGCAAACAGGAAGATAGTAATATAAATATAAAAGTAAAAGATATATTTAAAGATTAGTTGTAACCAAATAAAGTAGAACTGTCAATAAATATAGGTTTCTTTATTTAAAATCTGTGCTGTATATCCAGGGTGTTTTCTTATTATGGTAAGAAAATTTTAGGGCATAGTTTTGAGCCGATTTTATGAAAAAAAGTTCATATAAACATAGGTTTCGGTAACACTGTAGCTTGCTTAGGTTTTTAGAAAAAAATTAGGACATTCTTTTCTTTTAAAAATTAAGTGTTATAACTTCCTATTAACAATTATGTAACACCAACAATAAATACTAATTAAATAACATTTATGCCTGGTCTAACAGATTTGACTAAAAAGGTGTTTTAAGAAATTTTTAAGTTTAACACCCTGTATAATCTTGAAACTGAAAAATTAGAGGACCCATGTTTATATGAATTTTTTTATAAAAATGGCCAAGGAATAAACCCCTAAATTTTCTTACCGCAATTAGGAAACACCCTGTATATTTTTAAAAAGTAGCAATAGTAGAGAACTCATTTGAAAAGCATGTGAGTTAACTGTCCGCCAAACTTCTACAGAATGTTTTCAAAACTAGATAAATAAGTAAAATTATTTCACCTTTATTATGTGAAAGAGTAAATATACAGTGTGTCCAAGATAAGGATCCTAAGCATGGGAATCTAAGTACCTATTGGAGATACAGCTTAGGTTAAATTAGGAAAAAGTTGTGTTTTTTAAAGCTTATTTACATGCCGTTTAAAAACTTGGAAAATTTTCATGGCCTACTGGGATATTTGGCAAAAACGAAAATTGGACTATATCGATTTTATTTTTTTCTGACTTTATTTAAAAAGATATAAAAAAACTGATAACTCTTTTTCATTTCAAAAAAATATCGTCCGACGAAAGTATGGTCACTAATCATGGTATCTTCAACCATCGCAATATGCATTACTAGGCTCAACAAAATCCACGTGTTAAGAAAATATCGAAACATCAAGAACGTTTTGGGTTTAATATGTGGTGTGGAATTTTATGAACTAAAATACCAGGTCCATGTATTTACCATAATTTATAAACTGCAGAAATAACACCTTCAGTTATTTTTGCAGCACAAAATGTAGCATGTTAGCATGTCAAACTTATCTTCATGGCTATAATGGCCATCCTGCATATTCGACCGTAATAATACAATAAGATATTAGCTATTCACCAATAAACAATAATAGAGACAACAGTAACAATAAGAACAATTGCTCTAAAAGCAACAACCCGACAAACAGGGTAATAAGGACAAATACGTTTTTATAATGATATTAAATTATGATACAGATACGGTAACAGGTATTACTTCCAAGCATTTGTTTGCAAGGCCTACTTAAAAATAACTTTAAAAAAATAGAAAAAATGCAATTTTTCTTTTAAATAAAAATTAAAATATGACATGTGATACATCGTTAAATTTGTAATAAAAAATGGGATCAAATACAGGGTGTACTTTTTTTCGAGCCATATAAAAAATTAAGTTGATGATGGTATCTTGAAAACGAAACGTCGGGTATAAAATCTAAAAATACCATCATGTAGTAGCTAAAAAGTGCCAATGAAAAAGTGTTATTAGTTTTTTTTTATATCTCTTCAAATAAAGTCAGAAAAAAATAAATTCGATATAGTCAAATTTTGGTTTTTGCCAAAAATCTCAGCAGGCCATGAAAATTCTTCAAGTTTTTAAACGGCATGTAAATAAGTTTCAAAAAACACAACTTTTTTCTAATTTAACCTAAGCTGTATCTTCAATAGGTACTGAGATTCCCATGCTTAGGATCCTTATCTTGGACACACTGTATACTTTAAATTAAAAATAATAAGTGATAAAATAATATACAAATTACCTAAAAACAAGAACAAACTGTGTAGTTATAGCTTCCTCTGATACAATTCTTGACCATGGTAATATATAGCTTTTGCCTAACATTAAATTACATTGTCCAGTAAAAAACCCTTTTGGTCTCACAAAAGTTTTAGCTTTTATTGTTATATTCTATATCTATTAATCAGCTAATTGACCTATTTAAATTCTGGATTTGAATCGGCGAATAAGGTGCGCGGTGTATATGAGATAGCAATAACCACGGTAATGGCCGTTGGCCAAGGAAAAAGGAAATTGTTTTCTTTTTTTCCATCCCGAACAAGACGCTTAAACTGTGGCTTACAAGCTTGGAAACGGTACATAGCCTATTTTAGTTTGAAAAGACGGAATCCTCTTAACATCAAGCTCTTTTTGAAGATCCATTCATAGATGTCAGCATATGTAACGATCAAAGGAAGGGTGTTGTGTGTGTTGAACAGCCAAAAAGCTTGTGGTATTTTTGGGAAATAAAACAGATGGAATGTGGAAGTAAAGTGCCCTAATTATTATTTATGAACTCTTGAAATGCAAAGTAATATGTGTGTCTGCATACTTTTAAAATTACCCGTAAAAATGACGTATCACTGCTGTCTCTCTGTAAATCTATTTGACCAGGAATTAGTTTGAAATTGAACAATAAAAGCTACTTAGTAAGTGTCTGTTTATTTATCATCTACTAATATACATTCTTTATATTCGTATTAAGTTTATTTCTAGAACTTTTTACAGAGGCCAATTTATTTTTTATGTTTACATTTGAAATTAGGTTAAGAGTGCTTTGTTTAAGGTGGGTAACCCAGTGCTTTTTGGGTCATTAGAAGGAAAAATAATCTTTATTGGATAAACTGATACCTGATATAAGGAAATTTCTGATTATCTTTACTAACACTATTAAAAACTACTTTGTGTTAACACTAGTTACAACTAATTTGAATTCCTATTTTTGTGTTTCTATCTGTAATGTTTAAATCCATATAAGTAATTTACCATTGTTTTCTTTTAATTACTTAATAAATATTTTGTATTTACGCTGTTTTGTGGTTTTAAAAAGATGAAAGGTAAGAGTGTGTTTGGTTTTCTTATGTTTTGGTTAGTGTTTCACCAGTCCATAACCAAATGTTATTTAGTGTACCTACTGCAATAAATATATGTACTGTAGTCTTTCATAAAGGGGGTAAAGTATAAGCGCTGTAAGTTCAACACAGCTATGTCATCAACAACCAAATGTTAACATACAAAAGCACCAACTTGCCATGTATTTTTTTACCATAGGCATTGCTTAATTGTAGCACATAATAACTAGCTACTGAAAATTGTAGATATAGGGTTTCTGTAGTCGATAATCAACTAAACTCAATTGATCTACTGGTTGTTAAAATATATGTAGGTATATATTTTTTTTAATAAAATGACTCCAAACAATTTAATGGTAATTTTATCATATTAGGGACATTAGAACATTGCAATTTAAAGGTTTTGTTTTGTTTTTTTAACATTGAGCAACACACATAGAAACAGACATCAATTAGGCAGTTAACAAATTATAAAATGGTATTTACCAAAATGTTGTGTTGATGTTTAATTTATGTAATATATGAGAAGGTGATCTGCAAACCGCAGTTTTTGCATAATAAATTATTTTAAGAAATACAGCTTTTTGTTGGGCACTTAAATAAAATGTCAAACATTTTTAAGAAGTTTGAATAGAATGAATACAGTTACTTAAGAAAATTTCCACCCTATTTTAAATATAATATTCCATACATAATTTGCTTTGTTGATTTTATCAAAAACTACACTTTGCAGATCACCTCCTCATATGTCAAAGTTTTCACCAATATTACTGCGGTTAAAACCATAGGATTTCAGTTAATTGCCTAAAACTGGTCTTAAGACAAATGAAAATTATACTACTTCCATATAATTATATCCAGCCTTAGATTAGATTATTTAATCTATCTAACCTTAAATATTACTATTTTACTAATTTTATATTGACTATTGTGGTTTTTGTAGAATTATGTTAAAAAACTTATTAAAATCTTAATATATTTTTAAGGCAAACTACCTATGTAAACTGCTGGACATTAGAACGGAATAATTTAAATTTTAGGTAAAATTTTAAACTTAATTTTCTCAAAGATACAAAAATATTTAAGTGGGGTTTTCGGCAAGTTTGGACGCATTTATTGGTCTTTATGACTACCTACACTGTAGTCTTGGTATTAAACTTACCTGTTATTTACAAAATGGTAAATATAACGTTGTTTTTTTAGTAAAATTTTGTAGTTCTGCAACTTTGTAAATAAAAGAAATTTTTGAAGCTTAAATATTTTATAATAATTAGATAATCATTTATGACAAACAATTTTGGCAGATTTTTAATATTCCTTGTAAATCTAAAAACATAATGTGTTTACTAAAAAAGTGACATATTAGCAATGTCACCCTAACACTAAAACGCAATTAGTTCTATTAACTCCTACTGTTTGATGTTTTAAGCAAAAGCAACACCTTTTGAATGTTTTGAAAAACTTATATACAGGGTAGACAAAAAGTAGATCTAATTTTTTCATAATGCTTGTTTTTCTTGGCAACATGGCAAGTATCAGGAACAAATTGAGCATTCCCCACAACCCCCAGTAGTAAATATTGTAAGTTTTAATGAAACCGGTTTTAAAATATGAGACAGTTTTTATACATTACGACAATCTTTTATATTACTTGCAAGCATTGAACTACCATACAATTTAAAAAGCATTATTACATAACTAAACAACGCAAATAAAAAGATAAAAAACCGTTTCGGAATTTTGATCTCGATTTTGATCCCTAAATTCCAAAAATACTTTTGGAATTTATATAAGTTAATTCTGTAATTTATGTCATAACAGAAAACAACAATTATGAAAACATTTAGAAAATTTTAAACATTTATCCGAGTTATCTGAATGTGGAAGACAATGATTCAGTGGTGTTTACACTTGAGAACGGACAGAGATAGTACTGCCCGTGTGAATAAATTAATAAAGACAAAAGTCCGAAATTCTTCTTTTACTATTAAAACATTTACTTTTACACATAGATCTACTTTTTGTCTACCCTGTATAAAAATTTTTTTAAACATTAAAAAGATACCGCTTTTTCCTTAAAACGTCCAACAGTAGGAGTTTATAGGACTAAAAGTCAGCATAATACGGGGTATTAACGCTAAAATGTCACGTTTTTAGTAAAAACATCATATTTTTAGATTTACAAAGAATATTAAAAATTTGTCAAAATTGTTTGCCACAAATGATTATCTAATTATTTCTTTTATTTAAAAGTTGCAGGACAACAACATTTTCTAAAAAAAACAACGTCATATTTACCACCCTGTATACAAGTGGTAAGTTTAATACCAAGGCTGCTAAAGGTAATCATAAAGACTAATAATTGCGTCCAAATTTGTTGAAAACCGCACTAAAATATTTTTATCAGTCTTTGAAGAAATTAAGTTTAAAATTTTACCTAAAATTTAAATTATTCCGTTCAAATGTCCAGCAGTTTATTTGTAAAATCATTGCATATCTGATACATACCATAATGACTAAACCATAGAATTTTTTATTTAAATTGTACTTTCTGTAGCTATTCGTTATTATTTATTTATACCGGTGTATTTATTAGGGTCAGTATCAGGTATGCAACGATTTTAAAAATAGTTTTTCTTAAAAACTCTTAATTGGCTTATTAGAAAATAAATTTGGTGTGTAAGCTTTTTTTATCAATGTCTTCAAAATAGTTCAATACAATTTTGTTGTAAAATCAATAGGGGAGCCAATATTTAAAGGTATCAAAGTTTACATGGGATATCCTATGGACAGTCTGGCGATACACCACCCAGATTTTATTTTTATTCTAATACTTCTAAACATCAAATGGTATTTGACAGTTTCGATGTTTATTTGTTGTTGCTCTAGCAACCAATTACATTCCTAACGTGAGATTGCATGAGTAAAGTTTAACGTTACAAAGCAACTGGGTGTGCAAAAGTACTACTTGGCGCAAGCAGTAGAAAAAAATAATTTATCTTCCGAATTTGATGTTGTGCTATAAAAGTATCAAAAATGGATCAGTTACTAGAAATACTGGTAATTTAAAGCACAAAAAGTAATTTAATAAAAACACTTTTTCCTTTCAATTGTTTTATTCAATAAATGATTTTGGTTCTTAATAGGTACATGTTTTTAATTGTTATTTGTAAGTGTTGTTTCATTAAAATAATTTTATACCTAATTCCAATAAGCTAGGCGATGTTGACAATTCAAAATGTTTATTCCAGGAGCAATTAAAGAGTCATCATTAATCAGTATCCAGTATTCAATCATGTACGGACTAAACCACGGGAAACGGAAGAACGAGTTAGGGAATTAGATAGTGTTAATTCGTTCTGTTAAGTTCCAAACTCTTAATGTCTTTAAAACAAGTAAAGCTACATTTACCAAACTTATATTTTTTAAATTGGATTCCCCATTTTTTTTGCAATAAATTTTGTAGGTTTAATTTAGTAAGTTACAGTGGCGTAGACATTACCACATAAAAAATATTATTATTTTTAAATACTTATTCTGTCATCCGCTATACCCGATGAAAAAAAACTACATTTTATTAATCACCACATTATATATATTTTAAATAAAGAAATAACATTTACATATTAATAGAGCAAATATTAGAAGGAAATGTCCAAAATAAAATGCTTTAATTGGGGTAGCAATAGGATTAAAATTTAGTATTGTTTAGGTACCTATTATTAGACAGTATCTTAAAGAAACGCGATAGAAGATTAGGTTTTCATTTCGTTTTTGTAGTTAATAAAAATGATAGGAATAATTTCTAAAATTGAAACAATGATTATTTTGTAAATAAACAGTATACAGACTGTCTCAAAAGCCGTTGGGATTTTATTCTAAAAACTAAGGACGAAAGAAAAATATTTTAATTAAAAAAGTTGTATAGAATTAAATAGAGTATCCATTGGTTTTGATCTTGAAAGTGGCATTTACGTATGTATATTTTAGCATCTAATGGACTTTTAAATGGTAATGGTTAATAAAATATGTCCTTAATATTAGGATCTCATAAAGATGAAGGAACACCCACCCCTACGTGCGGTAACCTACTAGATCTATAACTCTCACAAGCAATGAAATTGTGACAATGGTTCTACAGGGTGATCAAACTTAAGTCGGCACTATTGCCCCAGCTATTGCTAACTTCTTTATTATTGGAAATACCAAGTCGGTTAAATTAGAAGTTAGCAATAGTGCCGACTTAAGTTTGATCGCCCTGTATAATACATTTTCCCAAACTAAGAGGATTTAGAGAATAAAAAACTAAAGTGAATTGGTTTAAAAACCAATAAGTTTCATTTTGTTTTAGACCTGGCATGAAAAAACTCATTACCAATTTATTTCCTGTTGAAGTTTAAACATGAGTTCCAGACCGAATTCTGGCTCAAGAACTTCAACAGGACATAGAAGGGCCGAGTCGGGCGGCCACCACCGTCATAGTTCTTCTAGTTCGGGGCATAATCGTTCAGATAGTGGACAGAGTGTTGTTTCTGATCATCATGGTGAGAGGAAACATGGACACCATAGATCCAAAAGTGGTGTCCATGGATCTGAAAGGGATCATCAACGTGAACCAGATTGTAAGTATTTTTTTACAGTGTTACCACAGATAAGTTATTTATTTTAATAGGTTTTGGAACTAGTAGAGATGTCAGTTTACCAAAAATCTTTTAGATAGATGATTTTAAATATGGCTGTTGTTATTGATTATTTAAAAAAATAATAAAATTTTTACCACTTACTGTGGCTGCATTTTGTTAGCACTCGTAAGTTAATAAGGTTAATCATATGTCCGTTATTTAATTGTTTTTACAAACAAACGCCATTTTTATTATACTTTAATTGAAGATATGTTCTATAATAATAATTTATTTGTTTCAAATACTGTTTAAAAGTTGGCTAGGTGGGTGCAACTTTAAATTATTGCGGGCGTAACCAGTTTAATTTAAGTAAACATAAACATCAATTTAATTTATATAAGAACAAAATGAAAGATTAACCCATATTATTCATTACTAACTAGTATTTCTTTGTTGTCGCTTGTATAAAGTATTATTATTATTATTATTATTTTAATACGTCAATCTTCGCCGAAAATTCAAAGGTCGGCAACAGATAATTTCCGGGAGTTTTTAAGTATGGTTTCTAAGTTTGTACCAATTCTTCAGATTGTTTTATTTTCTAACGCGCCAAAAACCAAATAAAGATCACACAGGAAAGAGGATGAAAGTCCAATTTTTTATTAAATCAAATTTTTGCAGTATATCTCTTGAGTTGATGAATATTTCAGTACTAAAATAAACGAAAATATCCATAGGATTCATGTCTAAAAAAGCATTTAAAAACATCTCATACTTGAAAAAATTTGTACATTACCTGAAAAGACGATTAGGGTCTAATTATCTAATCACGAGTTACAAATTTTACAAATGGACTTCATGATAAGAACATTTTAAAACCTTTTTAGGGGGATTTCTTTTGACGAGTCTACACTTTAACCCAGCCTGTCAATGTGAAATGTTTCTGGTGCCGGACTGGGCGAACGCGTATCTTTTTTGCGGACAAGTTAACCAAAATGTTTTACATGCAATTTTTAAACATTTTGTCAAAAATCGTAAGGGTTACAGTACTGAAATCATAAGGCTCAAACACATGTTTCGGGTAACGGACTAGGCGGGTTTCAAGCTGTAATCTTTACGATTTTTGGCACAATGTTTAAAATTTGCATATAAACTGTGGTAAAAAAATTGACGCGTTCGTCTAGTCCGACACCCACAATATTTGACTTTGACAGGCTGGGTTAAAGCGCCGCTTCCATATATGACGGTATAAATATTCTCGTCAAAAGGAACCCCTAAAAAGGTTTGAAAAGTGTTCTTATCATGAAGTCCATTTCATTACTGGCACAGGGTCTATATTAATTATAAATAAATAATTGTATTTTTCTTATAAGGCAATCACACAATTGTCATTGTTTTGAGTAAAATTTTTGAATAAAACCTGCCCTATTTTTATGTTGACAGTTTTTGGTATATTCTTAATGAGTCCAGCCAACGACTTTAAAAAAACTTATACAAAATAAAGAAAATAGTTTTGTTGCACATTTATCCAATATTTATAAAATATGTAATTTTTAAGTGCACAAGGTAGAATTTCGCTCTACCCAAGGTATCAGTAACGATGGTCACCAATATACACGTCCTACATCTCTATATCCGTTAAAAACAAGTAATGACAGTGGATTAGTGGGTCCAGATGCCCTCCAGCCCGAAAGGGAGCCAATTAAGTTCGAAATTAACTTAGTAGGAGCGCCGCCGGAAGTTGAACAGTTGGTAAATAACATCAAGCAAGTTGCTGAACAGTTCCTATATCATTGGAAGACGTTTCCGATAAGTAAGTATGGGAAACCTTTATTATATGTGTTTTAAATAATATTCGAAATGCTTAGTTTTTAAATTACCTTTTTTTATCTTTGTGACACTCCACTTGGTGCCTTAGTGCCTCCAATCTAACTTGTCCACATTTTAATTGTCTCAAACTTTTTTATTTCCAAAATAAAAAAATGATTTAAAACCCAACTTGTACAGTGAATTATAAAGTTTTTTTTTTTTTTTTTTTTTTTTTTTGTTATGAAGATTACACAAATCTATTTTATAACCAGAATATATTGACATAACTTACTTTTCTTAAATGGGACACCTTGTATATTATACTACCATTAAAAAGATTTTTAAAAGAACTTTACAAAAATGCTACATTTGATATATCTATCTTTATTAGTTTCTGAAATATGACCATTAAAATTCAAAAAATAATAGATATAATTTCCATTGTATACAGTCTAAGCTTAGTCCTGTAGGTAGGTATAGTGGAAATTATGCATTGCTCAGACACGGCTAGTAATTTAGTTGAGTAGCGAGTAATTAAGTATTCTCGTGCACGTGGACAGTAAAAATTAGGAAAGTAGTTTATTGTAGTAGCTGTCCACACGCACGAGAATACTTAATTACTCGCTACACGACTAAGTTACTAGCCGTGTCTGAACAAGGCATTACATACAGTGCTTGTCCAAAGTCAGGACCCCCTCCTAACTTTTGAATTGTTTGGTATTTTTTCATAAAAATTTGAGGATTTTAGTAAGACAGCATAAACAAAATTTTAGGCAAGAAATGACAGATATAAATATTAAACTAAGAGTTGGGCGCCTTTTTGACAAAAAATAAACGGAAAGGGGTCTCGTAGCACATCATTTTAAAGCCCCCTGGTGAGTACTCTAGAACCCCAAAATATAAAATCAATACCTTTAACTACCATAAAATGACGGTACAGTTAGATATACCTAATGTTGTAATTTTTTAATGGTCTTTTAGAAAATTACCTGAATACATGATTTGGATGGTCATATTTACAAAACTAATAAAGTTAGATATACCTGATGTTGTATTTTTTAAAGGCCTTTTAGATATATTTTTTTAATGGTGATATAATAAACATGGTGCGTTGGTAAAAAAAAATCTATACTTTATGTTATTTAAAATACCGCCATTTTGTAGTGGGTACAGGTATTGACTTTATATTCTAGGGTTATAAAGTACTCGCCAGGAGCTTTAAAATGTCCACAAGACCCCCTTTAATTTTTTTCAAAATGCTGCCTAGCTTTCAGTTTGACTTTTATATCTTTCATTTCTTGTTTAAAATTTGGTTTATGTTGTCTTACTAAAGTCTAAATTTTCTTGAAAAAATATCAAGCATTTTTAGAAGTTGGGAGGAGGGTCCTGAACTTTGACAAGCACTGTATAATATTTTCAGATTTAAATAGTCATATTTCCGATACTATAAAAGATTGATATATCAAATGTAGTATTTTAAAAGATTCTTTTTAATGGTGGTGTAATATACAGGGTGTCCCATTTAAAAAAGTAAGTTATGTCAGTATGTTCTGTTAATAAAATTGTTTTGTATAATCTTCATAACAGAATAAAAATCTTGATAATTCACTGTAAATGTTGGTTTGATATTTTGACTTTGTCCAAGCGCTAAAACATAAATAACACTACTAAAAAATCTATTTCCGGGTGGGGATTAGAACCTGGGCTGCTTGAGTGAAATGAAGATACTGTTCAATTAATCGAATTTATTTTATCAAACAATTTTAATTAATATGAAACGTATGTTTGACTCGTATAATTAACGGCAAAGTCACCTTTAAGTTCTGCTCTGCTATTTAAAACCAATTATTACAGTTAACAGTAGAGAAGTTTTCAGGAAAAACGGCATATTTTTAACTATCCCAGTATTTTAAAAGAAATTTAAAGTAGCCAATCGATGTATTTTAGCTCGGAGCATTTGAAAATCGTATGAATATAACAATTGCATAAAAAACAGAGAGAGACTCAGAGGGGGAGAGTTAAAGAGTACGCCGTTTTTCCTCTAAAATGGAATACTATACCACTGTTGAAGATATGCTCTATATTGGTTGGGCGGATTCATTTATTGGCGTGTACCCAACAAAAATACCATCAATACTGTACCACTGTGTCTAATTACTGGATGTTTTCATTTCAGTTCTCCCCAGTCCTGTATCCCAATGTGATAGTTTTCCTACGTCTCAAGTATCATCTGATGGTTCCCTAGGTAGATGTAAAACCAAATACCATCTTAGAGATTTATTTATAGCGCCATCTTTTGATGAACTAGATGCAGTTGCTGTGGACTCAAAGGGGGAGCCAAGGAAACTTACTGGAAAACAGTTGGAATACATTAGAGAAAAAGGGTAGGTTTTTGTGAGGTTGACATGATCCTATTTTTGGTGTAATATTTAGGGCAGTACCTTAAAACCGTTTTAAAACTCCCATTTGTAAGGCTAAACCAACCTAGATAAAAAAATATGTTTAGACTGCTGACTTGATAGATAGAAAATATCAATTTGTTTTTATCTCTGTAACAGCCCAAAATAGAACACCCTGTCTATTATATTATCATTAAAGGGTTTTTAAGAGCTTTAAAAAACCGGCACATTTCTACAGTAAGGATATTAAAAGTTTTCCATCCTTTTTATCTTTTCAATAGGACTTGAGTAGGACAAGATATCAAGATCAAGTGGAAAGGGGTTCATGTAGCACGTCGTTTTAAAGAGCTCTCAATTCTCTACTTATCACCGTTTTAGGTTTAAAAATCTGCTCTGTAGTTTTTAACTTACAAGCGTTTGAAGTTAAGATCCAATTTGTACATATAGTGCGGTTTTTAAAAGCTCTCTCACCCATTAACATTGAATGGCCAAGATATCGAGATACAGTAAAATTTAGATAAACATATATTATTAAAACTTCTTTTTAGAAAAAAAAATAATTTTGGTGGAATGGTCTAAAGCCAAGGGAACACAAGCAACTTCTTTAAAAGGGGTTTATAGCACCTCGCTTAAAAGGCCCTTTGATTCTCTCGTCAACGCCACTTTGTTTTTTAAAAATCGGCCCAGCTGGTTCACTTTCAAGCTAATGCCATTAAAACTGCACTTTTGTATATCAGTCCGGTACGCATATTTAAACATGCTCCTATACGACGGCACCAGGGTGCTAAAATCTGTTAGCCTTTGATGCACACAAGTACACGCAAACGCTCACTGATTTAGGCACCTATTAAATAATGAGCCATCCATTAAATTATAGTGAGTAAGTTGTTAATGCAATTAAAATTTTAATAAAAAATACGCACATTTTTTTATTATTGTAAGTATAGTATATATTTTTGAGATAACAAATCTCCAATATCAATTTATAGCTTGAAAAGACTAAAAGAAATGTTGAAGGATTGCAATAAACCATATAATATATGTATATTGAAGATTGAAGTAATATAAACTAATTTTTTACCTTAACCCAAGAAACCAATATAACAAAACATATAAAAGGCCAAAAATAGGAAGCGAACGAATATCTCTAAGTACAGATGTACCTTTGGACAAACCACGAAGGCTAAAAGCCTAAATACTAACGTACCGTGGGTGTCTTAAGCGAGGTAAGAGGGAGTTTGTTGACACGGGACTTAAATACTTGAAGATTTGGGGGTGAAGGAAAGACCTCCGCGGGCAGCAGGTTCCACAACCTAGAAACTCTAGGGATAAAAGAACGAACAAAGTGGGAAGTTCGGGGCCTGTCCAGTTGGACCGTATAGGGATGCATACGCGCGGAACCACGAGTTTCTCTGTTGGGAACCGTAAGTGGAGGAACTATACTGGACAATTCTTCAGAGCAGAAGCCATGGAAGTACCTATAAAAAGCGATAAATCCCCCACAGCCCGACGATGTGCAAGAGAGGGAAGCCTTTCTGTAAGTGAAGGATCATTAATGAGACGAATAGCTCTTCTTTGAATAGAATCAAGAATGGTTAGGGTTGTGGGGGACGCCATGCCCCAGATATGAGAACAATATTCCAAGGGAGGTCGGATTTGGGACACATACAAAGTGTACAAATTAGAAGGGGAAAAATACTTTTTGGCTCGAAAGAGAAATCCAAGCTTTTGAAGCTGCCGTGGCTATAGATACAATGTGCTCACGCCAGTTAAGGTTGCTTTCAAATGTGATGCCCACAAGATTAAAGGTGTCTTTGCTCTGTAAAACTTGGCCGCTCATAAGTATAGGATGAGTATTTGATGACTCTTTTCGCGACAAGGAACATGATTGTGTTTTGGATGCATTAAAATGGACGAGATTTTTAGCGCCCCAATCCAATATTAAATTAAGATCCTGCGAAAGAGATATCTGCATCGCTCTGCGTTTGTTTTCCAAGTCAGGTTTAGTAATGGGTTTAGGAACCCGAAAACTGGAGTGAAGGGTACTATCGTCGGCGAAACTATGAATGGAATTAGTTGTGGACGAGAGAAGGTCGTTGATGTGAAGAAGAAACAATGTTGGTGCCAGAACTGAGCCCTGAGGGACTCCAGCATTTACTTGGTGAAAGCTTGAAGAATGGCCGTCCACAATAACTAATATACGACGATCAGATAGATAACTAGAGAGCCAAGTACAGAGTTTAGTTGAAAGACCATAGGAGGGAAGTTTATTAAGAAGTGCGGCATGCCAGACCTGGTCAAAAGCTTTGGATATATCAAGAGCAACGATCTGGGACTCACCTAGAAACTCAAGAGACTTATTCCAGCAGTGTGATACGAAGGAAAGAAGATCTGCTGTAGATCTTTTGTGGCGAAATCCATACTGCCTGTCATGCAAAATTTTGTGTTTTTCTAAGTACTTAAGAATTTGTGAATTAATTAGTTTTTCCATTACTTTACAAAGAACTGAGAGAATTGAAATTGGTCTATAGTTAGATGGAAGAGATTTAGATCCTTTCTTGGGAATAGGTTGAACACGTGCAGCTTTCCAGCTTTCCGGAAAGATACCCGTGTTGTAAGAAATTCGAAAGAGCCGAGTTAAGATTGGTGCAAGTTCTGGAGCACATTTTTTAAAACGATTGCTGGTATGCCATCCAGCCCAGACGATTTCTTGGTGTTAAGGGAAGAAAGGATACGCTTAATGTGTTTTACCTTAAAAATAATATCGGGCATTTTATGAGGAACTGGGGTAACCGCTGGAATTGGATGATTTACGGGAGGATCAAGGGTTGAATTGGCAGCAAATTGTTTAGCAAATAATTCTGCCTTTCCTTTAGCGGTAGAAACAATTTCATCTTCCAAAGCTAGTGGCGGAAAAGAACTGGTGCAAAAATTCCTACTTATGTTTTTCGCAAAGGACCAGAAAGATTTGCTGCCATTTGAGATTTTGTCTCTGTCAGAGTGACAAATAATATAATACCATGTAATTAATTATCCTTTACTGTAAAAAACACTAATAAGTAAGTCAGCTATTTAGTTTATTTTAGATACATATTTACTTACTTAACCTAAAACCAGTCATAATTGACGTATTACTGTTTTTAGTGCAATTAAGTAAATACTATGTGCTAAAATAAACTAAATTGCTGACATACCTATTAGTAGTTCTTACAATGGAAGGTAATTAATTACGTAGTAATATATCTTTATCATTTTGACTTTGACAGAACTATTTAAAAATAATTAGAACCAAAATATTATTTTCTTTCTTCACTTTTAATCGTTAATGAGTATATATATCAGCATACAGCTGATATCTCAAACACCAGCAATACTGGACGTATAGATGTGTAATACATTTTTGATGTAGAATTTAATACAGAATCAAAATTTGTTAAAATATACAGGGTGTTCTATTTAAAAAACAAACTTGATGATAAAAATTATGTTTTTGAGACACCTTGTATAATAACTAGTACTGTCAGTAAAGGAGAGTGTATCCGAATAAACACTTTTTATTTTACGTTTATTTTTGTATCTTGTACAGGGGCGAAGTTATTTCGTGTATAAATAGAGTTGGGACACCCTGTATAGTTATATTATATCTGTACATCTGTACTTAGAGATATTCGTTCGCTTCCTATTTTTTGGCCTTTTTTTGTTATATTTGTTTCTTGGGTTATGGTCAAAAAATTAGTTTATATTACTTCAATCTTCAATATACATATGTATATTAAATGGTTTATTGCAATCCTTCAACATTTCTTTTCAAGCTATAAATTGATGTTGGAGATTTGTTATCTCAAAAATATTTACTATACTTACAATAATAAAAAATGTGCGTATTATTTATTAAAATTTTAATTACATTAAAAACTTACTCACTATAATTTAATGGATGGCTCATTATTTAATAGGTGCCTAAATCAGTGAGCGTTTGCAGTGTATTTGTGTGCATCAAAGGCTAACAGATTTTAGCACCCTGGTGCCGTCGTATAGGAGCATGTGTAAATATGCGTCCGGTACGGCTAGGCCGATTTTCTAAAACGTGTTGCTTCGTAACCCTTTTCTATTCGTAAATTTAAAGTTGCTAATGCCCCCTTGGCACTAAGTATGTGGTATTTTTAAAAGGTTTTTCAAAGACCTCTTTAATATAATTTACAGGATGTCTCTTTAAAACAATTCTATTTTACTCTCACACTTAAAAACACAATTGTAATTGTGTAAAACTGGTTTGCTAATCTAAACATTAAAATTACTAATGACCGACATGTAATTTGGGATATCCCAGTATACAAACATAAAAATTTAATATTCCTGTTTGAAGTTAAAAAGAAATATTATTACTTCACCCAGTATATAAGAAAGTTAGTGTCTAAATAATTTTTGTAAAGTACTTTGCCCAAAATTTATATAAATAATTTGCAGTTTTATAACTGGTAGAACACTTTGTATGTTTTAAAATAAAAATGTTAAATCTGAAGCAAAAGTTGCAAATAGTAGAAAACTTTTTTATAATTGTTAATAAAAACACATAATTTATTACATATATCATATTACATTTGATTCATTAGGACCTACAAATATTCTACCCCTTGCGACAATCCACTTTAATTGTTTTTTCTCAGTACCATAGCATAAAATACTATAATTAAGTATTAAGAACCCTTTTTGCGTTTTATCTCCTGGAATTGGTTCAGAAGATGAATTTTCATTAGATGTTTTAAATCTCTTGAATATCTTTTATTAGTGACGTTACAGTGAAATTACACTTCTGGACCAATTCATAACCTTTATTAATTTATAAACTCAAAACCTTATTTTGTAAAGCTTGCACAAGGATAAATTTGGGAAACCAAAAGGTTGAACCAGGAACAACTAGAAAGTATTAGATTATATGGGTATGTTGGACTTGTGCAGTGTCTTTCTACAATTTTGTTTTTAATTGCGATTTTATTTTGTATTTTCTCTTTGGCTACAAACTATGATTTTTGTTGACTTTTCCAGCAAATTTTTTGGAACATTTTTCATTACGATTGGTTATATTTGATGTTAGAGTTGTAAATAGGACAACGTCGAAAAAATTAAATTTTAATTTATGCTGTGACTCTTTATTATCAAAAACCTCTTGGAATTTTGCAATTAGAACAATAGGTTTAGCTTTAAACATTTAATTGCCATAAAAGACTATAGATCCGTAGTGGGGAATGGAAATCTGCTTACGTTTTTGTTGTAAAATGTAAAGTGAGCCACCTGCAGTTCTTTGCTGATATTTTAAAAAGCTATAACTCTTTTACCTCGGTATATAAATGCTCAAACAAGGTACACTTTGTAAATATCGCTACCCTAGTTAATCTGAAATATCTCAGAAACGGTTGCTCATATTTAACAAACTACCTTTTTTCAGAAACTATAAGAGCATAGAAATTCTTCACTAGATCTATAATATACCAAGGCAAATAGAAGTTATGGCATTTTAAACATAAGCTTCTTTTACATTTTATAACTAATATGTAAGTATATTTCGATTCCAAACTTACAAATGATCCACTATTTTACGAAGTAAATCGCGTTACGCGTCGTATTTAGGCCCAAAACGTATGTGTAAGCATTTTCACATGCCTTTTAGAGACACACTGTATATTTATTACAAGATAAGATGAAAGAGAGTAGTCCCTTTACCAAGAGTAGAGTATTCACTCTTTCGAGTCCTCGAGACAAGAGAATGGCTTAACTTAATTTAACCTATTTTAAAGTAAGAAATAAGTCCTAAAATTGTATACATGGAGTCCTATGAGGAACTGTTGCGATCGATTTCTCGAAAAGTAGACTTTGGAAGATTTTGAAAATTTGGTAACAATATTTTAAAAATGACGTTTGCAAGCCATTACATAATGATCCACTTTTTATAAAAAAAGCCTTTTATGGGAATTTGGTTTAAATTCCTTATAGAGAAAAACCTTTTTAGTAGACTTTATTGATATTTTCGCAACTACTAAAAACTGAGTGGGCAAAAATAATCGTTAATAATAATTATTTGACATAAATCTTTAAACTCAATTTTTTCAAGTGGAAACCCACATCTTTTATTACCTTATTCTATTAAGCAATAAAAATAAGGTTAAGTTTGTATACGAATGTATATTTAAAAAATTTATTGTTTTCCAAATAAACAATTGAATTTTGTCGTAACAATGCTGTTAAGTAAGGATGGTGTAGTTGGCCATGACGCCGCATCTCGGCCTCTGTTCCAACTAGAAGCCAAACTAAACTTAACAGCATTGTTAGAATAGATACATAATAAATTGTTGACTTTTAAAGATTTTTATTTATATAATTTTTAACGATTATTTTTGACCACGCAGTATTTAGTAATTGTTAAAAATATCAATGCAGTCTACTAAAGAAAGTATTTCTCTTTAAGAAATCTAACCCCAATTCCCATTAAAGGCTTTTGTTTATAAAAAGTTGATATTTACGTAATGGCTTGCAAACGTCATTTTTAACATAAAATTTAAAAAAGTCAAAAAGCGGTGGGACACTAATATAGGACGTTAAACATAAAATAGGTTTCTAAATTTACGCAGATTATAGAAAATAAATTATAATATTACCAAAATTTAAAAATTTTCCGAAGCTTACTTTTCAAGAAATCGATCGCAGCAGTTCCCCGTTGGACACCCTGTATATGTATTTCCCTCTTCTCTCCTAACACCATTCTTGATTTAAACAGTTTACACCAATTAAAGATATTCAAATTCCTAAGAGTTTTTTGTAGAGTTGTCATAGTACAAATTGGCGATTAGCGTTTACTTTTGTTTGTTTTTGCTTTGAATGCCATCTTTGCCAACTAAGTAGCAGTTTTGTGTGAAAAATGTGCAAGTTTTACTGTTTTTCTTGTCCCTAATAATCCAAATCCCCAACTTTCAACAAAACTTTAAAATGTTTCAGCGAATTCGAGGTAGAATCTCTCAACTTTCCCGGTCAACAGCATCGCTGGAAGCTTTCACAACTTCTTCAGAAAGGCACAGAAAACACCAGGAATTCTCTTCTAAACGATCTAGCGTTGGCATTGCGTTTTATTTTTGTCACTGCCAAGGGCAGACTATTTTCGCATTTCTTCAGTATTAAGCAGGCAGCCAAAGCACTTTTGGCTGGTCTGTTGCGTATTTTAGATATTTTTATTGGCATTCCTAGTCTACAGGCGCATAATTTGGACAGCAAGATTAGGGAAGAGCGCAGCAAGTATCTAGTGGCCGAATTGGTTTGTAGGGTAAGTTTAAATGTGTTTAGAAAAAATCTCTTGTATTTATTGGAAATCTTTTATACCCGGTGTTACTATGAAACTATGAAAAAATTCATATAAACATGGGTCCTCAAATTCCTTGTTCTCAAGATACAGGGTATTTATTAGAAAAAATATATATTTTTTAATAATCTTAAATATCCTTTACCTAATTTTGTTTTGAATTTGACAATGTTATTTATTTATGACCTTAAGGGAGTAAAACACGCAATATTAATACATAAAGTCTGTGAATATTCTTAGGATTATGTTAGACCTTTTTGGCGATACATTATACGCATTCCGTCTATCCTTTCACCTCTAATAGTCGTGGTGATTTTTTTCTTTGGACAATCCACAAAGGCTGAAAGCCTAAATACTAACGTACCGTGAATGTCTTAAGAAAGGTAAGAGGGACTTTGTTAATACGGGACCTGAAGATTTGGAGGGGAAGGGAAAACCTCTGCGAACTTCCTTTTACATTCTTGAATTCCTGAGGGTAATAGCACAAATACAGAATGTGGTTCCTGTCCAGGCGGTATAGGAACTAATTTTTTTAAAGATAAACATGGTACGCTACAGCATATTCTCATAACAAAAGATATTTTATAAATCTCATTTTAATTCTCAAAACAGTAAAGAGGTATCTTGGGTCAATTTTTAGATTACGATTATAGTCATTTGCCATGCGTAGAAAAGTTTATTTTTTTACGCGAAAAAATAAAAATATTATTTATCAGAAAGGACCTCTTATTAGACAGTAGCTGCGTACAAAATTTGATTAAATTATTCAAGGTGTATAGGTTTTACAGATATAAAAAAAAGGTATTTTTTTTACTTTTTACCCTATATCTCAGAAGTTAAGACGTTTATGGGTAAAATACACCCAAGAATGAGTTATAGAGGAAAATCCATCCCGGCAGCTTAAATAATTTTAAAACGTATTTTGAAATAAGGATGGAAAATTATAATATTTTTGCGAAATCCTTTTTTTATATTTATGCGGGAATATTTAAATATTCCTTAAGTTTCTTGGTAGTACATTCTTGAAGATTGAATGCGCAACTTAATCGATTTCGTAACTTCTACAGTTTGGGGTACTAAAAAGGGTAGCACTTTTCTTTTTGGTATGGTAGGGGAGCCCAGGAGGCGGATTTCAGGATTTACTACAGCACCGAAGATTAATATACCGGAGGATACCTTGTACCCAGTTAAGTACCTCCACCAAATATGAGCCCCGTATACAGGGCCAATCGTAAAAAACAAAACTATATCCATCCGAATTAGGATAGGGTGAGTTAATTACATGCTAAGCAGTGTATGTTCCTCTAATCTGACATTTTCGAGCGTGGTTATTATTATTTTTTTATTTTGAAGAAAATAATTAAAAGATAACGAAAAATATATAATCCGATACGATCCGAACGATTTCCACAAGCCCAAATAATAGTATTTTTTTACATATGTAAAAATCTATAGTCGATTCCCCCACCGATGAAAAGGTATACATTATTTAACATTTTTTTCTTCTTATCACCTAAGCTTTGCAACCCAATAGGTCTCTATGACGCTCGAGTAAATCCCCATTTAGCATCGTAGGCTCCCCTACTATTATTTATTTAAAGAACAACTCCATTTATAAATATAGAACTTACAAAATTTTCTTAATACCTAAACTAAATTTAGTATATAAATAATGCTAATATAATACAAAAATACATTTTAAATTACAACCCTAACAAAATCAGGACAATTGTCACCATAAAAGTATAACAGGCAAGAGCATATTAAAGTGTATTATACCAATACTATATACGTTTCTTCTTATTTTTTTTACATTAAAATTAATTTCCATTACATTTTTAGGCTGAAAATGAAGACGCTTTGGAAATTTTATGTTCTTACATAAAAAAGCAGCTACGTAGGGCAGCAACAGAAAAATTCGAGGTAGCTAGAGAATGTAGCCAGCCCCTGTTGCATTGCCATATAGGTTTCTCACCCCCTCTGGTTCCGAGCTGGACTTAAGACTATGGGACAGAAGTTTAATGCGCAAAGCACTGCCTATATTGGTTACGATTCTTGAAAGAGAAACCCGAGGCTGGTTCTTGCATTTTAGAGAAAGACTGATTGCCGAATTGAGAGCCCAAAAGATGCCCGACGAGGACATCGAGAGGGAGGTGAACGAGGCTGTTATGAAGGAATATCTTCAGCGAGTGTACAATAGTATATTGTCACACCCAGATATAAATGGGTTAGGCGATGGAATTGCTCAATTATTAGTACAACAAGCCCAAAGTGTAGTCTTAATGCACAAGGCAGTAAGTACAACTATTTTACTGATTTCTATTTACTTTTTTACTCCTTAATTATTAAGTTTGTACAGTGCGGCCAATCGCACTTGTCCACATTTTAAATGTCTAAAAACTTCGTTATTTTTCAACTTTAAGAAAAAGTGAAGTAAATTATCAATTTTTGTTCTCCTATTGAGCTTAAATAAAACTATTTTAACAAAAGAAAATATGAACGTTACCAAAGAAAATTGTAGTTTCACTATAGACTCCCAGAACAATGCTAAATTTTTGTCATCAGTCTGGACGCTGGCTTGGCTGAATTTATGAAGCGGCAAATTATACGTACTGTTTACGTGTGTACTCGATGGATACCCGCTTCATAAATTCCACGAAGCGAGCGGCCAAGCTATTGACCAAAAATTTAGAGTTGTCCTGGGTGTTAATAGTGAAACTACAATTGTCTTTGACATAACTTTCTTTTTAAATGGGACACCGAGACATCATTCATAAACTACGAATAGTTAATTTATTCGACGACGCGGCTCCTATCAGGACCCTCCTGCCACGCCTTTCCTCCGACCACTTGCTGTCCAAAACCCAGCCAATCGTTCGCTTCGAATGGTACACAATGGCTCGCGTGTGTCGGCACTGTTTGAAAGCCGCTTTCAAACGCACCGCAAGAAAGTAAATTAACTGTTCGTAGTTTATGAACGCTGACTATTTCTTTCGGTTATTGTATAAAATATTTGTTTCTAGTTTCAACGCTAAAACACTTCATATGCTAAATATTATTTTAAGTTTTTTCTATGAAAAGTTCGTTTATCGGAGATTTCTGTATTTTACCTGTTACAACTAGAAACACTCAGGTGGATAAGATGTCAAAGTTTAATATGCATAATCTTGTTAATCTAGGAGCCAGTTAAAGGCTACCTGTATGTATTTGACCACCTGGAGTTTTGTGTATGGAGGCCTCTATACCTTTTCCTCCTAAATTTTTAATTTGCAGGTCGAAAGTGTTCAACATCGGCTGCACAAAACTCAGGAAGAAGTTAAAAATAGGCTGCGAAACGTCCATCCAATATTATCTAGAATAGACCAATGGCTTAGGTCTAAGTTAAGAAATTCCGAACAGAAATTTAGCCAGGAGAACCAATGGAGCGCTCATGAGGAAGCTCTGGCGCTTTGCAACTCACAGAGGCTTTATCAGACTGTCTACTTTTTGAATAGGGATTTGGCATTTATGAAAGAGGTAAAATAGAAGACTTTTTACTTGCTCTATTTTGTGCTCTACTTTTCCCAAATTTTTAGCGAGAACCTGCGCTGCTAAGAGAGCTAAAGAAGGTCAAGACACCTACGCGCAGTTTTCTTTGGCCCACACAAATATGGCTTCCTACAAATTGGATTGTGAGACGAAATTTTCAAGGTCAATCTGAAATAGTACCAACGGTACTTAGCAAGCATGCCACCAGCATTACTACTCCAAGATCTGATCCTAGTCAACCGGTAACTTTTTTTTAATGTAACATTTTTTTATTCTTCTATTTCTTACTATGTTGCACCTATTTATTCATTTGCTAAATTGTGCCTGTAAATATTGTACAACTTTATAATTTAAAATGAAATCGGTAAGGACCCGTTATATTCCAATGCATAACATTTATATTTTTTTATATGGAATACATATTTAAGGCATAGCAAAATAAAAAAAAAAACTTTGGTTTCTAGCACCCTACAATAAACTTTCTAAATACCAAAGACATCTAAAGAAATCCCCACTATGAACAGTTTCTTCTTCGTGACATTTGCATAATTAAAACATGTACCCGTACCTTAAGTTATTGGGTTTAAAAATTTAAGAAAACCACGAAATTACAGTTAAAAATTTTGAATTATAATACAGTCACAGAAAACAAGTTTAAATTCAAATGTACTAAAGATATGTTTACCGACGTTTCGCCATCACTTGCACCAGGCATCTTCAGAGATTTTTACTCAGCGTGATTGGAACATTGGATTCAGGGTTTGAATCTTGAAAGTCCATTTTATGGCCCACTATGCGAAATTAAATTTTAAAATTAAAACATCAATTTAGGTTCTAAAAATATAAAATAATTATTAAGTATTATTATATTTTTAAAAAGCTCTCATCCACTATAATTTATCAAATAAAAAATATACAGGGTGTTTCATAAGAAAAATAATGTTTGATTCATATCTCGAAAAATATAAAAAAATTTAAAATCCTACTACACCACTGAATTTTTCATAGAAATATCCACTAATATCAGTTTTTACTTTTGTTGTAAGTAACAAGTCATCCAAATATGGAAAAAACTGAAATTCACCCTTTATATCAAAAACTAACCAGGCCATAAGAAATCTTTTAATGTCATCTTTTGTTTCATTAAAAAGTAGCACCTCTTCGCGAAAATCGCAAGTCTCTATCTCTAATAATAACCTAGATACCATACAATTGCAACAAAATCTGGACACTGTATAAAAAAAAATAAATACATTTTTAACAAGGAGAAATAATCTCCTTGCCACTTGTGCCGCAAAGTTGCATCTATTGAACTAGTCAATCAGGCAATGCAGATTTTTACACTAGGTAAAGTTTTCCAGTTAGATTGGATTGATTCTTACGGAGTAAGTGATTGCCTGCACTATGTTGATGATAACCAAATAATTCGAATTCAGTAAACAGTTGTATCAAATAACTTTAAAGGAAAAACCATTAGCTAGAATGAAAATCTGCTACCCACAGTGATCGACGGATGCAACTTTGCAGGGCAAGAAAAAAGGAAGCTGGCAAAAAGATTTAACTTAACTGTCCATAATTTCTCTGTTGGTATTTTACATAATTATCTTTTTACAGGTTTTTCTTGTGGAAAAAGAAATTGTAAGAACAACCACAACGCGATGGCCATTATGGCGGATTTTTAATTATTTTCATAGAACATGGTGCTGGACATGGAACGCTATGTTCTTCTTTGGAATCGTCCTTCCTTGGTGCAGTCCCGTAGGCCTCAGAGCACTTTTTCTCTTCGAACCCTTCATGCCCGATTTGGAGCTTTCTCAAGTCAACGGTACCTTGTTTCCCAGGAAATCTAGCTTAACATCAACCCTCACATCTCGCTTACTAAGTCTGTGGAGGCACATTTCAAAGTCCAGAACGCATTTTGAAACCAAACCCGACACTGGATTCATAGGGAAAGGATTTACTAGACATTTAAACCGAATATGGAATTATTTTTTTAAAGGTCTCTTTGGTACTATAGGCTTGGTCATTATCTTTCCTATTTTGGCCCTAGCCGCTATTGTGATTAGCCTTTTATTGCTTTAACATCAGTAATATGGATGCCACTTTTGACACTGGTAGTTCAAATCACCAACGGACTTATTTACGACTTGGACAGTCCAGAGCCTCAAAGAAATAGATTTTTGTGTTCTTCGAAGCTTTGTTATGGAATATAGGGCTTCAAGGCTGTCTACAACCATTAGTTGCCATTTTTATAATAGCTATAGTGTGTCCACTAATATCTTTGTTGATATTAACTGGCGGAGTTGCCAGATATTGGTTCAGATTGATGTGGGACACTACATTGTTTCATCTTATTATAAAAAAGAGAGGAAGAATTCCTGCAAGTGATAGTTTTGTAGTTAAAAGAATTGCTGGACCAGGATTAGCTTCGGATTACTACTTTCAGATAAGTCCTGAGCAATCTCTAGCAGCCTTTGAGGCCAAAATGGAGTGGGATGAACTAGCAGCTTACCAAACGGTTATAGAAAATACAATTGTTCAGCCTCAAAAGATTTTAGTCACTTTGTTGAGGCGTGTTTTGGTAGCTTTTCTGCTCAACTAGCTAAGAACGGGCCCTATAAGAATCTAGAAAAAGAAGCTCAAGATCTTTTAGCAGTCCTTCACGAAAAACTGGAAAGAAGGAGGAGAGACTTGCAAACGGGACTCAGTGTTACTGTCAAAAGCAAAATTAAACTTACAACCCAAGAGTTAAAAATTGCTATTCAACAGGGA
Source organism: Listronotus bonariensis (assembly GCA_014170235.1). Taxonomy (NCBI): domain Eukaryota; kingdom Metazoa; phylum Arthropoda; class Insecta; order Coleoptera; family Curculionidae; genus Listronotus; species Listronotus bonariensis. The sequence continues at coordinate 179,155 of JACEGR010000170.1, read as the reverse complement.
GCAATGATGCTTGAAAAGTTTTACCCAAGCCACATTTTTCAAAGGTTAGGTTGTACAGAGGAAGAATTTTGGGACAACAAAGCTTTAAGTCCGGGAGATTGGGCTGGATTGGCGGGTTTATTGTATTCTGAGCTTTTTAGTTTGGATTTCTTGACACCCTTGGACCACACAGATACCACTTTTAGGTTGGATCCACATCCACAAGCTGATTTGATGAGATATACAGAGATGGTGCAATGTGCTCAACTGGGTGAGTTATTTTTAATTATTTTTTTTATAAACAATTTTTATTTTAAAAATTATTAGCTGGTATTATTTTTGTTGTTCATATTTTTTTAGGTGCTGGAGGACCAGATCTCTTAGGAAATGTATATACCCCTAGGGGCAATATTCAAGTTCATTCACCATATTTGGAAGTATCTGCATTTAACCCTAGAGTGAAACAGTCGGCTACAGGAAAAAAAGCTGAAAAGAAAACGTAAGATTTCTACAAAAAATTTTCATTATTCATATTTTTAACACAGAACGGAAGCTTTCACGACCTTGGTTAATTGAGGAATCTTGGTTCTTGGGTTTGGACCGCATCAAATTAAAATCGTTTACCAACTTTTCGCCATCAATTGCACAAGGCATCTTCATGATCTTTACTCTGCGAGATTGGAACATTAAAATTTCAGTCGGTAAATGATTTTAATTTGAAATTAATATTTTTGTTTTAAACGGTTCCATTATTTTAAACAATACATTCAGGGATATCTTGTATAAATTTCATATCTTGGTATAATATGGTCTTTGAAGGTTTTACATTTTTTTTTTTTTGGTTAAATTTTAATCTAAGATACATTGAAAGGTTAATTATTTGCCGGTATACATATTTCAATAAGCTCTATAATCTTAAAAGCATCCTATTATTTGTTAACCTATTTTAGGGAATGCACAACACCACTTGGATCATTTAGAGGCACAAGAACAACTTTATGGATGCCATGGAAACGGCAGTATAGGCCATATTCTCCAGATAAAATGGTAATTCCGTTGCCTGTACCCCACCCTGCTCATATAGCTGTAACTATTTATAATAGGGATTCGGACGATCCTATATCGCTAGAATCTGATATATGTCAAAGTCTCTTGAGATGCATTGAGGAACATCATACTTCGCCAGATGACAGTGGTAAGATTATTTGTTTTACAATTTTTTTTTTTTCAGTCAACCTCCTATATTTATTTACCTTGTTAGTGGATTATCAGCCTCTCTACGATAAAAATTACCATTAGATTTGATCTATGATTAAATGTGCTTATTATATTTTATTTTTTTGATTATTAGTTTTTAGTTATTCTGATGAAGTCTACTATGGTAGCTGAAAGCTAGATACTCTAACTAAAGTAGTTATAACAGAGCATCGAGGACAGGGGTCTCCAATTTTTCATTAGGGGTCCTTTTTTAAAATATCTGTCACGGTCTGAAAAGAAAAAAGACCCCCGGGCCGCTCGCCTTCACTCGGCTCACACGCGTTGACTGACGATCTTGGGCTTTGCGCCAATTCGTAGGCGACTCAACTATAGCAAAGACAGCATGGAAATAATGAAATTGTACTTAACAAGGTCCGCACAAACTGGGTTGGCGTTCCGGATTCGGACCGCGCTGTGCCAATTTGTGATTCCTGATCTAGGACCTTTACTGCTCCTTCTTTTTTGAAAATTCTTAGGAAATATCATGATTTGACAGTGTAACTTGTTTACATCAACGACATTACCACCCTTTGTCTTTATAGTATAAAAGTTTACTTTTTTAAACTTTGTGCGTCCTTAACTTGTAATAAATTAAATAAGTAGAAAAAAAGTTATTTTCTTCAAACATGCTCAGACCTGTCGATTAATATTTTAAGTCGCGCTTTATTTGAAACAAATATTTATACAGTATTCAAAAATTGAGACTTGACCTTATGGATGATTTTTTTTTTAATCGGTACCCGATGCTGTTTTAAAGAATATTTTTGGTGGGTGCCTGGGAGTTTAGCTATGGGATCCGATCACCTATGGACCTGGACTATCAATCCGGAAAAGCTAGAAAGCTTTTCAAAAACCGCAATCATGTTCAACCTATTCTATGGAGCTATGAGGATAAAACCATAGTAATCTATTCGGACAGCCAGGCAGCCATCAGGGCACTCAGTTCATGCAAAATCAGCTCGAAGCTGGTGCGGGACTGCGTAATTGCCCTGGAAGAGGTGGGTGCGTCCAACAAGCTAACCATTGCCTGGGTACCAGGACACGAAGGCCACGAAGGCAATGAAGAAGCCGATAAATTGGCAAAGGAGGGGCTGGTAGGACAATGGTAGGTCCTGAGCCCTACTGTGGTATTCCATCATGCCAGGTAAGGTCATCCATTAGATCATGGATTATGAGGGAATCACAAGACTGGTGGAGGAGAACACCAGGACAGCGTCAGGCGAAAGTGTTCATCAAGGCTTACTCGCCAGAATTTACAAAAGACCTTCTGAATTATAACCGGAAGGCAGTAAGAATAATAGTGGGTCAACTGACAGGTCTTTGCAGACTGAATAAACACATGGAAACTATGGGCCTGGCAGAAGAAAACCTATGTAGGTTCTGCCAGGAGGAGGAAGAAACCGCAGAACACATATGGTGCTACTGCGAAGCCCTTTGTCGTCTGCGGTTTGCAAGGCTGGGTGAAGAAAACCTAAAGCGGCAAGATATACCAAGGGGCCAGTTTCAAGCTTGTGGAGTCTGATTAAACAGACCGGCTTGGATAGCGTGCTCTAACCTATGGACGGAGGACACACAATAAACCTGAGCAGGTTGCAGTGTTAGAGGATATGCAATCCACCTCCTAATTTAATCTAATCTAATCTAATCTAACCTATTCTTTAAAAAGGAAAATAATCCTCACACTGTATACTTGTTTCGTGCAGTCGACCATTTCTTAAGCAAAATTATTCGTCTATCTGCGTATACCTGTTTATGTTTAGTTTTTGCTATATGACAGTACTTTTCTAATCTGCGAGTCTAATTTCCAATCTCACAGCATCGATATTAATGTAATGTCATATGCAACACTGTGTATTTGAGAGTGGGAGAATAGACCCACTGGAATTTTCGTTTTGAAATAAATTTGTATTGAAAACACCAAGAGCTAACCCACATAACCCCGGTTCCCCATAGTAGCATAAAGATATACACTCCGAGTGGAGGTCTTAGTTTTTTAAATCTCATATCGATATTAATTAATATTATTTACTTTTCATTTCATTTTCGTAAAGTGGTACCATAAACTTGGGTATTTTTAGGTATTGGACGCTTCCGAAGCGGCGATGATTCCTGTGGTACCATAAGCTCTAGCTCCGGTACTCTAGATAGTCCCCCAACTCGGGTGGATGATTCGAATCAATCAACAGAGGGTGTATACCAGTGGACCTTAAGCAACTGGGGCCAGAGAAAGCGTAACAATTCGGGAAGTGTAAGGGTAGATTTAGCAAGTCCGGAAGATGTCACTTTGGACAGTGACAGTACCAGGGTTGTGTTTAGTACATATGGCACAACAGTATGAAATGTTAAATTTTGGTATTTAAGTAGATTGGTGAATGCATTTTGATTTTCAAGTTGGTTGGATTGATCGGAATTAATTCTATAAATATATTCTCTTTAAACTCTTTACACTTCCAAACGGACAGAGATAATACTGCCCGAAATGTTTTGTTTTGTTTTGATGCGAAGCCGATGAATGAAGGCCAAATGGAACATACGTTTCCAGAAAAGAACGTGAATAACAGAGAATCTTAAGTTAAATTTGATGTAAAATTTATAAGTTAAGATTAAAAAACAATTTTGGTCTTATAGAAATAAACCTTTGGGATATTTACTTGGTGGTTAAATGCTTTTAATTTTTTGTTTTCAATGTGTGTTTATTTTTATATATATATATATATATATATATATATATATATATATATATATATATATATATATATATATATATATATATATATATATTTATTTATTTATTTATTTATTGAACAACAACTACAGGCGGATACATACAATATCTAAGCCTAATTACATATATATATATATATATATATATATATATATATATATATTTTCTCCAAAATCAACGTTTTATAGTTTTTGACATAGATGTCACTTTATTTAAAACACAATCGTAATATCTTTTCCATATGATCCACCTGTTTTTCTCCCAGGAATCAAACTACTACTGACTAAATATTGGTCGCGTATTAGGTGATCAGTTCAGAGTAGTCAGCGCACATATCTTAAAAATCATTTTGCTATTTCTTTAAGAAAACTAGTAATTTATGCAATGTATCCAAATGAAAAATGGGGAAACCTTTTCTTCATTTGCTTTTGCTTATATTGTCCTTAAACAGGAAAAGATGGAGGCAATAAAGAGCCAACGTCGAAGGTCATAGGTAATAATACAAAAAATGTTTTATTTTTTTTTACGAAAATCGGGTTGTTTTAGCGATTTTATTCATTTATTTTTAATTACTAGATAGTGTATGAAGCTTAGTGACTTTCAAGTATGTCCAGCGTTACACTACTAATCACCCTGTATGTTAATATTTTTACTTTTAAACGTTTCCTACCCTACTAACTTGGACATCAATATGTAAAATGTATGGTAGTATGGTTTTGCTTTTTTATGCTCTCTATGAGAAACCCATGTTTAGGTGTAAATTTTTTGTTGCATTTCGTCAATACTTACAAGCTTGCAAGCTCTTTGGGGAAGAGTCGAGTCTTACTGATGGTTAAATTTAATATTGGCTAATCAGAAAAATGAACAAAAATAGTTGCTTAAAATAATCTTTTAACTACACTAAGCACATAAAGACACTGCTTAATCAATATTATCTTTAATAAAATATGTTGACAACATGAACAAATGTGTCATAAAAAAAAATAACTTAAGTTCTACAGTTTTGTGGCGCTGAGATTAAAAAACTTCTGATTGGTAAATATATTTTAACCATTTTATCATATATTAGTCACTGGGCTAGTAATGAAATTCATTCATGGTAATAACACTTTTAAAACATTTTTAGGAGGGTTCCTTTTGACGAGTCTACCACGAATATTCATACCTCCATATATGGAAGCGCCTTGTTAACCCAGCCTGTCAATGTCAAATGTTTCGAATGTCGGACCGGGCAAACGCGTCACTTTTTCTCGAACGTCGAACAAGTTTACCACATTGTTTTACATGCAATTATTAAACATTGTGCCAAAAATCGTAAGTGTTATAATCCCGAAATCATAAGGCCCATTTACCTGTTTTAGGTATCGGATTGTATGGGTTTCGTAACTGTAATCCTTACGATTTTTGGTACAATGTTTAAAAATTCCATGTATAAAATTGTGGTAAACTTGTCCGACAAAAAAGTGACTCGTTTGCCCGGTCCGACATCCGTAACATTTGACATTGACAGGCTGGGTTATCGCGCCACTTCCATATATGGCAGTATGAATATTCGTGGTAGATTCGTCTAAAGGAACCCCCTAAAAAGGTTTTGAAATTGTTATTATCATGAAGTGAATTTCATTACTGGCCCAGGTACTATAAGCATTGCCCTTTGAGAAACCACCATTTAAATGTTTTAGAAATTGTGCATCAATTGTGTTAAAACCATAGCATAACAGAGTGTTCCAATTTAAATGCATTTATTCACTGTACTTTTCTTTTGTAATTCTTTATATTAATATAAGCGCTCTTATAAAATCTTAAGGCTTTTGAAAAAATAAATATTTCCCTTTAGTCTAACATCTAAAGGTTTCCAGAAAAGCGGATAGTTTATGCTATGGTAAAACCATATTTGCAAGCGATTTGTTTATAAAATAGCTCTCTGAAATGATGATCTGATATTCCAGAATATTTTAAACATTAATAAGAAATAATTTATTTTATTTTTACTACAGCTTTAATTTTTTCTAGTGATTGTTTTATTTTAGAATTTTATTTACTAGTTTTTAGTCTGTATATTTTTACAAAAGTACCTAATAAGTGAAGTTTTAATATTTCTAGGTTTATTTATACAGGATCGTAGTCTCTGTGCTAGATATTTTCCTGCAATTATGTGTTTTCTATTTTTAATAAAAAGGAATCTTAATTAAACAAAATAATTATTACCTTAATTAAAAAATGGATACCGATTACCCATTAAAATTATGGAGCAAAATAAATAGTCCGTTACAACCTGTATTGTAAAGATTAGAGTTGTCGATTTGACAAAATATACATCCTTATGATATTTTTTAAACTATTTAGTTACCTGTCTCTTTAAATCAAATGCTTTGCTGTATGGTTATAAAATTTAGTTGTTTAGGATACCTATACTTTTCTTTGCTTTAAGGTTTGTTATATTATTTTGTAATGCATGTTCTTTTAATTCCTAAGTTGTCCACATGTGGAAAACTTTTTAGTATTAATTTTACAAAAAAAAGGTATTCTTTACAAACATTTCAGCTTTATGAAAAGATGGCATACCACTAGTAAAAAAAAATATCGTAAACAATATCAATTATGTAATATTTTAAATTTTTAGATTCGATCCTATTAATAATAATGGGTCAATTCCTTGGGCTTTCGGTGTAGTGTAAATTACACTGCGCCATTAATTAGCTGATTTCTAATACCCGAGTGGTGTAGGAAAACGCCGGGAATGAGAAAGTGAAAAATGTAGTGTAAAATTTATGATGTCTTCCCTCAGGTTTTTACTTGTACATTAAAAAAATGTTGTATCTTCATTATTATTAGCAACAACGAGTTTTAAAAAGCAAGAACCGATTAACTCTGATAAATCCATATTATGAAGTTTCATAACCTCATATTTATAATTTTCAGCTGTTCAAAAATATGCAAATCACGACAAAGGAGTGTAAATGTGTAAAAAGTGTACAGTGGTGTACACTTCTGTTAGCAAAGGAATAGACCTGGCGTAACTTACTTATTACACTGGGTAAGGTATCTGAAACATACGGTATATAGTATGCATTAATATTTTTCTTTTTTATTAAGTCGGGAAAATATTTGGAACATTGACTGTTATGATAATTACAAATGCTTATTGTGAACATAATGCAAATTAATAATTAAAGTAATTTTAGAGACTTTTTATTAGGAATTAAAAATCTTTAAATTTAGTAACATAAAATTACATAGCGATTTTATAAAGGGCTTAAATTGCTCAAAATTTATTGGTGTTCGTTTGGTTATACAAAAAGTTGTTTTATTTATATCCATAGACAAAATTGTTTAAAGCTACATGTTATACAGCAATAAAAGATGTCATTTATTATCTTACAAGATTAAGCCTTTAAAGGTCTCGGCATATAAATTAGGGCTATACTTTTTATGAAGTACTTTTGTTGGAATTTAATTTTTAACAACGTAAATAATATGTGACTCATTGAAAATATTGGTATCTAGTTTGCTGTAATATTAAGCATGCACCATTGGTAGCATTGCATCTTGTCAAATTGAATTGGATATTTGGTGCAATATGCGGAGCTGTATACAAGCCAAGCCAGTTCAAAATTACCATAGCCATTTTTTTCCAATGCATGGAAAGAAGGCAGTCTACCATGAGACCAACCCGTCTACGTATCAGGAAAGGTCTCGATGCAGGCATTCTTTGTCTAATCTCTACCTGCTAGTGTTTAACACATGAAAACATAACTGATAAAATCGAGCTGGCATGACGTGTATATAATTTGCAATAATTTATAAGGCTCTCTTAGATTTTTGTCTAGTTTTAATAGATAAACAAATTTGTACCAGATGCTATCAGGCTGGTCTAGGGCCTAACATGCCATAAAAATAAATGACAGAGGCATAAAATAATCGTATTTGTATCGTAAACGTATTTATCGCTAAACATTAAAAAAGGATGCTCAATATATTATAAGCTAAAGGTAAAAAAAAAGCAAAATCGTATTGAAAATAAACGTTTTCAGACGTGTTGGTTGTTAAACCTTTTGATTTCTAGATCAGTGGAAGTTAATGCGTCACCTTTTTTATATTAAAATCAATATTTTATTGTTTTCGTTAGCTAGAAAGAAGTTATTATAAGATAAAAAAACTTTAAATACGATTAGTTTATTCCAGGTGTATGTATGTTATCAGTAGCAGGAAAATTAATAAACCGCCTTTTCCAGTAAATTCTAATACTTGATACCAGGGAAAAGTCAAAAGAAATTGATCTTTCCTTCCACCTTTAGTACCTAAATAAAATAATTTTGTCCAACATTTAAGATAAGCTTATGAAAATAAACGAATTTTCAAGTTTGCATTTAAAAGATTAAAAATAAGTGACTAAAATGTTCTTATTTAATTTTGTTATTACATTTTTACTAGCTAGGATTTTTGACAGCTGACATAAGTTTTAAAGAACCATTTTATTTCAAAATGGATACTTCCAACTTTAAGCATAAAGGGTTATCATCCATTTTTTAGTGGCATAAATTTTTTTTATCTTAAATTTAAAAACTTTGAATTGTGGTAAAAAATTAAACTTTAAAATTGGAGAGGAAACCCTGAATGCTTGTCTAGATAGTATGTTAGGGCAAATTAAAACGTTAATTTTTTAAAATCTCAAACTGCACTTGTAAAATATTTTAGTATACTAATTTGTTATGTATTTTTATGATTTTATAATCATTGTATTTGTATTTTGAGCTGCTACAAAGTGCTTTGTATTTTTTGTAAATATTTTACATATTTATTATATTCTGTAGAAATGCATTATCGTATTACAATAGTCAATTTATTTTTAGCTTATGTGAGTTTATCAAATAATTTGCTCTTTTTATTATAATCATGCCAGCGAATAGGTTTGACCTATACTAGTCTAATGACCATTTCCACCAACTTTTTATGACAACAGTTGGTGGAAATGGGCATTAATAAGACGTTTTTAATAAAATTTGCATATATCGTTTTTTAGGTTTCTTGCTCTGTCCGTTCAAAAATGAAAACATCATTTTATAAAATTTAAAAATTTCAATAATTTTAATTTTAATTTTGTGTTTTTACACAAAATATGTTTTAAGAAGAGTAAAAGTATTTGTCCAAATTTCACATTAAAATATTGCTGTGAGATTGATGCTTTGTGTTAAATATTGTTTAATAAAACGCATTTTAAGACTGAACAAGATTATTTTTATTTGAAATTTTTAAAAATAAGGTTATACAGAGTATTTAAAAACCTATTATATGTTAAATCCGATATTTTTGAAGTTGCAAAGTTTTTCGGGAAACGAGTACTGTAAACGAAAATTTTTCTAGGTCCACCAACTGTTTTAGGGGATCCTTAGCGTAAGGTAGAGAATATTTATATAAAAAGATATTCTCTACCTAGAGTTAGGACCCCTTAAAAAGTTGGTGGAAATGGGCATCAACGACGTAACGAGGTGATTTCTACAGTTATTTCTTTAATTTCTTTAAATTACACGGGGTAACGTGATCGGCAACCGTTGGAGTTCATAATTAGTGGGGACAAAAAGGGGCTCTGAGTGAAGTTGTAAAACAGGGGCAAGTGTTTTTCGTACAATCAGCACGCGAAGTAAATATCAGAAAAATATACTGATATAATAGTACCTTCCTTTCCTACCAACGCTGTTAATATCCGGTTAGCACGGCAAAGAGGAAAGCCTGCCTCTAATAATAATATACTCGAAGGATCCGTCAGTTCGTACAAAAAAGGAACCCTTTAAAAATATTGTCATGTAAAAAGAGTAGTTCTTGGCTAGTAGTTGTACCAAGATTTCTAAAAGAAATCTTGAGTTTTACCTCTTGTGCTCTTACGTCGTTGTTGGTTTATCGATAGGTTTCTAATTATCGATAGAATTTTTTAGCTCTAGTTCGAGTTTTATAGTGAAAACCATTGGAAACTAGTGTGGTACTGATGCGTGCTGATTAGTCGTGTTAATTTTTAAATTTAGGTTTTTGTTTATCTCTTAGCTACCTTTTTGGGCACCTTATATAAAGAAAAATACCAAGTAACTATGCTTATTAGGTATTTAGACTTTTACAACCAAAAAAATACATTTTTATTGTAGTACCTAACTAGGGTTAAACTAGACTTTTTAAATTGAACCAATGTAATAAAATTAATAAAAATACATTTTTTATTTAGGTGCTTTTCTCAATTAAAAGTGGCTAATGCCCATTTTTACCAACTTTTAGGGGATTTTAAGCGTTAGGTAGAGAATAATAAGTCTATGTTAAGTGTATATAATTATTCCCTACCTAGCGCTAAGGATCCCCTAAAAAAGTTGAGTAGAAAGTTGAAAACAATTTAGGTAAAAAATATATTAATGTTTTTAAACTACTGTTTTAATAGCTACAAGATCTCGGACTGTATACTATTAATACCCAAGTTTTTTATAATATTCCATAGTGAAATAAAAATGATTTTTTTTACTAAATGTTATAAATTCGTGAATAGCATCCCCAAGTATCTAACAAAGAAATGTTTGGATTCATAAAAAAGGGTTGTAGTATTATCTAAACCAGCTGTTCAAAAAACTGTAAATCTTTTATTATTACGTATCTACTTCATTTTAACATTTTTTAAATAAAATAACATTAAAAGCACAGGTAAAAATGCAGGTGCAACAATCATTTTTCATCAAAACAACAGCGTCCTTGAATCCGTCAATTTCCCATGATTCTTTGGGCACGTGATCACTTTTCGTGACGCTGATTCGTAATTCGTGAGCGTGCCCTGCGTGGATTCGTTGCGCGCCAGTGATAACAAAATGCCGTCAGAGTCTAAACCTTTGTTGACAGCTCAAACGGAAAAGCCAAATCATTACTCGTAAGTGTATTTTTAGTGCGCTATTTATGTCGTGACGTATTCCGTAATGAGTTTGGTGTAATTAAATGTGTCTATCATCTTGAAATCTGTGGTTGTTTTGTAGATATCTGAAAGAATTTCGCGTCGAGCAATGCCCGCTCTTCTTACAACACAAATGTACACAGCATCGGCCTTTCACCTGTTTTCATTGGCATTTTATGAACCAGAGGCGCAGGAGGCCCGTTAGACGCAGGGATGGTACTTTTAATTATAGTGCAGATAATTATTGCACAAAATATGACGAGACAACAGGCATTTGTCCCGATGGAGACGAGTAAGTTTGCTTTTTTGGTTAGCTCCATCTGTCATTTTTTACTTATGGTGGGTGTGACATTTTTGAGGCGCATTTATCTTTTTAGATTTTTTAAAGCGGCACCGAGTGTAATTTAACACCTACAAGGTCCTACCTTGTATAAAAATACATTAACAGGTGGTGCCAGTCTCAAAATAGATTAAATTTCGTATGAAAACATATATTTTAATCGTCTGTCGACCTTAACCCAACTTCACAAATAAAAACATTTGAAAACCACAACAAAACTATCCTACCATGATCTTGGATAACTTTTCATTCATTGGGTTATGTAAGAAAGAATAAAGTGTCATTGTTTATTTATATTTTTTTATATTTTCATAAATATGTTAATATTTTTAACTAGTTAACACATTATTTGGTAATTAAATGGCAGTCAAAAATTTAAATACAATCATTAATATAATTTCCTAATCCTTAAGCTAAACTGTGAAGCAGTTGAATAGGTTTTTCTATAAGTAAAAAAAAAACTCTTCTGGAAAAAAAAACAAAAAATTTAGTTTAAAATATTCAAAGAATAGATAATGTTTTATGTTAAACCATTTTAAAATTGTTGCAGTAAAACTTTCTTCATTGTTGTGTGCCACATATTAGTTTAAAAAAGGGTTGTTTCAAAAATGCATTTAGAACCTAATGTACTTAGATACCTAAAAGGTTAGGAATACTAAGTTGTAACTGTTATTAAAATGTACACAAGATTTAGTTATATGCAAAAAATTGTGACCTAATTTACTTAAAGCTCTTTTACATATTTTATGGAATAACAAACACTTGGTATGGTTTTAACCAGAAACTAGACTAAGAAAAAAGACTAAACTAAATATATCATACATAAGAGATCATTAATAACTTCCTAATACAGTTCAATTTTACTTCACTTTAATTTTAAAATGCAAAGTCCAGCACCAATACTTTACTTTGTAGACAAGTGAATGTTTACAAATTACAGTAGGTACCTAGGTACACTGTTATGAATTTTGATTCAAGGCTAGGACAACACTAACACAGTTATGCCTGTATACAATTATGATAATGATCTTAATAATTGAAGCAAACCTAGATCTATTATATGGTTATATTATCTGCTTATCTTAACAGGTCTTAATTTGTGGTCAGTTTTAAGGTGCCATATTAAAGAAACATAGATATCCTATTTTACTGTCCTTTATTACCATGTAAAGGGTGAGTCAGAAGTCTGACATAGCTCATTTACTTATTATCCATAAAACTTTTTAAATTTCTTTTTCCATGGGTATACAGGGTGTAAATTAGGTGATTACTTTAATTTTAAATTGAGAGCCAGAGCCGACCATCCCACAATTCAAAACTTACATACTTTAACGCGTATTTTCAATAGAATAAAACTTATTTATCATAGCTAAAGTGGACTTAGTAAGCTACCACTATCCTATATTAATTCTTAGCCTACTTTGGTTCAGATAAATAATTTTTATGCCATTGAAAATACTCGTTAAAGTTCATTTTTTGAATTGTGAGTGGGTCCGCTCTGGCTCTCAACACCTTAAATATAGGAAATATTGTAGTTTCTTTTTGAAAAATAGAAAATTCAGGACATTTTCTCTAATGCTTTCATTTTCCCAAAATCAAATTTAAGTTGCCTGGGCAGACAATTACCTAATAGATCATATTTGTACATCTTAATAATAACATGCATTGGGATATAACAGGTGGTCGAGGAGACAACTTAGAAAAATTAAAACCTCCAAAACATTCTTATTTGAAATGGAACACCCTGTATCTCATACCACACTGTATAAGTAATAATATCTTAACCCCTATGTGACCAAGTCATTTGAACATATTAAATTCAGTTTTAGAGACCCCAAAAACCTACAGTAGTGAGTAGTCATAACTAGAGCCCCAGGTCAGAACAATTTTTTTGTGCAGCTATGTATTCTAAGAGTACATGCTTACATCACTTTGAAAGTTCCAAGTTAAAAATTTTAATCCACAATTAAATTATGTATGTCATCTGTTATAATTTTGGTACAAATATTTTTTTAAATTTTGTAAATATGGGTTATAATACTTATTGGATTTTAATTTGCCTCTTCGGAAATAAGTAGTAGGGGCTAATATAAAGTTTGTTACCTGAAACATTTGCAGGGCTGTTAGGATGAAAAATCTGTAAAAAATTTATGATTAGAAGAAAAAGAAAAACATTAAATCATTCCCTGATGTGTATAGTTGGTTCAAGATTTTTACAAAATAGTCTTTAATGGGTGTTTTATAGATTAAGCAACTACTTTATCTTATTTTTGTATTGCAAATAAAATGATTTTGAAAAATTCTATATGTTGTATATTATTCAGTTATAAGAAAAGTATAGTGTGCAATACATTTAAAATGAATTAGAATGGAATGCATACTGCAGTGATTTGTAACATCAAGCACAGCTATCTTTAAAAAAAAACTTAAATGCAGTTTTAGGTAAAAACATGATTCGAATTTGAAAGCATATTTTACCAAAGAAATTATTAATAATATTCATATAATCCATTGTACTGATTTGATTGTTAAATCTCTACTCTAGTCCGATTATCCCAAAAGTTAAAAAAATCTGGCAAACTCTTCTTAAAAGAGTTCTTAGAGTATACATCTCATTAAGTCCTATTTACAGGATAGATCTCAAGCGGTGAGGGTCTCTGGGGTGACATCAGGGGAGAGTATGATAAATATAGGAGTGCCCCAGGGGTCGATCCTGGGCCCTATTTTATTCCTTATCTATATAAATGATCTCCCAGAAATAGACCATTGGGTCAAATTTACAGTATTCGCCGATGACACCACAGTGGCCTTTGCAAGGGATATGCTTGCAGGTACGCTTGAGGGTTTTATGGCTGCGCGGGAAAAGGTAAATGATTGGTTTAATACTAATAAATTATTGTTAAATGCAAGCAAAACGAAGCAGGTGATGTTTTCAATGAGAGATGTGGGTGACTTGAACGAGGACCTGGATGAAATCAAATTTCTTGGTGTTAATTTAGATACAGAACTGCAATGGAGCGCGCATATAAACAGCATATGCAAAAATTTAAACAATGGTCTCTTTGTTCTAAGAAACCTCTCCAACTCACACTCACAATCTCGGAACCGGACATTGGCATTTTAATCGCTCGTCACCTCACAGATGGCTTGGCAAACCACTGTGTAGTATTCTGCCTACTCCAGGTAGTAGTTATTTAAAAAATAACGTCCGTGGTGGCACTACCGCGTTGTCTAAAGGTGCTGTGAAATGCAAAAATTGCATGTTTCAGTGCTTGGATAACGTTGACGGAACAGCGTGGAAAAAGGGGTTAAACATCTAATAACCCGACACCCACGGTACTCTGGTACTTAGGCATAAACCCTTCGTGGAGTGTTAAACAGATTAAAAAAAATAAAAAAACTGTATAACTTCTTTCATGTTAAAAACAGCCTATCACTCCGTCTTTCACACACATCTCACATACTCAATACTAGCTTGGGGACATTCTGCAGATACTAATAGAGTGTTTGGCTTGCAACGGAACGCCATAACAGTCTTGGTTGGTCTTGGCTTTAGGGATGACTGCAAACAAGCTTTTATCTCATTAAAAATCTTAACTGTGCCCTCTCTATATATCTTTGAAAATTTAAAATATATCAAACGAAACCAGACAAAGTTTGAGGCACATCAGGACAAACATTCTTACAACACCAGACACAAACAAGATCTTGTACCGGCGTACTGGAGACTAAAAAGGTGTCAGAATAGCCCAGGATACTGGGCAATACATTTTTTAATGTGTTACCTGAACAAATAAAGGTGCTTCCATTTGAGGAATTTGAAAAAAAATAAAAAGGTTTTTATTAAATGAAGCTTTTTATTCAATAGATGAGTACCTCTGCTCCCAATTTTAGTTTAAACATAATTACAAAAAAAAAAAAAATCTCATTTTAAATGAAAAGTCTTTTATGTCATTTTGAATAAAAGTAAAAATTTTTGTTACTTATAGTTTTTAACTTGTAATATACATATGTATACATTTATGTTTATTTAAATTCTGTGATATTGACGATTGTAAGGCTGTGGCTATGTAACATGAATAAAGAATTAATAATTATTAAGAAGTGTCTCATTCTTAGTACACCTGGATATCTTTTACCTACATTTTTTTGATATGATATTGATGTTTTAATGTGATATTCAGTGTGTTAACGGATGGACTTGTCTATACCTGTAATGTTGTTTATTTTTTAAGATTTCAAAAAAAGTTAGTCTTCATGAAAATTTTTGCTTCGTCTGAAATGCTACAAGCTTAATAAACTTCGACATAGGATATCGCGGGTGAGCTGGCAAAACCTCTTTTCTGCATTTTAACCATAAATATTACATTTTTTAGATTTAAAATTGTACCACAAAAAACACTTATTACTTAAAATTTCTTTTTCCATAGATGTGTTAAATTATATATTTCAAATCCTGACCCAAAAAAATAAAATAATTTAACCACTAGCAGAATAAACAGCTTTCTGGTCATCCTGCAAAAAAATGGTCGAAATCAGATAGGAGATTTTGCCAGGTCAACCTTGATATACAGAAATTTTACAGGTATAGTTAAGTCTATCCGTGCACTGAACACACACAAGGTATATGAGCTATACTAGGTGTATTTTTAAGCCATAAAATAGATCTGTAAAAATGGAAAATTTTTGCAAAGATTAGCAGATAGGAAGTATTGCTAGATCATCTGAGATATAGATTTTTAATTTAATACACTTCCACTTTTAAAAATAATGAAGATTTTAACCATTTTTGTTATATTGGATCGTCTTTATTTACACAGCATATTCAAAAGTAGGGCTGGCAAAAACCGAAAAAAAGCAAAACCGGTTAACCAGATAAAAAAAGAGGGTTTTGGTTAAAACCGGTTAACCGAATATTTAAAAACCGGTCTTTAAAACCAATATACCAAAATCGGTTTTCTAAACCAAAAGACTAAAAACGGTTTTCTAAACCGAAACCAGCTTTTAAAACTGAAACACCAAGAACGGTTCTCAACTAAACAAAAAAATTGGGGTGCCCATTTGAAAAAACAAAGTTGATATGTATATGACCTAAAAATTGTAGTCAACGTCACAAACTAGTGATACCATTAAATTTGTCCCTTTATTTCAAACGAGTTTTACTTAAAACATTTTTTTCTAAAATGCGCCGTTTTCCGGTTATTTGCCTATTTAAAGTTGAATGGACCACCCTGTATAATCTGTCAACCAATATCCGATGTTAAAAAATAAAAGGTATTTATTTTAATTTTTTTTAGATATAAACCGCAATTAACCAAAAACCGACTTATTGATAATTGAAGAACCGGTTTTCGGTTTTGGTCCGACTATCTAAAAAACCGGTATTCGAAAACCGATTATCCAAAAACCGGTAATCAAAAACCGGGTTTTTAAAACCGGTTAACCGGTACTCGGAAACCTATTTTTAAAACCGGAATACCGGTATTCGAAAACCGGTATTTCAAATGCGGTATACCGGTATTTAAAAACCGGTTTTCGGTTTTAGCCAGTTATTCGAAAAACGGTTAACCAATTAACCGAAAAACTGGTTTTGGTTGCCAGCACTAATCAAAAGTCATTTTACCCACCCTAACCAATATATTTAGGAGAAGATGTCCAAACATCTTAAAACTAAACAGATTACATATTTCGGGGTATACAGTGTAAAAAATGGACTGAACAGTGCATTTGCAGGTGTTATTAAAAATCACCGTCGAATTTAAAATACTAGGTGTTCTTTACATTGTTTTAGTTGTCCGTATTTGCACCGAACAGCTGGAGATACAGAAAGGCGATATCACTTAAGATATTATAAAACATGTATGTGTGTACATGATACAGATTCCAGGGGTTACTGTGTAAAAAATGGACTGCACTGTGCTTTTGCCCATGGTAGTCACGATCACCGTCCCCCTGTTTATGACATTAAAGAAATACAGGCCTTAGAGGCCGCAGAAGCAGAGGGTAGTTGTTCTTCTAATGGGCCTAATGCCTTGGATAAGGAAAGAAATTTAATGAATGAGGATCCTAAGTGGCAAGGTAGGTATTTAAATACTTTTAAAAATCAATAATTTATCCAATAAAAACGCAAAAATAATTATATTATATTTTGATATATTATAATTAGAAAAAGAGTTAAATGTTATTGTATTTTTCATGGGAGAGACGTTACAAAGATTTTTAAAGAAAAAATAAATTGATATGGTTTTTGTAAGATACATTTTTTTATCTTATTAAAAAATAATCATTGCAAGGTCATCCGATTTTGATACAGTTACATTTTTCTATGTACCCCATTTATTTTCTTTTAAATTATTGAGTTGAAATTCTTAATTGTCAAATTGCTTACTTTACAATTGATACAAAAAGTTCAAGGATTTCATAAAAAAATAATACATCAGGTAAAATTTTTCATGTGATTATACATTATTTAAATGTTAAAGTTAAGCCTACTTTCGTTTTCAATTGGTTAAATAAATAAATAACTTGAAAAATATTAATTTTTCGAAAAAATTGGTCGTTTTGGTTCAATAATAGTCAAAAAATTAAATAAAATTTAAAAAATAACAATTGCGATTTAAAAAAATTCTGACGAAAATTTGTGCTAGCATGGATCGTCGTAATCAGAGTTTTATTCTGAACATGATTCTGAAAAAATTCCGTGAGAATAATTTCTGATAAATTAGCGCCCATACGAGCTAGTCTGTATTGGTATTTTTATGAATGGTGCTATTTAAATTAAAACATAGAAAAAACTAATCGCAGGTTCTTTAAAATGCAAAAACAAACATGTCTTATTTTTGAACCAAACTATTTTTTATCAACCAGTTCAATATTTTGCATTTATATACTCCATTTATGTTTAGTTTAATAATTGATATAAATATGATACAAGTTATGCTAAGTTTTACATCATATTTTTAGACACAAATTTCGTATTGTCAAATTATAAAACTGAACCCTGTAAGAGGCCTCCCAGACTATGCAGACAAGGATATGCATGTCCTCAATATCACAATAGCAAAGATAAACGGCGAAGTCCGAGAAAATTTAAATACAGGTTTGAAGAAGAATTATATAGACTCATTTAGTGTATGTATACTCTCAACAAAAATTATCCTTCTATTCAAAAATTTATAGTACAAATTGCATTGGTATAACACTTCGTTTCTATAGCTAAGTTGGTTTAATTATTAGTTTTCTTTATTTAGAGGCCATTTAACAAATATATCTTTTGCCACCCACTTACAACGATAACTAAAAAAGATAAGAGTAAATTTCTTGCATAAAAGTTTAATAGTTTTTTTAAATCTATTATCTTTTGAGCAGAATAAAAATAACAAATGAATATCAAAGAGTTAAGAACAATAAAGAGGTTTTTTTTTTTTAATGAACACCCTGTAAATTATGTCACCATTAAAAAGTTTTTAAAAGATCCTTAAGAAAATACCACATTTGATATCTCTATCTATCTTTATCAGTTTTGAAAATATGGCCATTTAAATGTAAAAAATACTAGACTTAATTTCCATTATACCTATAGTCTTAGGATCCGATAGGAAGTGACCTGCACCCATCTGTTTACCGGATAAAAACTATTTTATATCAAATATAGTATTAAAATGAAGATATTGCCACAGGCTTACCTAAAAATTTATGTTCAGGCAAAGACAATTATAGTTTCACTATAGACACCCAGAACAATGCTAAATTTTCGGGTCATCAGCTTGGACGCTCGCTTCGTGGAATTTATGAAGCGGGTATCCATCGAGTACACACGTAAACAGTAAGTATAATTTTCCGCTTCATAAATTCAGCCTAGCCAGCGTCCAAACTGAAGCCCAAAAATTTAGCATTGTTCTGGGAGTTTATAGTACAACTACAATTGTCTTTGGTTCAGGGCTATATTTAAATTAAAAAAATACCCTCAATTTTTTGAAACACCGTGTATAATGGTAATTTTTATTTATTTTTTTACTCTACATTACATTAAAAGCCATGGAAAATGTATCCTTCTTAGCTCAGTGGAAATTTTGTTTTACATTTAAAAATAATAATAAGAAAAAACTTACCAATCGGTTTCGGTTATGTAATTCCAAAGTTCTGGTTTTCAACAGTAGGTTTAAGGGAAGGGAAAGAAGAGGAATTTAAGGATGTCGCAATTGTTGTTAAACAGAAAATATAACCGTCTGTATAAACCGTAAAACCGCCGTTAAAAACTTAATTCAATCTTTATCTTCATTCATAAAAATCTTACCTATTGGAATACAAGGTTTAAGCTGCTTCAACTGAAGTATTAATATCAACACTCGCTACCGAAGCGTAAAGTCAAGTAACTTAACAATAAAAATGTTTGTCCCTTTGAATAACAAAAGGCAATGTTGCCAATAAAACAAAAATATTAAATTGCCAAGTCAATTTTGGCCTAAACAGGAAATTTTTTAAATTTTTTTGTTTTTAGGCAAGCCTGTGGCAATACTTTTTAAATACGATATTTAATATAAAATGGTTTTTATCCGGTAAACAGATGGATCTTGGACTACTAGGGAATTTCAGCTTAGAACAGGCACTTGTAAAATTAATGTTGTCACTGACACTGACACGAGAAAAGTGTAAATACCCTTGTTTAAATACTATTTTTAATATAAAATAGTTTTTATCCAAAAAACAGATGGATCTTAGACATAAGGAAAAGTCAATAAATCAGTGACAGTCTTATAACAAATTGTTTACTGGTGGCTGCTGTCTGTTTGGTTTTACCTGAACCGATAATTTTGCAATTACATTTAATTGATTAATTCGCTTATTAAAATTTTTTGAAACTTGGCCCGAGGCTCTGTCAGATTGGTCTCTTCAAAAAATGATCTTACATTTTTTCTGTAAAATGTACAGGGGAGCCAATAATTAACCTCCTTAAAATTTTCATGGGATTTCCTATGTTCCGCTCGGCGACGCACCACCCGTTATATTATTACAGAATTGCTTTCTGTATCAGCAGAGCATTGTACCTTACTAAAAACTAACAGCCAGTGTACATAAATGGATATTGGATAGTTTCTGTGGAGAGTGCTTAAGTTGAGATTGTTAGTTTTTAATTTAATTTATCCGTAGAATGTAATAAAACACAAATTTACTAATTTATCCGTTTTTTTGGGAAAGATGTTTTAACCATAAACTTTTAGATCAACGCCGTGTCCAAATGTCAAACATGGCGAGGAGTGGGGTGAACCCGGAAATTGTGATGCAGGAGATATGTGTTCCTATTGTCATACTAGAACTGAACAGCAGTTTCACCCTGAAATATATAAGAGCACCAAATGTAATGATGTACAACAATCAGGATACTGTCCTAGGGGTGTATTTTGCGCTTTTGCACATGTAGAACGTAAGTATTCCTACTTTTATTGTATAAACTTGCTTTCCTTATGCCAACAAAATAATTTTATTCAAAAACATGTATTTAATATTGACATTTTCGACTTTCTAAAAGTTTTAAGTGTCCCTTTTCTGACTTCTTCCGACTTTTATTTAACGGGAGGAGGAGGAAAGTGTCCCGTGGTCCAAAAGTAAAATAACGTAAAAGTAACCCTAGCAACCATCTAAAAATTCTAAAATTTTCCCTACTTGACATTCTGTTAAATTTGACACATTTTTAATTAAAATAAACTTATAATAAAAATAAAACATGGCTGTTAATAGTAAACTCGGTGAAAAGTTTCATTAATATCTCTCGAGAAATGGTTTATCAAGGTGACTAGCTCCCTCTCATCAGTAATGAAGCACTTTCCACCTCAGTATGTAATGTACTTTTATTTATTTTATTAAAATCAACCTAGATATTGTCATAAATTTATATAAAACAACAACATCTACATTATTGTAAGTTTGTTTATATTATTATCAAGTAATTACCTATTACTATTTTTGTTTTGCAGAAGAATTAGGAGTTTCTAGAGATACTGGTGATTCATCAGGCACAAATTTAGGTGAAATACTATCAAATGTTCTTCCCCCTCCTAGTTCTGATAATAAAAAAGAAAAAAGTAGTGAAAGCTCTGTAAGTACTTTTTGTAAAACTATTATTTACTAGAATAAATAGGTTTAGAGATAAAAGTTAAAAATAAGTCTTGATTTTTAAACTTGGATGACTTGTTATTTATATAATATTATTTTTACCTATGTTAAACAAAGGTAAACACTTTATAATAATTTATAACACAAATAATGTATTTTTTAATACAGAATGGCAGTAGTGAAGTAAGCGAATCAGCTTCTTCAACATCATCAATAGGTTCAAATAGCTGTAGCAGTAACAAAGCCCCCGGGTCTCAACTAGCCCATAAAACAATACCTTTCCAAAGACATAATACTATAGGTCTAGAACTAACGAATAAATTGTTACAAATTGAGAAAGATCCTACGTTAGGTAAGTACTACAAGACAATTTAAATTTTTTTGTTTGCTTTAAATTTCTATTTTTACCTGCAAATAAGAATATTGGTAAATTAGGTGAAAAGTTACTTTATTTGAGGGGCCTAGTTTCAAAGTCTACAATCTCCATTTATACTTTTTAATACTAATACAACAGTGGGATAAATGTCCTAATAGTAATTTTTTAGCTATAAATTTGAATAAATTGTCTTTTTGGTCATGCGTATATTTAAAGTATAGGTCCTTAGTTCATTTTTTATTAGATAAAACATAAAAATATTTTTTTTATTTGGAGATTGTACACTTTGAAGCTAGGCCTATCATTAGGTAATTGCACCAAATTTTTATTTAAACAATTGTTTGCTTTTTGGACTGAAAGGTCTGCTATTGTGTCTGTTCTAAATCGCTTATCTGTTTAGAAATTGTGGACACTAAAGTATGCATAGTGTGTTTATTTATTTCAAGTAAATCTGAAAAAACTGAAAGCCTAAAAAGTGCTTAGAATTTAATTCTAACCCCAAATGCAAAAATATTTTTAGCATTTATTTTGAAAAAAGTGAATCCGCTAGAATTTTTTTTTAAGTACAAAATGTACCATTTTATTTCAAAAACTAGCTTTATTTAAACAAACTTCATTTGTTTAAGTCCAAATAAGACTTATTGTTTTGTTCTTTTTTTTTTGGCAACTAGAGCAAATTATTTAAAAAATAGGTTTATTTCTAAAAATCTTTTCAGTACTAAACAAAAAAAATCCATTACATATTTGGAAATGGTAAAATTTATTGACCCTAATCATGTTTTACTCATATCTACATCTATTATTTTATTAGTTCAGCAAAAAACATTCTACCATTTCTTTTTACTTTACTTACTTTACTGTTACAAAAATGGTAGACTGTTTATTTTACTTGCTGAACTAATAAAAAAGAATGTTGGATATAGATAATATTAAAATAAATATAATAATTGAAGGGTAATTTTTAAGTTATGCATGAAATGTAAATACTTGTGCTCAATTATGAGCAAAATATGATTAGAATCAATAAATTATACTAAGGGGTGATTCATTACGAGGTACTTTTTTAAACAATTAAAAAAAATAACTTTATTAAGTAATATTTCTTATCATACGGAAAAACTATATCTTACATTAATTTTTA
The DNA here is from genome assembly GCA_014170235.1 of Listronotus bonariensis. Taxonomy (NCBI): domain Eukaryota; kingdom Metazoa; phylum Arthropoda; class Insecta; order Coleoptera; family Curculionidae; genus Listronotus; species Listronotus bonariensis. The sequence goes on along the minus strand of JACEGR010000170.1, from coordinate 156,305 downwards.
AATATTATGGCTTTTAAATGTTGGCCTTAACTGCGCCTAACATGGTCTGTTCTTAAGCTCCAATTTCCGAGCGCCAAACCAATTCGTTAGAATCATCACGTACACTCGCAGCTACTGCCGCTATATTTTCTGCACTACGTGCTGGATGTGGCTCATTTGGTCAAGAATTATCCAATAATAAAAATTTGAGTTAAAATTTTTGTGATGGTACAGCCAATAGTTGGCTCAGAACGCCGATTATGCGTGGACAATAAGTTGCCCGAAGCGCACGAAACACATTTCTCGGAGAATTATGATTTTCAAAATACAGTTGCACAAGTTTAGACGTTGTGTTGGGGGCTAAGTCTTTTCAGGATAAATTGTCAAACAGTACTAAACACAAATACTATTAACAGTTTGAAATTTGGACCCTCTTATCTATCCAAAAATACCTACTAGAAAAAGTACCACTAAACGAATCACCCCTTTTTTATGAATATTTTACCGTTTTTGTTTATAAAAGACTTAAAATTTTTTTAGAAATAACCCATTTGTCTTATTTTAACATAAACCACTGAAGACATCCCCAAAAAAATAATAATATTGTCTTATTGCTAATTTTATCGAAATTTTCATATTTAGCGTAAATCAATAATGTATGTGGGTGTTTAACAAGAAATATGACTTTCTTGAAGCAAATTGTAAATAGGATTAAATATATTATTAAATTAATACCACATAATATAAAATCTTTGTAATACTAGTAGTTTTGTTTCACCAAAAATAAAATAGTTTTGTTTAATATCCATTTGGGTATTTACAAGAGATAAACGTACAGTTTGATATTTATTTGAGATGATACCAATTAGGTATTTATGTTGTGATAATAAAGAAATATTGTTTTAAACATTTCTAGATCCTTTGGAAAGAGAACAAAGGAAACAAACTTTGTGCTTTGCTTACAGCAGTTTAGGAGGTTCATTTTTCAGCACAGGAAATGACACTGTAGAGAGTGTAGTTGGTAAGTTCTTGTTTTATTTACTATACTATCAAAAATCATTTATTTTTACATATAAAAGACACTAATTTTTAATTTTTGTAATTATTATTTATTAATAGCAGTATTTAAAGTTGTCACAAGTTATCGACCTTGTTTTTTAATGAAAATGTCTACACTTCAGTTGGAGTCTCTTCATTTAGTGTGTTCAGGAATACACTATTTTGTTAGAAATAATGGTGTCTGTCAATAATTTGTACTTAATTTTCGGCCAATTTTTCGATAAAATGTTCTTTTAAGTTGCTTGTTTAATAAATATATAGATAGATCGATAGATATTCTTTATTTGCTTAACAACTTATAGTACATAGATATATACATACTGTGACATATACTTGCAGTGACGTCATAGCATCGTCAACAAATTACAATAAAATTTATATATTTAAAATGAATACAAAAATATAAAATAAAATAATTAAAATCATTTAAATGTAACATAAAGTAAATTGCAACAGAGAACAAATTATAATCACAGAATAAAATATATTCCATGTGGCAACTACAATCCGTTATTAAAAATTGACTTCATAGTATTCAGCCAAATTGTATGGACATATCTCTATCAATAACTTTTTGGTTGCAGTATTATATTTATTTAGACCAATATTCTTAATTTTTTGTGGAAGCTGATTTTACAATAATTTTATTGAACTTCTAGAGATAATTTTTTGTGACAATCATTGAATAGGTATTATCCCAACATTTTTATGTCTTTACAAAAATGGGAACAAGATGTTGCGCTTATAATTTTTCTGGCAAGTTTGATATGTAGACATGAAAAAGAATTTCTCCTTGTTATGAACCTTGTAAAACTTTAATTTTTTTACTTGGAAATAATCTGACACACTTTCTTAAATCACTAAACTTAGAGATAATTAAATATTTATTATGTGTAAATAATTTTTGAAAGCACAAAATTATCGGGTTAATCTTTTTTTTTATTATTTACAAATATTTGATATATTTGATACCAATTTAGTGAGATGATACAATTTTAGCAATTTTGTTTTAGGTAATGCCCTAGATGAACTTAATTTAGATGATCTTAACTTATCTGGAGCTTTAGATAGGGAATTAGAGACCGATTCTCCTACCGTTTCTAACTCAATATCAGTCGGTTTAGCCACATCTGCAGGTCTTTTAGGTAAGCCAAAATTGTATATTGAGATAGAACTACAATTAATTAAATGGACTAAAGTTGGTATTAGCCCAGACTATAGACACCTAAATGTAAACGTTTTAAACGTAACAATTATTTTTCCAACAGTATATTTCGGCTTAGTATAACTGCATTTTTGACCTACTCAATTCCATTTTTTAAAAGTTTGAAAGTACCACTTTTTTAACTTCTACTTTTGACTTACGGAAGGAAGTTTGACTTTACTTTTCTTCCGTGGGTAGAAAGTAAAGTTTTTATTTTCTCTCTAGCACCATCATGAAAAAGAAAAAAATACAACTTGTCTAATTTTTTAGACATCTCCGTGACACCTTTGTGATCAATAAATATCAAGTGTCATTTCTTTGACAAATTACAATACAGTACAGTAAAATTATTTTGATATGCTTTAACACTTAATAATCTAAAAAAACATGGTTGTAAATAAAAAAGTATTTAAACCTCTATGAAAAGTTTCACTATGCCCCTGTGTAAACTATAATAAAACAATTTCTACTTCAGTAGGGTTCGCGCGTTTAGTAAAAAGGCCAACGACGTCATCATTTTTTGCACAAAATCCTGTTATTTCCTCATCCCGTATTTAAAATGTTATTTATTTTTTTAAATCAAATCTTTAAAATGCCTACTTTCTAGGTAACTATACGAAGTCCTCGAAACCGCGATTGAAAAAAGTTACAGAAGATAATGATGACGTCGGTGGTTTCTTTACTAAACGCGCAGATAAATAGATCGTATTTTGCGCCACCTTGTAAAAATTTAATTTTTTCTAATTTTAGGTAGTTCAGCTCCAGTTAACATTCCTAGCTCAGCTCCGAGGGCGTTAGGGGGCTTCAGCCCCAACAATAGTCCTTTGCAGCCATTTTTGTCAGCTGCCAGGTATTCCCAGTCGGACACTTTAGACTTTCTAAATCATGGTCAGATACAAATGAGTAGTAGTGCGTCGAAAATCAATAGTTTTTCAGGATTTTTTGACTTTCAAACGCAAAGTATATCTCCAAATTCCAGAAATCATAATAGTTTTAGCATGTCACCTAGTATAAATAATAATATGGAAGTTGTTAGGTAAGTGTAACATTTAAACTTTTATTACATGCTAAGATAACAATAAACAAAAAACTTTTTTCGCAGTATACATTAGTGTTCCTAAACCTTTGATTTTAAACTTTTGATATTGCTAGATTAAACGCTTCAAATTTGGACACTTTTCCTAGCAGTTGAATATTAGAGCATTTACAAATTTATTTGCAAAAATACATTTTGGTTTTTATAAATGAAATACAAAAAAAAGTACTGTCAGGTAACTAAAGGATCATTAAAAAAGCATATATGTTACAGTACAACTCTGTCATGAACTTGATGATAAATTTAGGCTTTCGTTTTAATATTACTTTATTAATTTAATATACATAGGAGCCCACAATGGGGATTTACTTGAGCGTCATAGAGACCTATTGGGTTGCAAAGTGTAGATGATAAGAAGAAAAAAATGTAATATAATGTATACCTTTTCATCGGTGGAGGAAGCAGCTATAGATTTTTAAAAATCTCAAAAAAATACTGTTTTTATTTTGGCTTTTGGAAATCGTCAGATTATATGTATATTTTTCTTTGCTCTTGAATTATTTCCTTTAAAACAAAAAAATTAACCACGCACGAGATGACGATTCTTTTTACACTCTCAAATTGTCAGATTAGTGGAATATACACTTTTTAGCATGTAATTAACTCTCCCTATCTTAATTTGACGCGCTCGAAAATTTCTGATGGATATTTTTTTACTAATCTTATCCTTTATACTTTACGGGAGGCCTTGTATACAGGGCTCATATTTAATGAAGGTACTTAACCGGGTACAAGGTATCCTCTATATTAATCTGCCGCGCTGTAGTAAATCCCGAAATCTCCCTCTTGGGCTTCGCTACTAGAAGCTTTTTCATTCATAAGTTGAAAAGCTGGTATCATTCATAAATTTTAAAATTCTAATGAAGATAATTCTACAATTAATTATTTTAGGCTAAGAGACGAATTGTCACAAGCAAGGTTACAATTAAGTAATTGGGAAGAAAGGTTACAGCAAGCCAGAACGGCGTGTGAAGCGTGGCAGAGGGAAACAGAAGAAGCGACGAGGAAAGCTAAACAATTAGAATCAAAATTACAAGAGACCCTCAATAAATACACATCTCTTAAACAAGACTACGAACAGTTACAAGGGGGTCCCCATATACGTAGTATAACAAAAGTATCAGAGCTAAGTAAATTATCCCTAGGTGTTTTAAAAACTCTTCACGCGCAAATTAGACAGGACGTAGAAGAAATCGAAAAAGTTTTATATAGGGAAACAGCCTCCAAATGTATGGTTTGCGAGGAAAGAAATAGGACTGTAACTTTAAATTGTAATCACTTTGTGTTGTGTGATACGTGCGCCGGCACACAAACCGAATGCCCATACTGTCAGACTCCAAATAATTTGGTTAATAATATTTGAATATGTGGATATTAGGCTTGTATAGGTCCTTGCTGTGAGTTATCCTTCATTATTTTTCGCGCGCTTATGCGGTTTAATGGGGATATGATGGTGGTATCAATTTCAAAGTAGACTCCTGTCGACTCATAAAATGTAGTTATTTTAATCTGATTATGACAGTTAACTGGACTGAGACGAGGTTTTGATTTAATTAGTTATGAACAGCAAAATATATTTTTAACATTTAATTTCTTCTATAATAGATAAAAGTTTTAATTGTTTGTTTTTTTCTACATCTTCTTTAATGGATCTTTCTAACCTTTATACTTGCTTCTACTTAATTGTGCAAAGGGATCAAGCTAATTCCTTATACAAATATGAGTGTTTGGTCAATGTACATTTTTGCAACTCCACCACCATAACATTTCTTGGTTTTGATATATATATAATAAAGACCTTTATTATTATTATTATTATTATATATTTGCGGTGCTAGTGTAAACATACATATATTCAAACTCCTACATTGTCCACAAGATATTTTTATCAAAATTTTCAACATGAGCTAAAATACCTTCAGTAAAATCATGTTTTTTAAACGTAGTAGACAATGTTATGTTTGCAATGAACCTTCTAGAACTTCCATTGTTTTTATTTTTAACTGATACACGACATTTCGGATGGTATCAATTTCCAACCGTTTTCAAGTGGTAACACAGTTATCCATCCGAAACGTCGTGTATCACTTAAAAATAAATACAACGGAAATCGAAGAATGTACTATTATTCAAAATCATGTTTTTGAATTTTAGATTGGTTTGTCTTTATAGGACCTATATAAAATTATTGAAATATATTCGGTGTTGCCACAAGTCGAAATAGTTATCAGATAGCTTTGGGTTATTATTTTTTTAAAAATTCCAATTTGTGTTTGGAATCACTGTTGGTGTTTTTTTTGTTTGCACGGCTTTATTGTCTTTTTCTACTAGATTTTGGTTAACTAAAGATAACACAGGCTCACAAAAAAGTGGTGTGTGCTGGCTGCCGGATCCGCCTAGTCGGGCCTGCAATTCAGATTCATGTTCAGTGGGAAAAAATATGCCCGGCTAGGTGGGTCCGACACCCAGCACACACCATTTATTTTTTGTGGGCCTGTGTAATTTAAACAATAGCTTTTATATAAACGATTATACAGTTTAAAATGTTGCTTATAGATTTAAAAATACATAAAACTATTTATTATTATTGGATCAATTTTATGTTCTTGACTGGTATTTATTCTTTGAAATACTATTAAGTTTTCTTTCAAATAACCAATAAATGCTTTATTTAATGGAGGTTTATCCATAGGGACAATTGGCAATTACCTGCTATATGAATTTTTTACCTATTTGCATGAATATGGTATATCTTTTTGTTAAAATACTTGACCATTATTATATTATTACATTTCCCTTATAGAAGAATACACTGGGCTAACAGCTTTTAAATTTTTATTACAATAATAATTTTACTTGTACTTTAGGAAAATAATAGAATTGCAAGATTATTAGAAAAAATACTTGCTAATATTTTTAAATATACGATTTTTAGCAAAAATAGGATGAATAAGGTTAGTTTTAATCTTATATTTAGGTATGTAACGGTGTTTAAAGATATTAGGCATTGCCAAAATATTTTTGATAGTACTTAATAACTTTGGGTACCATTACTTGCAACATGTTCAAAATAATTATAAGAATTTTTTTTGTAAACGACAATATTTTTATTCATTTTAATATCAGGTTTAATAAAAACCTTAAAGGATGGGAATTTTTAAATTATTTGGTACTAAAAAATTATTTACCAATTTTTCAAGATACTGATGAAAAAATTCTGTATTTTGGTAATGCTCCATATATCATCGTTTAATTTAAATTTATGTCCATTTATTAGTAATTTCTTCTTAAAATGTATTACTTAACCTTGTTTAGATATCTTTGTACCATTTATATCCTATTTTTGTAATTATAATATAAGTGATTGGTTTACTGTCTTAAAACGATATTTCTTGTCACCAATTTTATAAAATATATTACAACCTTGTTTACTTTCTATAACCAAAAAAATGTAAAAGATTTCACCTTTAGAAAACATAAAAATGAATTAAAAAGGTTTTCCGTTTTATCTATTTGCATTTTATAAGTTGACAGGTCTTATAGAACAGGTTCTTACAGAAAAATGGTCACTTTTATGTGAAGGAAAGGATAACTTGCAGTACGTGTCTTTACAATATAACAAATTTAATTATTAACTATAGTTCTTTATATTTTTTCTTTATAGATTTTAATTTAAGAGAGTTTTGAATTCTATAGTATATAGTAGCATCACCCCAATTACTTATTTCAAAAATAAGAAAATTTGTATTTTTATGTTATTGACTAGAAATTGTGTTTTACGAAAATTTGATTGCTTTTTATCCTGGAATAATCCATCTTAAAGATAGATAGGTTTAGAAGAGATACTGTTTAGATGTTAATACATTTAAAAATTACAAAAGTTTCAAAAGAAAATGTCTTATCTAAGCAAAATACTTTTTAAAATGGATTATTTGTTACTTTAATTTAGTTGTATGACTAGGTTTTTTTAATTGTTTTAGTTTTTAACAAATTATTGCTGCACTTAAACATATCAGTAGAGGTATTTAAAAGTTTTATTTAATGTTTTCTGCAAATAGTCTTGCACCAAACATTATTTGTAGTTGGCAAATTGTTTTACGCCAATATCAGTCATTCCATAAGGTTTTAATCTTATTTATTTAAAATAACTACCTATTAATCTGACATACGTTGAACTTTCTACTTTAAATTTTTTCTAAAATAAACTCTTTTCTTAATTCCAAAAACTTTTATACTTTTAGCCAATATTATAACTATTTCTTTATATATTTAATCTTTATATAATGATATTTTTAAAAACCGCATCGGTTCAGGTCCCAGGTACAAATTTGATTGACTATCAAAATGAAATAAAACTTTTTAAACATCAAAAAGTTTATTTACTTCTGACTCATAGAGTTTCTATTCTTATATCCTAGGACCTAATTTCATTACGTGGAAGCCAAACTAAATTTCTTATAGTAAAAGTAACTTTAACTTTAAAAAATTATAAATACTGGGTGATGCTTAACCTACATAAACATAGGAAATTATTTCTAAAACAAGAAATACTTTATCATTTATTGTTTGTCTTTATAATTCGCCATATGTCATTGAATTTAAAATAATAAATTATCTTACTAACTAAAAATATTTTACTAACTTTTTTCAATATTAGTGATTGTTTGTCCCCAAACAATAATTTTCCAAGTTTATGCGTATAGGTTAAGAATCACTCTGTATATGGGGTGTTTGTGAACTATGGTCCAAACTGCTATGGTAAAATCCACTTGTTAAAATAAAAAAAAAATTGTAATAACCCAAGTCCGCAATATTTTTAACAAAGAAAGATACGCCCCTGACTGAAAATGTGTGTGACATTTTTATATTTTGTTTAGATTCAGCAAGTTAAGTCGAATTCAGCTGAGAAAAAGCCAGAGGCGTCATACAAATAAAGACAGCAATAAACTATTTTTTCGAATCGCGTCGTTTAAATAGTATGTGAGCAAGAAAAATGGTAATCATTTGAAATTGAGACAGTTGACCGCGTGGATTTTTTTAACTGTTAGTAGTTTAAGAGAAGAAAAATTAAATCTACTTTATTGCATATTCCTTGACCACAAAAAAACATTGAAGGATATTTAAAAAGAAAAAAATTAGCAATTATGTATTTAACAGCAGCTACTGTAACAAATTTAACTAAAATTAGTGCTTTTGAAATTTATAAGTTTTTTGAAAAGTTAAGCACTCTCTATCTTGAGAACGCAAAATTTGCGGATTCATGTGTATATTAACATTTTTTCTTATTTTAATGAGAGGATCTTCAATAGTAGTTTATTATCTAAATTTACGAACATCTTGTATTTTAGGTGTATTTTTTTTATTTAAAAATTAGGAAAACATCTCTTTATTTTAGTAATTGTGGAATGGCTATACAAATCTTGAAAGAAAATAAAATGTATTTGGAATTACGAGCTCCGTCTCGATGAAATTGTCCCAACTAATTAGGCCGTATTTTTGAAAATTGAGCGGGGAAATAGAAATGTAATAAAATTGATACAATTCTGCGCTAACATAAAATTAGTTTGTAAATTTTAAATATATAAAACTCATTTTTATAAAAAAATAGAAAGTGCAAATTTTACCCCAGCGGAATAAACAAATGGGAATCAAGATTTCTAGTTACGTAGGTTTATTAGAATGCGAAAAATTAATATTTTATAACCTGAAATTTATTTACATGATATTTTTATACATACAGGGTTCGTTTTTTGTCTTCTGACGTTTAAAGTACAATTTTTTCCCTACATAGAAGGAAAACTTTAAATAAATTTACTATTTATTTAATACATACAATTAATCGGCATCACGTTATCATTTAAATATGTTTTAATAATATTTTTTCTTAAGACGTAAATTATAACAAACTTCGGGAAATTTATCTTTTAATCTATGTAAAATTGTATGAGTCATAACATACTTTCTTCTTTCCAAACTTTATAGATTATATCTTAATATGATTAGGCATCGGGGTTCAGTTTTAGCATTAACTACTGTTAATTTTTTGAGTCCCATTTTTTGTTATAAATTGCGTCCGAAGCTCTGAACATACCTAAATTATATATTGTACCTACTTTCTACATTTTTAAAGCTTAAGATGCTTTCTTTATTGCTTTGTGACGACTATTATCCTTTTAAAAGTATTTTACTATATTTTAAACTAGTTTTATTGGCCAAATTAGGAATTTGCTTCATTTTGATAAAAAATCACACACATAAAATTATTTTGCACTGCACTTTTTCTGGTAATTTTTTGTTTAATCTTGTCTGGTTAAGTTAGAAAAAATTCCTCTGGGGTACTATTACTACTATAACATTAATGCCGGCCGCAAAATTCCTACTTTTAGTCGGACGATCTGACAGATTATCCGTTGACTGATTTATGACATGTTTGACGTTACGTCCGATTCAAAATCGGATCGGATGTATGCGTTGCGGTCATAAAAACGTATAATCAATCGACCTTCAGATAACCGTATCTGAGAATCGTGTCCGATCGTCCAATTAAAAAGTAGAATGTGTGCAGATGGCCTAATACGTGTTTCAGCTAATTGGGCCAATAACACTGACACGGGGCTCGTGTAGATAAATAAACAGAAATTTTATTTAGTTTGAGTGTTGAATAAAGAAAACCAAAAGTGCAGCAAGCTTAGTTTTTTTAATTCGCCACAAAAACTGACTGATAATACCTTCACTTCACCTAGTTCTTTTTTTCATGTCATTTGCTTATTTTGTATTTTTGGTGTGATTGTGATATAGATTTTAATGCTTTTGTGAATTTTTTCAATGAGATTTTGATCCATAGAAAGACTGTTTTGTGTGATTTAGTAATAAGGAAATTAAACCATTGATGACAGTGCCACTTGTGTGTATCGTAAAATGTATTTTTGTTCAAACAGAACACAAAAAAAACTAGTTTTAAAAAAGAATCTCATTAAAAAATTTCACTGTTGAAAGTGCTTCTCAAAAGTTATAGATTAAGCCTTGGATATTTTTAAAAATTACTCAGCACAAATACATTTTTGAAAAATATGAATGATGGTTATTAAATTTTTATCCCATTTAATTTATATTGGGAGTCTCGTCTTATATGCCATCATTTGACTTGGAAAAATTATTTTTCTAGAAAGGAAATAATATTTTTTTAAATTATTAATGTGGTATATTTATTTCGTTTTGAAGAAGCAGTCTTTTGCAGATATTTTTGCTATGGATATCTATAAAAATAGACAACTTGTCCGTAGTTTTTGCGAAGCAAATGACATTAAATTTTATTTATATACAGTTTGGACAATGAAAATTTATTTTAAAATCTATTATTTAGTTAGGATAGTTTTTCATAATGAAACTTGATAAGATATGAAAAACGTAGTGGGCCTATAGTAATCATACAAAAATTAGATATTAGCAGTTTTCTTAAGTCAAAAAAACTGAAGGGAAAATTTTTATTAGTATAAAATTTAGTTTGGAAAATATAAAATATTTTCTTACAAAAGCATTTACGTATAGTTTGTAATCTTTAGGAAGTAACGACTGTTCTTGACATTTTTGACGTTTTCTTTTTATTTTTAATTAAATTTAAAGAGACCTATAAATTGCAATATGGTTCTACGCCAAATTAATGTTTAAAATTGTATGTCTCTTGAGAAAATTGGAACACCCAGTATTTAACATCAGACTTAGTGCTTTTTTGCATAGAATTCAGCTATATTTCCCCCTCTTTGTTTTGTCACCCTGTTGGACAGTGGTTAGACATCTCCCAAATCCGTTGTGAGCTGCTATAAGACTGACGTCATCAATTTGTGAAAAAAACGAAAGTGCTTACAGCTGCTGTCAGCAGCTTGTCATTGGCGGTAAGCACTTTTTATTTTTTCGATTCACATTTTAATGACGTCCGCTGTTAGACAAACTTCTTAGTAGCTGTAAGACAGAAAATTAAGAAGAATATGCCTATAAGAAACACTACTTAGTTAAGATTGCCTGAGACAAGCCATATTTTCGCGTGAAATTATTGCAAATAATTTCAAATCATTTCATTTTCGCGTCGAAATTATTTCGTGTAATGAAGTCACAAATGTCACTTATTGAAAGTATTTCAAAACCTTCTCTGGGAAACGTTTTGAACAGGATTGACACTTTAGTTGTCAAATGTGTTTTTATGGTGGTTTTTCTTATTACAATAAAAGGGAAGAAGCTGATGTAACAGTATAGGATCCATAACAAAATTACTAAATGTTTAATATTAAATAAGTTAACTGCTATTGTAAACGAGTTAAATTGCTAGTGACGCCATGAAAAGTAATAATTTTAAAAGCACTTATTTTCGGGACTTTATAAACAGTGACGTAAATGAGGAAATCGTGGTTTAAAATTATTTTGAAATCTTCTACGGCGAAAATATGGGTTAACTATCTGATGACTGACGTTGTTTATCTTACAGTACGGAGTTTGGATTCTTCCTCAAGACTCTTTCTTTAAAAACATTGGGTACATTTTAAACGATTTTTAATTTGCTTCATTTTCAAAAAAAAATTGAATATTATTTATTTAGAAAACGCCTGTATATTTAAAACATATTTCCATTTTTGTTTTAGAAAAAAAAATGCAACAAATAAAATTAGCGAATTGCTGTAAATAAAATTTTATAAATCTAATTTATTTTATCCTAAAATATAAAAAATATATTTGCAATAAAATATGTGATCAGTAACGGAACAGTTTTTTGGCTTATAATGTTTAGATTTTAACAAATCAATCTTTATTATATTTATCCATTTGTCCAGTGCATAAAACTTTAGACATTCGTTGTACTTTTAATAGTTGTTTAAAATAAATGTAAAGGCTATCATACCTACTGTGTATTTAAGAAAATTAAACTAGACTTTTCAATTATAGGTATTTTTATTTTAATTTTATAAATATTACAATCTTAGTAGCGATGGTGTCGTGTGCATAAAATTTAATTTTTGCACCAAGAACATCACTCTATAAAGGTTCAAATTTTATTACAATGAATATTAACTCTACTAGACTATCGATTTATTAGCCTTAGTGTAGACTTCAAAGGGCAGTTTTATTTCTCTACCGGGTGTTTCTCGGAGGTGGTTATTTTTTAAGTTTAAATAATAAGGTTTAATGTAATGGTATTTGACATATATCATGTTAAACCTATTCACATTTTTGTATAATTTTTGGTTTGACCGGAAACAACTGGTTCTTTCAAATTTTTCTAGTCCAAGAGATCGTAAACGCCAGATCTTCATCATTTTGTAAAAGCGGGAAGTTTTTCAGCACATGCTCCTAACATAGGTAGAAGCGATGCGAGACTATAAAGTTTGATTCATAGTGGCTTTGGCAGGTACCCAATACCAAAAGTTAGTAAATTGTAAGATAAATTTCGTCATTTTGTAAAAGCTGAATTTTATATATGTTACTTGGGTACCTATTAGAAGATGTTTCCCCAGTCGGCAGGCAGTTTAGACAGTTCCAACAGACAAATATTTTGTGTGGCTCCATGGTCCGATGAAGTGCAATATTTTTGTTATTTAACAAGATATAACAAAAAAATCTTACATAAGATTTGTAAGGTTTTCAAATAGGCATATCCCAAATATATTTCGATGTCTATAGAGTGTCCCAAAAAAAAAGGTTTTGCTATGAGGTTAGTTTAAAAAAAAGTTTTTTGGAACACTCCTTATACATACATAAAAATATGTTTAGGACATGCCAATTTAGAAACCCCACAACTCTTATATAAGACTTTTGTCATATCTTGTTAAATAACAGAAATATTAAACTTTATTAGACCATGGAGCAACACAAAAATATTTGTCTGTCAAGAGGTTGGAACTGTCTGCCGACTGGGGAAATATCTTCTAATAGGTACCCCAGTAACATAATAAAATTCAGCTTTTACAAAATGACGAAGGTCTGCCGCTCACGGGTTTTTACTCTGTACTGATTTTTTTTTGTTTATATATTAAAATTGGAAAAAGCCTATTTACGACCATAAATCCTTTTTTTTTCGGGACCTTGTTACCATATCCTGAGAGCATTTTTTCCAAATGCTACAGTAAGGATATTTTGGGTAAAAATGTTTTTAAACTACACCTAATTACCTATTATATTGTAAGAGGTAAGAGAGAGGCAGGAAAAAAACTAAAAAATAGGTATTTTTCCTAGCTCCTTAACGTACACCGTCTTAAGGTGGTCATAGCACACTAGATATAAAAATAAATGTTTAAAAAAAGAACCGTTAAAAAATTATTAGGATCATTGTATTTTGAATGACATATCGTCTTTTAGTCGTTTCCGAGTAAACAGGAAATAATACAAAACAAACAAGTTAATTGTTCGTACAATGCATATGTTTCCCCTTAATAACGACAACATACTAAATGCATTTTTTTATCTTAAAAATATATATATAACAGGGGAATCACCTCTTAAAAACACCCGGTGTATATCCGAGAACAAAGTTTTTGTATTCAATGAAACGACGTTTAATGAAAATTAAAAATAGCACATTATTTGGTATTTTTTTATAAACTTAAGATATTAATTAAAATAGTTATGTATTGATGAAAGTATACCGCTATAAAGAATTACAATATTTTTTTATCTTAAAAAACCAAAGGGTAAGTAAATATTTTTATAAAAAAAACTTTATATTGATAATTGATTTGACAAGCTTGATGTGCTTAAAAAGTCTTCTTGGCAGAAGTACAATAAAAGAGCCTAAATTTAAGGAAATAAAGATTTGCTTTTTTAAAGTGCTATGTTTATTTCCTATAATATACAGGATGTCCCAATTCCTTTTTATCCTCTAAATATATTCGCCCCCGTATAAGATACAAAAATAAACTCAAAATAAAATATTTTTATTTTAATACACCTTTTTATTGGTAGTATTAGTTGATATACAACGTGTTTCAAAAACATAATTTTTATTGTCAGGTAGGTTTTTTTATTGGAACGCTCTGTATATTTTAACAAATCTTGACTCTATTATAAATTCTACATCAAAAGAACTACTAATAGGTATTTCATCAACTTTAATTATTCTAGATAGATATTTACTTACTTGTATAATTAGAGTTGGGACAACCTGTATATTATTCTATTAGATAAAGAGAAATACATTGTTTGATTTTGTCTACATAGGGGTTATAAAGATGGACTAACCAATATAAACAAATAAATAAGATAAAGTATAAGTACAAACGATTAAATGTATATCGTTAAGAATATGTAGAGTATTTTGGCAATACGTAGATGTGGATAGTTCCAAAGCAAAGTATTTTTAAATAAAGTGTTCTTTACTGTAAAAAATGTAAGTGTCGTTTTGGAAGTAGAATTAAAAATAAGTATGTACCTTTTATTGCTTATTTTATATTTATAATTTACCTTTACAAATAAACTCTTTACTTTTAAGAATGGTCTTATTTATATAAAATGGTATTAAATATTCGATTTTTTTCGCGAATGCCTTTTTAAACATATAGCTTTGTCCCGTTCTTTTTCTGTAGTTATAGCGGGTGTCGGTAGGCCACAAATAGGCAATTTTTGCCAATCGAAAAAACACGGTTTAAGTATGATTTAAAGCAACGACAAATCGATTCCAAGTCGTCTAATTGTTTACTTATCGGACACCAGGCCGATTTTGTTAATTTTTGGCGTACGGCGGTTTTTGGAGCGCTGATTACGAATCTTTAGTCGGCAATGTTTCGTTCTCGAGATATTCATCATCATGAATAAAAAGCTAACCTAAATTCACCATATTCCCGCCTTTTTTGCACGCTATCTTTTTGTTTGCTGTTAAATTGGACTTAATATTTGATTAGCACCTCTTAACACCCCATCACTTTTCTATTTATTTTACCCATTTTAGTCAAAGCAAGGTATATTTGCTTTTTAAGTTTGATGATGGATATCTTGAAAACCATACGTTGCCGACTACCCATATAACATTTTTTGCCGGCGTTGTACATTTAATTTACTGGCATTGCCAACACTCTTTAATGGCAAGGCATTGGCAAAAAGGTATCAAGACGCGAAAGTGGGCAATTGGCCGTTATTAGGCCACGTGTTGCAGATAAAGTGATGGCATCCGTCATTAATAAGTTATTGGCAAAAAGATAACAAAAAGACACGAAAGTGGGCAAATGCAGATACTCCCAAGCAGCGAGCTGACGTCTTATTGACGAAAATTTTCGCATATACTTTTTTAAAAAAGCTAAACTGATGCGATATTTTATTTGAAAATTAAAATAGGAAAAAACTCCTTACTGCATGCAATTTCCTTGCAATGCAAAGTACCATCTCTCGGAACACTGTCCAACTTGGAGATGCAGATTTTTACACTAGCCGAAGATATTTCTTTCAAAGCTATTATAAGTGAGATCACCTACCGCAGACCGCTCTCGTATTATTTTTGTCTAATGGGTACGGTTTAGACGATAAAAAGCGAAGATATTGCAGAAACGTAGTAGTTTATTGTCCATTATGCCATCTATCAGTATGTCAAAAAAATATTAAATATATATAATATTTTTATTAACACGTCTTTAAAACTTTTAATAAAGTTTTAAACAAAATGTTTACAGCTCTAACAGTCTACTTGAATATCTTGCCTTCTCGAATAGCCATCACCAATTAATCACACAACACACACTTATTAGGTAATGAATACATTTAATTATGTCTATTAAAAACTCTTTTCTTTAATAAAGAAACTAAAAAGCTAGAAAACCACATAGAAAACAAATGCACAAAGCGGTCACCTTCGGTCGAAATTAACGTAGCTAATTTTACCATCATTTTATTTTTATTCGCTCCAAAATACATAATAAACATTTTGTTTGACCTAATTTTTATTTGCATGATTTTTAACAATAAAATGTTATGAAAAGGCCATTTCCTTTAAATTATGTAAAAAAATATAAAATAATGTTGTTTAGCTGCCATTATAAATAAAACAGATCAAAAAATTGCTTTAATGTTAGTTGAATACCAATGTTAATAATATGGTTTAAAAAGTATGAATATGCGTTGAAGGTTTGCCTTCAAAAATCCAATATTTATTTGCCTGCAACAAAAACGCGTGCTTTAAATAATCAGGATTGGTATGCCGCCATTTTTGTATGCTTGCCGGCAATTCGCCTGCATGTAAAATTTATTGGCAATTAAGTGTTTATTTAGGGTTGACTTTTTAATGCGTATAAGATGTATGCCAAAAATCTTCATGGTGTCCAATAAAGTAAACAATTACCTGTTGTATCAGGAAAGGTTTCAATGCCGGCGTTCTCTGTATAATTTCTACTTGTTAGTGTTCAACACATTAACACTTGATTGCATTTTCTGTATCGACCTGACACGAAGTCAATAGCTGCTGATTTGGCAGTTCTCCTAACTTCATGCACATGCATGTGTACCAGGTGTCAAGTTATAAATTTACACCCCTTTAACTTTTTATTTTTTATCGTGCAAAATAAATAATTATATCAGTTTGGTGTGTTAATTCCATAGTTTCTGAATCAATAATTAGGTTTTTAATATCTCCCAAAATATATGGGAGAACAAAAGAATGATTTTTTAAAAATGAAACACCCTGTATATTATATTACTAATAAACATATCTTTTAAAGAGCTTTAAAAAAAATACTTCATTTGATATATCTTTCTTCCTTAGTTTTGGAAATTGTATCCAAATCTAAAGAGTAAGTGTAAATTTCAATAATGCAGGTATAGTCCAGTCATCTAAGAGGGTTCACCTATGAAAGTGGAGACAATTAGCTGTAAATTTGTATAAACTTGTATTGTGGCATTATAAAACTATTTTTAAAATTCACATGTGGTTCGATGGCCGCAACTTCAAAATTCAGGGGTCAAAAGTAAAAAAACCTACTTTTGCACGTTTTTTTGCAAAATATCTCGTTTTCAATGGGTTTTATGCTAATTGTATTTATTATCAATATTGTAGAGATTATTTTATTCTCTACACCTTTTGTTTCAAATATTTTTTACACGTTAAATTGTTTGTTAGATAGAGGGCAGCGCGAGCGCAGCTTGAATATTATTTGAAATCAACTGGTATTCCCGATGAAAAAAGCTCATATAAGGTTGATATTAATTATTACCAAATATATAATTATAAATAATTTTCATTTTTTATTAACAAATACGGCTGTGAGACGACTTCTGCGCTCTTTAAAAAAAGGAATAAAAAACGTTTTTAAGAACATATTTGAGAGAACTGCCCGGTTCAAAGATTATTTAATGATGGATTGCAAACTTTACTAAGCTGTTTATAATGCTCCAAAGTATGTGGGCAATATCGATCATCTTCGTAGTAGTAGTAGTAGGTTATATCCCTGCAATCAGCCAATGTACATTTTATGTACGTGACTTTAGGATGTAGCGTACATCTTATGTACGTACACAAAAGTACGTAGTACATCCATAAGACGTCTTATGTACGTACATTTTCCGCAAAAATGTACGTACATATTGTACGTCTGATGTACGTACGTACTGTACGTATTATGTACTTACATTTTCTTTGATTATAGAAGTAAACTGGACGTAAATTGAGCGAAAAAATTGGACTTTCTAAAATTTAAAATTTTTGAAAATTTAAAAATCGAATACGTAGGCTTTTTATTTATATTTTTGCCACCTACCTTTAACTATAACCAAAAGGATAGAAAAAAAACCTCCTGTATAAAGGTTTCCCCTGTATAGGCTCTATACAGTGTGTCTACGTTTGGCGTCATATGGGAAACTTTTTTATTATTGATTTTACGAAAAAAAGTTACTTTTTCTAAAAGTTCTGCATGGTCTAAAACCTAAAAAGCAACCATCAGATATTAAATTGTATCAGTCATCTACGAGGATTGACCAAAAATGTAATTTTTGCCTAAGAGTACCTGTATTTTTACTAATATAAAAAATTGTTATATAGAAAAGATGTTAATAATTAAAAATTACCCCTAAATATGCAATTTTGTTTATTTATATAAAAAAAAAATGATTTTTTTCTGCGATAATGGTGAAAATTTAGGTTTGTACATTAGTGTGTGCAGTACTACATTCCATGATTATAAATGTCATAGAACAGTTTCAAATAAATATTTTTTTAAATTTATTGTTTCTAGAACATAAAGAATGTACAATGCCACTAATGTACAAACTTAAATTTTCTCGATTTTCGCAGAATTTTTTTTAATGAACGAAATTATATATTTACAATTAATTTTTTTAAATTCTAAACATCTTTTCTTTATAACAATTTAAGGTATAAGAAAAATACAGGTACTTTCCTCTTGAGCAAAAATTACATTTTTGGCCAGACCTCGTAGATGACCGACACAATTCAATATCTAATAATTGTATTGTAGGTTTTCGACTATGCAGAACTTTTATAAAGAATAACTTTTTTCCTAAAATGAATAATAAAAAAATTTCCATATATGACGCCAACTTAATTACCTAGACACACTGTATATATATAAGATGTATGTACGTATATAAGTGGTTTCTTAAAGTACATACATAAGACGTATTAGATATACGAACATAAGATGTTCAATTTAGATCCCTGGACGTAATGACGTAAAATGGTTCTATGTACGTCTTATGTATATACTTTAAAGTACATACATAAGACGTAAAATGGTTCTAAAATGTACGTCTTATGTACGTACTTTAAAGTACATACATAAGACGTAAGATGGTTCTAAAATGTACGTCTTATGTACGTACATACATACATACATAAGACGTACTTTAAAGTACATACATAAGACGTACATTTTAGATCCCTGGACGTAACGACGTAAAATGGATGTAAAATGTACGTACTGTGCTGATTGGGATTATGGCAATAATTGCCCAATCATTTTATTTATGGCCATATTTCCAAAATCATTAAAGATCGACCCATAAAATATGGTATTTTTGTAACGCTCTTTAAATTATCTTTTAAATGGTGATTCAATATACAAGGTGTTCCATTAAAAAAATATTCTTCTTGTCGTACCCTGTATATCTTAAGAGAAAAAATAATTTTTATGAAAGATACAGATACTACAGAATTATTCTACCAAATGGTGATTTAATGTCTTTTAATTATACGTTAAAAAATAAAAAAGTTATAGGGGAATGTAAGTTTGTTAATGTTTATAATGGGAATAGTTTTTTTCAGATTTGCAAGGCTTTATTTTGAAAACTAATTGACTATATGAAATGTGGCATTTTTTAAAGGGTCTTTTTAATGGTGAATAATATATAGGGTGTTCTTTTAAAAAAGTATACATTTTGTCGTACCCTGTATATCTTCAGAGATAATGAAAATCTGATTACTAATTCGGGAACTACAAAATTATCAATTCAAGAAATTGCAGTTTTGGTTAGCTCTGGTTAATTTATTGAATTTAACTAACCTATTTAATTTTTAAAAAGGTCATCTGGCTAAACAAACCAATAATGTTAAGGAATTTGACAGTTTCTGATTTTACACACGTGGGACGTCGGATTTAGGTTCGTTCAAACTACATGCATGTTTCAAACCCCGCAAAATAACCGTTAAATTGACTGGGCTTGCGCCTGACGCATACGATAAACGGTTTTTCGGGGTTGTGACAAACAAATAATACAGCTTGAAAATTACTCATCAAAACGAATATATTGAATCGTAAAATTTTAACTTCAGTCATGCATACAGTAAGGTTTTTTAAAAAAATCCCTCCTAACTTTTGAAGGGGACCAGATATCGAGGAGGTAAATGGTATGACAAACTAATGGCAAGAAAATTATTGTAGAGTCGTGTCAAAGATTAATATTTATTGTAAAGCATCATACAGCTTATAGTGCCAAAGAGGGTACTATATGTATATCAGCTCTATTTGTTAAATGAATGTTAATGCAAGTGGGCATTACCTTAATGAAGTTTATAACTGCTGGATTTTTTTAAACAAAAAATTTATGGTATTAATTAGAAATCGATGTAACTTTTAAACGATAAGACGCTAAATTAATCCAGCCATTTTTCATTGAAAAAATAATGCACCCTTTACGCTAGGCCAAGAGACCACAATCATTTTTATGCCAAAAGTCCGTTAAAAGTGAACACTTATACAGGGTGTTTCATTTTTAATGGGCTTACAGAGTATCTCGAAAACCGTTAAGGAATATCAAAAAGCTAATATAGGATTCCCGATCTCTTTTTTGAAAAAGAACTATAGTGAAAACAGTTCATGGCCATGCGATCCATCTCAGAGCTACAGGGTGTTTTTCTGATTTTGTTTTTCCTTATGGAACCCCCTGTATATTTTTATCTGTATTTATTAAGCTTTCTTGTTTAAAGTTTTACCAAAAATTATCATTTTTCACAGCATGGCCAATTTTCAAAAAAAAGCTGTGTTGAATAGAGAATTCTCTTAAATTATTATTAGAATTAAAAAAATAATAATGCTGACAGTTCCCTCTCTCCACTAGACCACAATAATTTTTATGCCAAAAATAAGCTAATAATAAAGTTAATAGTTTCGGTGATAATACCCTTTTACCTAAATTTTAGCCGTTAATTTGGATACCTGGTTCCGTTCAAAAGTTAAATTAAAGGCGGGGGTAAGATTTTTTAAACCACACACAAACTTAAAATTTAATTTCTGGTAATTTTCTGAAGAAATGCAAACAACTCCGATTTTGACGAAATTTGTCATACAGTTATTTTGATATTTTTAATTATTTTGTACGGTTAAAAATAAGAAAGTTAAGGAGTGTGTAAATATATAACTTGACCGGTACATAATATAAATATACAGGGTGTTTCCTAATTGCAGTTAGAAAATTTAGGGGCATATTCCTGGGTCAATTTTATGAAAAAAACGTTCATATACAGGATGTTAAACTTTAACAATATAAAATCGGGTTTTTAATAATATCTTAAATATGACATATCAGATTTTAATAAAATTTGGCTATGGTATTAGTTCAAATATAAAAGGTAATTTAGCCCTAAACTAATTTTAATTAGTGAAACCAGTGGCGGCGTGGGACGCTTCTTATAGCTAATAATATTATTGGTAAAAAAATGTATGCCACTGACTTTTCTGAAACTTTTGTATTTTTTCCAGATAAAACGCTTAAAAGTATAACTTTTTTATATTTTTATGCAGCTTGCTTAGTTTTCAGAAAAAAAGTAACTTCGCTAAACTATAGATAATATTCTGGACCATGCAAGAAACATTTAAGGCATTTTCTTTAAAAAATTAAGTGTCGTAACTTCTTATTAGCAATTATGTCACAACAACAACAAATACTTATTTACATAACGTTTAGATCTAGTTTAACAAATTTTACAACAAAAAGTGTTTTAGAAATTGTTTTGTTTTTTATTGAAAAGTTTAAGACCCTGTATCTTGAGAACGAAAAATTTGGAAACCATATGTTTATATGAACTATTTTTCATAAAAATTGCCCAGGAATACGCCTTTAAATTTACTTACCGCGATTAGGAAACACTCTGTATACTACCATCTTTAAAGGAATGTAGTATACCTTTCGGCAAATAATAGGAATACAGTATACAAAATTAACTGACAAACTATCTATCAGTGTTGCCAAATCTACCGTTATTACGATAGATCTGCCGTTTTCAACCATGATCTACCGTTTTAGCACCGAATTCTACCGCATTTTGAGTACAGGATGTAAGATGTAATATAAAACATAATAAACATTTTATTGATGATAATTTATTTTGATGGGCGCCGGCAGGATGTTTTCCAGTGGGGTGCAAAAAGGAAATAATATTTGAAGTGCAAAAAAAACTACTTTCTCATAATTTTTTTTGTATTTGTCTTGTTTTCTTATACCACTGCGCACATACAAAAGCCAGGGGGTGCAAAATTATTTTAATGGTTTCAAGACTAAGGAATAAAGAAATATTTTTAAACTTACCAAAACGTACTTTTTAATTTTTTTTCTGACAGTATCTAAAATGTGGTATACAAGTGCACCCCCTTCCGGCGCCCTTGTGTATTTTACTTTTGTTGCTTAATTTTTTTTAATGGGTAAGAATAGTAAAAGATCTTTTTTTGTTAAAAAACATAAAAATATCTATCTTTGGTAAAACAAAGTTTTTAAGTAAGGATCTTTTTTTTTACTCAGTGTGTTTGCATACTAACTATACGTCTATATGTATAAATGCAAGCAATATAATGGTATACCTACCGTTTTATACTATAGTATTTTTTCCAATTGACCTACGGCAAAAAGCGTACAATCACCTGGCAACACTGCAAACTATGAAAACAATGCATATTTTAAAAAACCTCCTGTTTGTTTTAAAAATCTGGGCTAAAATTACTTTGCAAATATTATTTAAAAATGACCTGCATTATGCAGGTAGTTGTATTATCTGATTTGTCGTATTGAGATAGATACCTATGTACGTATTGATATATAATCATATTTAAGTATTAAAAAAGCTTTATTGCCTTTCTCAGAATTAGTACATTTCTATTTTTTGTTAATAAAATTGGGGAATAATCTCGAATACGAAACGTGGCACTATATAAATAATTTTTATTCTGTTAGGCTTTGACTTTGGTTTCTTAAGAACAAAATTAAATTATCTACAAATGAAACCTTAATTTTAAATAACAAAATGATTACATCAGAAAAATTCAAAGTTTTTAAATTTGGAGGCCTTTTGAGAAAAATCATTGTCCCATTTTCGACCAATCAATGACGATTTTATTTTGTCCAATCACATTGTGGAGCTCTAATGCCACCGCCAATGGAAATCAGTTACGGAGCGTCACTTTGACTTTCTCCTCGAGACAGGCAACATCGTGTGTATTGTTTGCAACTAGTTTTTGCTAAATTTTGGTAAGTTTTTTTGGTTTATTTACTTAAAAATATTGTTAAATTAGTTTATTTTGCATATTAAATATTTGTAGTATCTTTTTATGACATTTTTGTGGGTCTAAGTAACATATAAGGTCATGACAAAATTTCATTATCAGCTCGTTGTTGTTTGACTTGGCCGCCATCTTGTCTTCACCTGATCTATTGAATTGTTTGATTATAAAGTAATTTTACGTATAGTCAGTATCGGAGACAATTGCAGGCCAATTTTTATGGTTTTACAGTTAAAATCGTGTGTTTTTGACTAAAAAATACAATGGAAAAGTCTTCATTCAGAATATCAGCCATTCAATTTTGGCGCCAAATTTTTTTATTGTTAATTTGCTCCCTGTTTAGATTCTGAACAATGGCCCGTACGAAACAAACTGCACGTAAATCAACTGGAGGAAAAGCTCCTCGTAAGCAGTTGGCAACTAAAGCTGCAAGAAAATCGGCACCTTCCACAGGAGGAGTTAAGAAGCCCCATCGTTACCGCCCTGGTACTGTAGCTCTTCGTGAAATCAGACGTTACCAAAAGTCAACTGAGTTGTTGATCAGGAAACTGCCATTCCAACGTCTTGTAAGAGAAATTGCACAAGATTTCAAGACTGATTTACGTTTCCAGTCTGCTGCCATTGGAGCCCTACAGGTTCGTAAATATAAAAAGGGATTTAGTTTTGAATAAGAAAATTTTATTGGTAATTGTTTATAAACTGGGCGCATCGTCGATTTTAATGAAATGTGGGGTTTTGGAGCGCTAATCACGAATTTAGTCAGACATGTTTCATTTTCGAGATATTAATTATCAAACTTGAAAAAAATGTCCCCCTTTTTCCATAAAATTGTAAAGCTTTACTTTCAATTGTGGCCTTACTGCAATTGAAATTATTAAAAATGAAGTTTTGCAATTTTATAGTAAAAATGGTTAAAATAAATATAAAAATGGGTTTTAAGTGTGATGATGAATATCTCTAGAACAAAACATCTTTGACTAAATTTTTTTTTGATTTGTAGTCAGTGCCCAAAAGAACCATGTAGGTATACTAAATGGTATTAAAATCATCGATGTGTCCGGTTTCTAAACACTTATCGTTTTTATTTTTTTTTTTTTTCTAAAGCAATATAAGAAAATATTGAATTAATTTGCTAGTTCAATTTCACAATTCTTAAATTTTCGATTTAGAGTTGCACAAAAATGTTTTTTTTAGTGACATTTTAAGATTATAATCATCATAAACAATTATTTAACTAAAAACTAGTCCTTTTAATTAAACTTTGAGATACTATATAACAGGCATAGGTATAACTAGCTATCGAACCTGGAAGGGGCCTGGGGGTCTGGCAACACCCTGGGAGGCGCCCTGACGCCGCTAAAACGTTATATTATGTACACATATACCATATAGGTACATTTTTTTCTGGGGGGCTTGTTATGTTGATTGATGACAGACTAAAGCTTTTATTAGTCAATAGTATTCATACTAATATCTACTGACTATCTCATCAAATGCAAAATGTCGTTTCTGTCATTAAAAATTGATGTAAACAGCTTTGAACAGTAAAAATATTCATTTCTAGGTAGCTAAGATCAAACTAAATGCCCTAATTATTTTTATATGTTCAATTAAAATGTACTTATTTTTAAGTTCATAGCTTGTTTTGGAAATATATTTCTTTTACATTGTAGAACTGCTTGGAATGACACTAAGTGTTCTTTCTTTGATTCATTCGACAGTTGAAACAGTTCCAGACAATTTTAGAGCATAAAAGGAAAAATCTTTATTTGGTAATCTAAGTACAAAAATTTGACCTTTGTTTTTTTTTCAGGAAGCCAGTGAAGCCTACCTTGTAGGATTGTTTGAAGACACCAACTTGTGTGCTATCCATGCCAAGCGTGTAACCATTATGCCCAAAGATATTCAGTTGGCACGCCGAATTCGTGGAGAACGTGCTTAAGTTAGTTTTAAGAATCATTGTATTAAATTTATTGTAGTTTTAGTGTTCGTTTACAAAGCATACCTGCCAGTCAGATGTAGGAACATAGAGTTTTGTATGTTTGAATTTTTTGTTTTTAAACCATTTTTTAATTCATTTTTGACGTAAATTTCTTTGTATTTTACCACAAATAAGAAATGTGTTCAAAGTAAAATAATGTGTTTGTTTAATTTTGGTAAAAATTTTGATGACGGAGTAGTATACAGATTTCGTATTTGTTTAATAGGAATGGAATTGTTTTTTAAGATATACTAAGTTGTAGTATTAGGTTTTTTGTAGATGTTTACCTTAAGGTAACTAATATTTAAATAAATACTTTTAATTTCTGAAACGGGATTTTTTTAGACTCCATACAGGAATTAGGAAAAAACTTATGTCCTAAACGTTTTAGCTTTTGAACTATGGGATGCTAAAATTTCCATACGGGGTTTAGGGTATATATTTTTCAAGAAAAAACTATGTAAATGCATTTTTCTAAAAAAATATATATTTTTAAATTCCCGTTTAGTTACAAAGAAATTTGATCTCTTGGCTTTTCTTTATTTGACGAACTTTTTTGCTCTTAAATAAATCGGAATAATATTAAAGGTAATTTTTTACTGTAGAATTTGATAAAGCGATAAGAAATGAAGCAGAGAAATGGTTTTTATTTATTTACTTGAAAACCCTACAACAAATAGAGTCGAGAGATCAAATTTGTTCCAAACTCAATGTGAATTTTAAAAAATATTTTTATTTTAGAAAAATCTAGTGGCGTACCATTTTTTTTTAATATTTACCTTACACCCCTTATGGACGACACTGATAAAAAAAAGTATTTTTTCTTGTATGCCAAAAAATACTTCTGATGCAAAGGGTTTGCATAAAAACAATAATTTTTTTAGTTTTTAACACTAACCAAAACTAAGAAATTTAGGGCATACAGTGGGTCAAAGTGAAATTTATACACATAAATTATCTTGTTTATTTTCTGATACATCACAAAACGGCAAAAACTGAAGTACTCACATGTATCTTTAGTATCTTATTTATACTAGAGTGACATACGTTATTAAAAAAAACCGCGCTATGCGCTTATATAAATAAACCCTGTATGCATAACTTAGAAAATTATTGCTGGAAACAAAAATTAACTATCAAGGAAAAGGAAAATGCTGATAAATTATTAATTTATTTTTAGGGAGATATAAATTATTTTGAACAAAAAAAGAACGTAAACACTATACACAAAATAATATCTACAAACGAAAAAAAAGTAAATCATTTTTTGTTACGGTATAATCAGCTGAATTTTTTGTTATTTGTAAAAACTAAACTAATAAAAGTTATGATGTTTGGTATGTTTATTTGTATTTTGTTAAGCCGGCTACAGAAGACTTCGCAAATACCGCCCGTTCAATCGTTCCTGCATCCCAACATAAATGTTGTATTTTATACAGGTTGAATTAAATAACATAACACATAGGCAATGTGAGGAAAAAAGACAATCTAACTAAATCCCGGCATGTAAACATGCGTGACTAATAGTGCTTGTTTTGTTATTCTATTGCCTGCCGATGAACCAAACAGCGTTGCTCATATTGTATAATTATTAGGTAAGTACCTTCTTTATCATTATTTGTCCTCAGAAAAACTATTTTACTAACTTTTTTCCATTATTAGTTCTAGCGTTAGTTAGGCATTTATTTCCCAAGTTTTAATGCCTTGAATTTACTAATCACCTTGTATGCAGGCAAAGGTTTTAAAAATCACTTATTGTTGGTATAGGAATTTTCTTGTGTGACATCAAGTTTATGATATTCAGGAGTAATTTTAGAGTGTATTATTCTTATCTTGGCATTGTAAAATCGGTCTTAAAATCTAAGAAAGCATGAAAATAAAATGAAATTATACTTTTATTAATAGTGACCTTTTGCAAATTGCAGTTTATAATGAATGTTAGAAATTATCACACTTGCTTAACATTTTCCAGTTTTAAAAATAACATTAGAAACTTGACATGTTAGTATTAGTGGTTTAAAATACAAGAATATAAAAGCTACTTTTAAAACCTGTTAAATATTTTGGCAAAACTAATATTTTTGCAAGGGTTTAAGAATAAGCACCTTATCGCTACACGGGACAGAATATCAACACTTTATTATCGCGCCCATCCCTACATTGGCTAATGCCAGAGTTGAATGGATAATAACCTAAAAATTGTGGCTTTATAAAACAAATGTAAATATTTGTGTACTTGTTTGGAAAAATGTCGAAATCAGACCCAATTCCACAATTGACACAAGAACTAGCAACAGAAATACTTAACAAAACTTTGGAGTATCTCCAGCTACCAGAAAACCACCAAAAAATCGAGGAAGCCAGAGACAATGTAGGCAACGAAATGCTAAAAATGATGCAATTTATTTTTCCCATTGTTATGCAGATCCAAATAGATGTAATTAAAGAATATGGATACCCCGAAAGTAGAGAAGGAATTATTAAATTTTCACAAATGGTTCGATGCC
Organism: Listronotus bonariensis; assembly: GCA_014170235.1. Classification (NCBI taxonomy): domain Eukaryota; kingdom Metazoa; phylum Arthropoda; class Insecta; order Coleoptera; family Curculionidae; genus Listronotus; species Listronotus bonariensis. The sequence continues at coordinate 128,512 of JACEGR010000170.1, read as the reverse complement.
TGGAACGAGAAGATCCAGAAGTGGCACGATTGCATGGACTAATAAAGGCATATTATTTACCCCCAGTGTCTGTCCACACAAATAACGAATCCGGCGAAGAAAGAACAAGCAGTAATTAATTAAATTTGTGCTAATAACCAAATATGTTTAAGTGGATTTACTAGCTTGGTACTTCTTAATAATTACAAGCATGGGCATAGCCAGCTATAGGCAGAGGCGTAGCAGCTGCACCTACCTAGCTGAGTTTAGACCATATTGATCAGTAACTCTAAATATAAAATATATAATATCTAGATATAAAAGCTGAGCAATAATAGTTACTTTGGCAAAATTTAACTATGTATTTATTAAATTGGTATTGTACTATAATTTTTATTTGCCTACCATCCCTAAATAAAAATTTGGCTATGCCCTTAATTTCAAGTGCATTTATCTAGAACTTCAAAAATTAAGAAATATTACAGTACTTTACATAACACCTATTAAATTTTTACTAAAATATACAAGTCTGGTTTCTATAATTAGAGTAAATCATAATTTTTTTGTGTTACTATTAAAACATTTTTTTCATTAAAAACCATTTATTTCAAATTTCATATCCACATTTAAAACTTTTAAATATAAATATATAAACTATTTATGACCTTATAAAATACAAAAATAGTTACTAAAATATTTTCACCTGAGCTGCTCATTTGGCAGTTTTGATTTTTGGTAAAATGGAATAATTATTTATCCTATTTTATACACAATGTTTTGAACTCTTTGTTTCTGGCCACGTTTACAAGGGAAGCAGTATTAATGGGACATCTACTATTCTTTGAAATTAAAAAAGTAAAATATTTAAGTGACAACAAAAAGGGTGTTTTAAAGTATATTAATTTAGTTAAGCTCAATTTCAGTAAACGAAGTCTACACTTGATGAAGTTTTACTTTGCATATATATGTATATGTTATGCCAAATTTGTGTAATTGCCAATTTCATGTATTCAGAAAAATTAATTTTTTCTTAATTCGTGAAATAAGCTGTTCTGTCACATTGGGGAGTCATGGGTAGTTAAATCTTTTTTAAATAAATCGTATAAATAAAAAGATTTAACTAACCAGAACTAACCATGTGCACCCTAATGTGACAGTTTTATTTACTGCTTATTTCATGAATTAGGCACAATTCTGCCGAATACATAAAATTGGCGTAACATATGTGTATGGTGTATGTTTCTTAGAAGTAAATAAATATATTGTCGGTTTAAAGTTAAAAGTCACTCAGTACATTTTGTTAAAAATTGTTCTAACATTTTTAGTTATGCATAGTAAAAGTGTTCTGTAGAAATAATTTATTTGTTACATTTACGACATCCATAAATATTATTCATTGAAATATGATGCATAAAAAGTGGTTTATCTTCCGTGTTTCATCAAAAATTTTCTATAAAATCGTTTGCTATTCCCTGAACTATAAAAAATGTCACTTAATGAGTTTTACCTTTAAACCGAGGATATACAAATATTATAGACAAAAAAAAACTGAGCTTTGAAATAAACATTTTTAGTTTTCTCCTAACAGTTCAAATGCAGTAATTTATTTATCTGGCCTCAGACATCCCAAAAAAATGTTATTTTAATATTATTGTACTTAGAGATTATTTCTATGGAGCTTTATTTAAATTACAAACTGCAAAACAGTATTTTGATAACAATACTATCTATAGAATTCAATATTCTTTACATTTTTCCTATTTGAATTTACAACTGATGTTGTTTTGTAAAACAATACTTCTAACAATTACTTATAGGCTAATTGTAAGCCTGTTTCAAAACAATTTGGTAAAAATTATTGGTAGTAGTCAGGTATAGTTACTTCTAAATAGCTTATTTGTACTGTATCTCTGGTACCTTATTTTATACTATTTGGAAAATTATCACATATTTTTAAAGTGTATCAACCATCAATACTTGTGAAAATATATGTTAAAACTTATGGGCTATGAATTTTTACAATTTAAAAAATAATACTGAACTAACCTAAGGTAAAATTATTCAAGCAAATGGTCTAGTACCAATTTAATTTAAAATTTTTAAATTAAAAGGAAATACTTTGTAGCATTTTTTTTTCAATTAAATTTTGTTAGGAATCTATCGCTGGTCCAATATTACAAGGTTGTATGTTACAATTCTAAAAATATTACCTTAGAACAATTCTAAAAACTTACATAGAACCGAGCTTCATAAGTTTGTCATTATTAGAATGAACACAAAAAGCAAAATTACAAAGGTCTATGTCATTTTCGTGACAAGTTTCGTATTTAAAAGGTGTAAAACTCGTTATTCTCAGTTTGAACTTTATGTTACTTAGGACCATGTAATATTGGGTCAGAGATATATGTCTTTCATTGATTATTCCATATAATAAAAAAATTGGTATTATCCATATAATGCAGCACTTTAAAATTGTTTTGGTACTAAACTACCAAAGTAAAATTTTTAGTACTTAAAAATGACTTTTAACATGGTAAACTGAGCAATGATTTTCAGAAAAAAACAATAAAGCACATTTTTACTACTGTCTGGCACTTCTTTCAGTTTCCATTAAACATTCTCTAACAAGAATCCTAGCAGACACTATACTTCTTTTAAGCCTTTCTGCTGAGCTACGACTACCAGCATAGGTAGGACGGACTTCTTTCCCCATCTCTTCAATTGCATTTAACAGTTGAGCATATTTTGATAAACCTAAAAGAAAAGTAACAAAATAAAAAATTTAACTTGTTTTCTGGAAGTACGATTTTTGTGCAATGACAATGTAGTTGTAATTTTTAAAAATCAGTTTTTTAACAACCAACAAGCAGACTAGTAGGTATAATAAAACTTTTATGCTATGTCGGCATGATCTAGTAATAAAATAAACCCTTAAAGATAATAATATCTCTTGGGATAAAATGATTAACCACAATTTACGGAAGTCAAAGGAACAATGTTGTATTATTACTTTCATAATAAGACTCTGCTCGGCCGACTACCGGTAATCGTTTTATTGGTCTTTTTAATGGGTTATTTTTATTAGTAAATTATGCCGATCGAGCTTATTTGGCTAAAAATTCTATACCTCCTTGTGGACTTGCTAATCCTATGGAGGCACTATTATTGTTACTATTTGTCGTAGGTGAAATGTGATTTTGAGGCGGAAGCTTGTTCATTGGTATAGCTGTTACTGTAACATCGCTTAGTTTTGATTCTACTGCTTGTATGTCCACTGTATCCATATTATATTAGGTGTTTTATTTCTATAACCTCTGAAAACTACCGTATTGTACAATTATATTGTTTATTAAGTCTAAGCACATACAAATATCCGTTTATTTATAAATAATCTTAAGGGAAAATTTATTTTTAAAAATATTAAATAAATAGAAAATATTTTTTGAAGCTTTGGTAAACTGTCACTGGTCAGCTGGCCACAAAAAAACGTCAACATTAAACAAAAGGGTTAAAAATAAAGGGTATTTTGTTGTAGACATATGGATGGTGGAGGGGAGGATAACCATCTGAATGTTTTAAAAAGTGTCCGTCGAAAAGTGCAACTTAAGGTGGCGCCACAGTAGCCAGAGGAGATTTTTAACCAATGAGCATGAATTATTAGAGTGAGATACAAAATGAAAAAGGACAGATAGATACAAAATAAAAAAGGAAAGAAATACCAAAATCTCTCCACTTGCTACTGTGGCGCCATCCCAATTTGCTACATTCCGATTGCCACTTTTTCAACTTGTCCGCCATAAAAGATACTTATCCTCCCTCCACAATTCATATGTAGACAGTAAACTAATAAAGAAACCCTTTGGGAAAAAGTTATTTACTGGTGCAACACCGACTCCACAGAAGTCGGTGTTGACTGGTGTAAAACCAAGACAGATTTTGGCTAGGTTTGTATACCATTGAAAACACAAAATACAAAAGGTTAGTTCTGGTGTCCTGATTGATGAATTTGTAACGGTTTTCAAATGTTTCGTTAAAAATAAACCAATCAGAACAGAATTCGCAAATCGCATCTCGCAAACTTATCAAAAGCCTAGTTCATAAGCTTGCGAAATGCGATTTGCGAATTGCGAATCGTGTTCTGATTGGTCAATTTGTAACGAAACATTCGAAAGTCGTTACAAATTGACCAATCAGAACAAGTTTCGCAAATCGCATTTCGCAAGCTTATGAACTAGGCTTAAAGCTTAATTCTTAAGCTTAGTTCATAAGCTTGCGAAATGCGATTTGCGAATCGCGAAACTTGTTCTGATTGGTCAATTTGTAACGACTTTCGAATGTTTCGTTACAAATTGACCAATCAGAACACGATTCGCAAATCGCATTTCGCAAGCTTATGAACTAGACTATAAGCTTGCGAAATGCTATTTGCGAATTTCGAAACGTCTTCCTAATTTGTAAATTTGTAACGAGTTTCAAATGTTTTGTTAGAAATTAACCAATTAGAACAGGATTCCCAATTCACATTTCGTAAGTTAAAACCTACTATAATATATATACTCATAAGCTTGCAAAATGCGAATTGCGAACCGTGTTCCGATTGGTCAATTTGTAACGAAACATTCGAAAGTCGTTACAAATTGACCAATCAGAACAAGTTTCGCAAATCGCATTTTGCAAGCTTATGAACTAAAGCTTTAGTTTGCCCTAGTCTACACCAGTTTCGTAAATTCACCCCAACGGGTTTCGCTTTTTCAGTGCCTGCAAAATAAACATTTAAAATCCCCTATAATTTTAACCCTTCATTCCCCAATGGTTTTCGCTATAAAATTTAAGTGCGACATCTATTAGAAGACTGGTTAATTTTTTAAAACTTTAACCTCACTTTTCACTAAGTTTGTTGTAGTTTATAGTTGATTTGGTGTTTTGTGTTTTATAAGTTGTTGATTAAAATAGTAAATTGTTAAAGATATAATGGAAAAGGATTCTAAGACGTTTGTAAGTAGTACTTTCCCTTTATGCTTGCTAATCGTACTCAAACCGATTTTTTAATTTTTAGCTCATCCCTAATGATTTATGTAGAAGAGCTGGTATGGGAGCCTCTTGGCTCCCAATGAACGAAATATCAGTATTTCCCTATATGAAACGTTCAACAAAACAAAAAGACCGTCCCAGTGACTTTGCCTCTGATAACTCATCTTGTATTTTTCATGTTCGGCATGATGTAATACTGTTTCACCCTATACTTCGTAAGTTAGTAAATGAATCTAATGGAACATTTTTGGCTTTGCAAAATTTTATAGCTACCAAACCATCAGAATTAAAAGTAGAAATTTTAAAAATAAGTAGACAATATCGCTCAATTATAAGAGCTTGCTTAGAGAACTTGCAAGATGAAATAACAAAAAATAACATTAGCACTGGACAAAAAGAAGAGCTTCAAAATTATATTACAATTTTTACTCAGTAGAATGCATTTGGCACCTCTGTGAAATACTTTTTATAGATGTAATACCTGGTAATATAATGTTGCCCCATTTGCTTGATTGGGTCAGATTTCACTTTCCAAAACATGAACGAAATGCTGCAGCCCTGCTGTCAGGTGATCCAAATGCACTGGAACTTCAAGAGGGATTTTGGCCTACAGTATTTGGAAATTTACTGCAAGGTAGAATTAAAGTTGTTAGAGCATTATTAAAGCAACATTCCGCAGCTGATACTCCGGTATTTCAATTGGTTCAACATGTTTTAAAAACTATGCCAACATATAGTGTAAGTTTTAATATATTTTAGGCTGCTTTAATTTTATTATTTTTAAATTAATTAGTTAATATATTGTGTGTATCTTTGGAATAATAGTTGAAGGTAATCATAAAATTATTTTGTTGTTTAGGTAATAAACAGTATATCTGTGAGTGAGTTTAATCTTCAGTGGAGGCACTGGACAATGGATGTTCAGTTGAAAGTTGATGCTAAACAATTTGTCAGCAATCACAATTTAAATTTATTAATGAGGGTAAGATTTCAAAAAATATAAATACTTCTTTTTATATAGTAAAACATGGTTTTATTTGTAAGTATGTCAGTATGGATAATTTTTGTTTGTAATACTGCTATTCTATTTTTTTAATGGAATTTCTGCATATTATGGAAATTTTTTGTTAATAAGTAATTGTTATGTCTTTAATAGAAGAGTGAAATTTTGTTTAATTAAATTTCTAAAATATCTCTGTATTTTTTTAATCAATACTTTTTAAAATAGTTAGTAGTTGGGGAGGAGGAAGCATGGGCCGAAATACAATCACAATGTGAAGCCTGGTATGAGTTTTTAGCAGGCTGGCTATTTTTTACTGAACCTACAGTAAAAACCTTTGAATTGGGTCAATTTGCTAAACACAGTATTACAAAAATGAGGATGAAAAATCATATGAAACATTTGGATAGAGTTTTACTTGCTGCTATGGAGTTTGATATGTTTGAGGTAAGTAATACTGTAACAAACTGACCAAAACAACTTAAACTTATCCTCCAAACCTTCTTGTTTTTAAAATTTTTAGGTTATTAAAGAAATTCAACAAATGACTGAAAATGGTTGGTTTGTGAGTCATCTTGCTGATATTTTGTATCACTCAGGTCGACTTTCATCTCTGGAAAAAGAAGTTGATAATTTGTAAGTGTTTTAAAATTGGTTAAAAATATACTATAAAAATAGTGCATAAGCTATCCATTTTGTTTACTATGTTATAAAGATTGACAACATATCTAGTAAATAACAAATATAAAACATTCAACAAACTTACCTATAAATGTAAATAAATTAATTGAGTTTGTTTTACTTTAAAATTATGTGATTTTTAGCTCTGCAGAAAAACTAAGGGAATCTTTTATATTGGACTATGGTTCCACCCTTATGGGACACCAAAGTCTTTGGCAGGTTGGTTTAAGTTACTTGGATCATTGCCCCAATGATGGACTTGCTGCTATTGAGCTATTACTGCCTAGAATTAGGTTTGTTTCTGAAGCAAAAGCTCAAAAATTGGTTCGTGAGGCAACAAATAGGAATCTGACTCAAGTTGGTAAAGTAAAATACTTGTTATTTATTAGTTTAATGGGTTTAAAATTTTTTAGTTTATAGAAAGATTAAGTATCAATAAAAATATTATTATATCCGCTTCATTATTATTATTTTTTTATTCTTTTAACCACTGGCGAATTTACACTATTTTAACTCCATAATTTGAAAATTATAAGTAATGATTAATAATTCACAATCCTGTTAATTCTTTTTTATTCCCTTATTTACTATGATTTTGAACAAGGGAACCGATGTATAGGTATACTATACATCATACTAATACTTCTTTTCTCAGGTAAAGGGCTGTTCTGTAAATCGAAATTATAGTGTGAGATTTTTTTTTTTATTTTGTGTATGTTTTTTTGACAGAGGTGAAAAATTTGAGATTTTGCTTTGACCAATTGATTCCTTGATTTTTTTCTGCAAAAAGATATACCATATTTAAATCAATATTTTGTACCATTAATCATAAAATTGCATTTTAAATAAAGACATACCAGCATTCTTTATGTAATAAAAACATTTATTTATTTGAGAAATTTATTGAAATAGGATAACACTCTTAAAAATGGTGTTTGTGAGCCCCTTAAACTTTATAATACAGATAAAAAAAAATTAAATCTTTTTTTTTTATTTTAAGGACTTACTTACTCAATGTAATTTATTTTACTATTAAATACAGAAATACACATAAGAGTACAAACGGATATTGACCTAGGTCCTTCAGCTTGATACTGATATTTTAAAGATTTTCTCAAATAAATAGATTCTTTTATTACATACAAAATGCTGGTATGTCTGTATTTGAAATGTGCATTAATGAAAAACGGTACAAGATATCAATTCAAATAAAGTATACATTTTTGTAGAAAAAGTTAAAGGAATCAGATGGTCCAAGCAAAATATAAAATTTGTCACCTTTTTCAAAAATACATATAAAAAAATTAAAAAATTGTGTCACCCTGTATAATTCTGACTTACTGAACAGGCGTTTGCTTATGAAAAGAAGCATTAGTGTAAAGTTATTTAGTGGGCCAAATCTTAAGCTGGATTTATAGATTGACGTTTATGTTTCCGTTTGCCATTTGACGTTTTCCGTTAGAAGATAAAACGACCACTTTGCATTTGTCAATTTATAGTTTCTGTTCACCATCTTCATATACCATATCAGAAACCAAAACGTCAAACGGCGATCGGTAACGGAAACATCAATCTATAAATTCAGCTTTAATGTTACTGTGGCAATAGTTCAAAAGTTATAGTTGAATTAACCCTTTTTAATTCTAACCTTTGCGGAGCGAGATAAAACTTTTTTATGAAGTACTAATATTATTTTGACATACTCTGTTAACCCTATCATTTACGACCTTACATTCTTATGTTGGATAAAGTAATTTATGCTGCTATTAAATGGTATCACTGGGCGCATACAGGGTCTTGTTTATACAGCAAAATAAAATAAAAAGATCTCACTTTAAGGTAGTTGTCGTGGTATAGAAGTACCGTTAACCATTCCATATATTTTTGTGTACATATTAAAGACATGTAAATACAATTTCCCTTAAAATTTAAAGTCGATTGACCACTTAGAATCTGAGATAAATTTAATTAAAAATTGGATATTTAACATGGATGGTATAAGCTCTTTGTAGTTCTGTATCCGTTTTTAGTTATAAAGAAAACTGTCAGATATTTTCAAAAACTAGGTCTTTTAATAAATTTGTTTTGAGTGAAAAAATATATATACCATTTTTTTAACCATCTCATTGTTTATAAAAAACGGTTTAAAGTTCAACAAAAGTATATTACAATATTGTAACCTTCATTATTAAAAGACCAGTAGGTAGTAGTTGGTCTCCTTACAAACAGCACCCTAATCATCAGCTAATAATATTAAACCTTGCGGCCTGTGTATTCAAAAAGCATTTGACAGTGTATGTCATTAGATTAGATTAGGAGGTGGATTGCATATCCTCTAACACTGCAACCTGCTCAGGTTTATTGTGTGTCCTCCGTCCATAGGTTAGAGCACGCTATCCAAGCCGGTCTGTTTAATCAGACTCCACAAGCTTGAAACTGGCCCCTTGGTATATCTTGCCGCTTTAGGTTTTTCTTCACCCAGCCTTGCAAACCGCAGACGACAAAGGGCTTCGCAGTAGCACCATACGTGTTCTGCGGTTTCTTCCTCCTCCTGGCAGAACCTACATAGGTTTTTTCTGGCCCATAGTTTCCAGGTGTTTATTCAGTCTGCAATGACCTGTCAGTTGACCCACTATTATTCTTACTGCCTTCCGGTTATAATTCAGAAGGTCTTTTGTAAATTCTGGCGAGTAAGCCTTGATGAACACTTTCGCCTGACGCTGTCCTGGTGTTCTCATCCACCAGTCTTGTGATTCCCTCATAATCCATGATCTAATGGATGACCTTACCTGGCATCATGGAATACCACAGTAGGGCTCAGGACCTACCATTGTCCTGCCAGCCCCTCCTTTGCCAATTTATCAGCTTCTTCATTGCCTTCGTGTCCTGGTACCCAGGCAATGTGTATGTCATGAATTACTATTAATGAAGCTTAAACGGCTTGGAGTGAATGGTGCCTTTCTGCGATGGATTCATTCTTAACTGTCATGGCGGGAACAGTCTGTTAGGCTGCATGGTGCAACATCTCAAAAAATATTCGTAACGTCTGGTGTTCCTTAGGGCTCCCATTTGGGTCCCATTTTATTTCTCTTACATAAACGATATAATCAGTGTTTTTGAAATCTGTAAGTGTTTGTTATATGCTGATAACTTAAAGATTTATGTTGTCATTCGCTCTTCTTCCGATTGTCACTTGGTTCAACAAGATCTAAATAGTATAGTAGCATGGTGTAATACAAAATTCTTTAACTTTAAATGTAAATAAATGTAAAGCAATGCGATTTTATGAAAACCATTCACCTATGATATATTGGCACAAAATTGGTGATACTATTTTGGAGTCTGTTACACATTTTAATGATTAGGGTGTTATCTCTGATAGGAAAATAAGTTTTAATTTACATGTAGACAGTATTCTTTTAAAGAGTTTTAGAATGTTAGGTTTTTAAAGGGAAATTGCAGGCACATTAACGACACTAAAGTTATAAAATTATTATATAATAGTTTGGTTAGAAGCATAATGGAATACAACAGCATTATTTGGGCACCGTTCTATAACTGCTACATTAATAGATTGAAACGTGTGCAGAATAAATTTGTAAAATTCTTACTATATAAGTACAATTTCCCCTATCAGAACGTGGGCTACGATATTAGATTGTTGTTGGTAGGGATGTCTACTCTGGAGTGCAGACGAAGGAGAGCTCTACTGCTTTTTTTGCATAAGGTTGTCAATGGTTAAATTGACTGCTATGTACTTTTGGAAAAGATTAATTTTAGAATTCCAAGTCGGTACACCAGATCTAGACATCTCTTTTATTTTCTTCCACAGCTTTAATTAAATAATAAAAAATAAAATACAATGGCTGTGCTATTTTGCAAAGAAGATATTTGTATTTGGCATTAAAATTGATATATTTTTTAGCTACACATTTTTTTGTAAAGTGATTTTAATTTTCCTAACATCTGTTGTATGGAAAAAAATTGAAAATATAATAATTTTTTTAGCACAAAGCATTTGTAAAATAGAAGGCATGAGGTCACTAAGACGAGGTAGATTAGGTAATGCTTTAACATGGGCATTAAAATCTCAAGATGGTCCTTTCACATCATATTTAGCTGATCAATTTTTGAAAGAATATGTAAAAAATGGAGAATTGAACAACACTGATCTGTTGGATAATCTAGGTTCATGCATGCTAGCTAGTGACCGATTAATATTTTTAGGTAAGTTTTAAGGAGATAATATACATTCTTTAACCTTTAAGATCAAGTCCAAGGTCACAAAAAGATGTCGCTTTTAATTTTATGCAACTTTTTATTTAAACCTTTTTCCATGTCTGTTACTTTTTGAGATATTTAGCCATTTCCATACTTTTGGGACAGTCAGTATAAACTTAACTCTGACTTACCTCTATTTACTTTCTGTTAAAAACATAACAAATATTACATGACATTGGATAAAGTGTCAAAACTAAAATCACAGTTATAGAAGACATGAGCAGAAACAGGATTAATTGATAACTGTTTTAGAATATTAACTTATGTCTGTAAGATAGAAATAAGGAATGAAGTGTATTCAATAAGGTAATTATTTACAAACCTGACGCATCGCCGATTTTAATGAATTTTGGTATACGGGGTTTTTTGAGACGCTAATCAAGAATTTTTAGTCGGACACGTTTCGTTTTCGAGATATCCACCTTCACAGTTGAAATTTAAACTAACCTTGTTTTTACTATATGTTGCTTTCTTTTTGCAAACAATTCTTGATTTAAAGCTAAATTAACACTCAATATTTAAAAACCCATTTTTTTATTTCACCCATGTTTTTCCATAAAATTGTAAAGTTTCACTTACAATCGGTGCCGCCGTGGCTACTGCAATTGAAATGATTAAAAGTAAAGCTTTGCAATTTTATGAAAAGATATGGGTAAAATAAATTAAAAAATTCGTTTTTGAGAGGTGGAAATCAATATTAAAATCCAATTTACCAGAAAACTCAAAAGTTGCATGCAAAAAGTGTGGTGAATTCAGGTAAGTTTAATAATAAATATCTCGAAAATGAAACGTGTTTGACTAAAAATTCTTTTAAATTCGTAATCAGCGCCCCAAAAAATACTCTATACCAAATTTTGGTAAAATCGGCGATGCGTTCGATTTGTAAATAATTACCAATATAATTTTATACATAGATGTTTTTATTAATTAAAGGTAAATACAATGAATTTCACAAACTGTACCAAGCTGGAGAATACAAAGACTGTGGGAGTCTATTAATATCCCTTTTGGCTTCAAAGATTGTTCCTAAATAGTAAGTATATAGTCAATTCTATATTATGTAATGTTAAAAATTCACTACACCAATCTCAGTTTTTAAACAGTATGAGAATTTCTTATCTGTTTTTCCTTCTAATATATTATAACCGAAAAAATGGTGTGTTGCTAATCAGTCCTGTTTTTAGTTTTTGGTCAGTACTGCTAAGCGAGGCTATTCCTTTGCTGGAAAGCAAAGAATTAGTCTTTTCTTCAAATGATACTTACACAATATTGCATTGTCTTGAAGAAAAGGAAGATATGCCGCAGCTAAGTGATAAAATTAGTATTTTGAGGTTGGCTGCTTCTAGGAATTTGTCTCGAGCGTTAATGTACGAAGCTCAAGTTGCATTTTAAAGAGCTTATCTTAAGAAATACTTATTACATATTTATTAAGATAAACAATTTGTATTAGAATATGTTTTTTTTTAATATACTTTTTTCACCAATCAAATGAATGACAGTAGTGTTGGTATTTACCCCATTTAATACCTATTTTGGATAACAAAATAAAAAGTAAGTTAAACTTTACTTGTCTACCAACGACATACAGATTGGTATTAAATAAAGTTTGACCTAATAATATTTTGCTTTATACAGTAATACATGAGTACTATTTTTACCATGCATAATATTTTACTCTTATGCTTTTTGAAAACCTGAGAAAAACTTTTGTAGCAAAAGAACTCATTATGGGAGTTCTTGGTTCTGACTTGGATCTTTATTTTTAAATAAGGGTGTACTCGCTGCAGCTTTTTACTCCGCATTTTTAGTTATTTTTTCTTAATAATTTTGGCCAAAGTGCCCACTGAGAAGCCATTGTACAAAATAATTTCAATCTAGCAATAAGCACCTTCTTACTTTGATTTAGGGATATTTAAGATATTATATAAACTTTAATGCTTTAATGCTGTACCTCAGAAAGAAAGAAACTCCGGACATATGTTTATATTTTATATGAAAAGCATAAGAACTCACCCCTTAACTTTTGTACCGTATTTGGGAAACACCCTAAATAATTATTTGAAAAAAATCTATTACATTATTGAATTTTAATTTGTTAATAAATTGTTATGTGATTCATTTAATTACAAATCATAAAAAAATATATAATAATTAACCACAACTAAAATAATTTAAAAGAACATTAAGGTACTCGCACACATTATAAAATGAAAGTTATGTTCACAAAAGGTTTTCCTCGGGGATACTGCAAATCCGCGTAACTAGCTTTGGATGATTCCGCGTATCTGACGAATGTAGCTAATTTTCAATTTCGCGGCCATTCTACGTAAGATCCTAATTGGCAAGCAGAATTAACATAAAATCTATGGTAAAAATACATAAAAAAACATCGATTATTTCTCGAATTAATTAGTAAAAATGAGGCAAGATTTTTGTGCGATTATCCGATAACGATTATTTAGTATTTTTAACTAGGTTGATAACTTTAAAGTCCCGTTACACATGAGACGTACAGGGTTTTTATTTATATTTTGCCATCCACTTTTATTGATAACCAAGAAGATTGGAAAAAAACGTCCTGTATAAAAGTTTCATACTTTTTCATCTATTATCTTTTAAGCATAGAATAAGAAACAAATGAACATCAAAAACTCAAGAATCATGAGGAGGTAAACTTATTTTAAACGGAACGCCCTGTGTATTATATCACCATTAAAGGGGTCTTTTAAAAAGCTTTACAAAAATGCCACATTTGATATATGTATCTCTAATAGTTTTCGAAATATGACCACTTATTTCTAAAAAATCGTAGATATATGTAACTTCCATTATACCTACCTACGTCCGGCACTAAGTTGAGACTGTAGATGTATTGGAAATTATACCCAGATTTAAATGGACATATTTCTGAATCTATTAAAGATAGATGTATCGAAAAATGTGGTATTTTTAATAATAATAATTCATTTATTGTCATAAACACATTCAAATCTGAAGATTGACAACGTCATAGTTTCAAAGAAAAAAATATATGAGACAAGCATCAATTTAGGCGAAGAACCAATTCTAAAACGGAATTTATCAATCGGTTATGTTGACGTTTAAACAATGTATTATACGTCAAAGTTGTCACCAATTATTACCGCGTTATAATTGGTTAAACGCCTAAAATTGATGAATGAGTTACAAATTAAACTTCACAAAACAATGATAAAATGAATATAAATAAAACACAATTTGAATAAAAAAAATAAAATAAAAAACAAACAAAAAACACTTAAGCATTACATTGTTCAAATAAATAAAATACAATATGGTTATAATATAGCATAAAAAAAAACAAACAAAAAACATATACTAAAATATTGCAAAGTTAAAAATTAATAAATAATAATAATAAAAATATAAATTCCTTTATTGTCATAAAGACATTAAATTTTGAACATTCTAAAAAAAATCTAAAAAAACAATATACAATATATCTTATATAGGAATGCTCTCTAAAGATACTTTGTTAACCATAAAACTACTACTAAAAGTTTTTATTGGTTGCCCAAATGGCCCTTGACCGAAGTCCTTCAGCCATAGTAAATTTTACGGTTCTTATTGTACATCATCACACATAACTATTTGCTGCACTAACTTAACCATAATAAATAAATACAAGTGAGTATGGGTTACAATTAAAAAATGTACAGCCAGGGCCGACGAGAGGGCTTTGAAGGCGGTACAAATTACCGAGGCCCGGAATGATTGGGGGAAGGGGAGGGCGCGCGCTCGGTTTAAAAAACGTTAATGGAGGAATTAACTCTTTAACTTTTTTATGGTAAAAAATACAAAGAATATTAGTTTACACTAGGTAAGGACTTTTTTTTCTTTTCAACTTCCTTTAGGGTAATTTTCAAAATAAATGAAAATTAAATTAGTGGAGACCTTTCTTTTTATTGTTAAGGGGGGCCGTCATTTTTACTTGTAACGGGGCCGTGCAATGCTCTTGGCGGCCCTGTGCACATCCAAGGAACTAGAACTATATAAAAATCATTTAAATTAAAAAGTTTTCTTGAACCCTCTTCCTAAAGTATTATGTGAATATAATGTTAGAAGCATAGGCATTAAAAATAAAAAAATTGAATAAAGGGAAACAAATCGTCCTCAATATCACAAAGTGGCGTATCTCAAAAATAGGAAAATTGACAAGAGCCGATGTTATTGCTGAAAAAAACGTGCTCCTTAATATCACGAAATAGCACAAGTTTGATTTTGATACCCTGTTGTTGTTGTAGAAATATATATATTAATTAATTTTATTTTACTAAGAAATAAAATCTTTTAAAACAATACCTAAAAAGCACTCTTGTGAAATTGAAAAAAATTAAATACGCCACTTCGTGATATTGACGACGAAATATAAGATGCGATTAGTGGTTTTAGATACTAAAAGTCACGGTAAACGTGGCTCCTTTTAATTGTTATGTCCTTGGCCATCTCTACAGGGTGTCCCACGAGGAACTGCTTCGATCAAGGCCTTGGAAAACTTTGAAATCTTGGTAACATTATAAAGTCAGTGGGTAATATACGACTAAAATATTTTGACAGTTCTACCCCTTCCGGTTTTACCGGAAGTTAATGTCAACTTTCCTATTTTAAAGAGAACACTTTTGACTTATGTTAAATTTTATGTCAAAAATGATTTTTGCTAGCCATTACATAAGCATCAATTTTTCTAAACAAAGACCTTTAATATGAATTGGGGTTGGGTTTTCGTAGAAAAGACACTTCTTAAGTAGATTGTGTTTTAAGTATTAATAAATAGAGGGTGGTTAAAAATAATTGTTAAAAATTATAACGACAAATACCATAAAAGACAATTCATCCATTTCCATCCAATCCATTTGTTTAAATGGACACCCCTATCTTTTATTACCTTATCCTATTAGGCATCAGAAATAAGGGTAAGTTTGTATAAGGATCTTTATTCCTAAAATTTATAGTTTTCGAAATATTTACAATTTAATATTTATCAATTCTAACATTGCTTTTAAGTACATTTAGGTACGGTGTAGTTGGCCGTGACTCCGGATTTCGTCGTCAGGGCCAACTAGAAGCCAAAATAAGCCGTACCTAAACGCATTGTGTTAGAACAGGCAAATATTAAACTGTTAATATTTCAAAAACTATTAATTTTGGAATAGACATCCTTATAAAATTTACCCTTATTTTTGATGCTTAGTAGGATATGATAATAAAAGATAGAGGTTTTCCATTTGAAAAATTGACTTTTATGGTTTTTGTCGTTATAATTTATAAGAATTATTTTTTGACCACCCTGTATTTATCAATTCTCAAAATACACTTATGGACAAAATTATCGCAACAGCTCGATTTTCTCGACAAGCTTCAGTACAAAAAAGCTTTAATTTTAATGGCCATATCTTTTTAATAATTAAGTTATTAAGACAATTAAAAAAATGTTAAGGAAAGGTGAAGCTATAACTTTGGCGTAACCGTTGTTATTTACTGTTAACAATACATCATAAGCGATTAAAATTAAAAAAAAACAATAATTAATCTCCCTTCATAATGTGCTGTTAAAAGGGAGCAATCAAATTTGTGATGATAAAACATCAGAAATAAGTAAGGGTATAATATATTCGCAAATAAGATTACTGTCTTTCAACAGCACATCGCACGGGGCAATTAAAAATTATTTATTTTTGCTAAAAACTTTTAATCACCCTGTAGAATGTATTAGTAAACAACAACTGTTACGCCAAAGTTATAGCTTCACCTTTCTTTAACATTTTCTTTTTTAATTGTCCTAATAACCTAATTAAAATAGATATGGCCATTTAAATTAAAGCAATTTTGTATTGAAGCCTATGGAGAAAATCAAGCTGTTGCGATAATTTTGTCCGTGAGTGTATCAACACAATTAACTCAAGAAGTTCTTTCCCTTCGAGAAACCCAACCCCAATTTATATTAAATGATTTTGCTTAGAAAAAATTGATGGGTATGTAATGGCTTGCAAACGTCATTTTTGACATAAACTTTAAAATAAGTCAAACACGGTTGGACTTAGGTATAGAACATTATACATAAAATATGTTTAGTATTTTTTGCATACAATGAAAAATAAATAATATATAGGGTGTTCTCTTTAAAGTAAGGAAGTTGACATTAACTTCCGGTGTCAAAATATTTTAGTGGTATGTACCCCACTGATAATATAATATTAACAAATTTTCAAAATTTTCCTATGCTTTTCGAGAAATTGATCACAGCAATTTTTCGTGGGCAGGGGCGGCGAATACGTGAATGCACGATGTCAATGCACCCAAAGAACTAAAATATATGGGTGCAATGAAGACCTTTTTTCTTGTTTTTTTTTGCTGCAGTAGAACATGTTTTGGTAAGCAGATAGTAAGTAAGTAGATATTTTTAAGGATACCTTTTTTACTCTTCAAAATTGTTTTACTCCATGGCACCCATATAAAGATTAAAAGTCGCCGCGCCTGCTTTGCGTGGCGTAATTGTCCGAAGAAGTCCAAGATATGATAAAGAGTTTTTTGGTAAAAAAATATGTCTAAAAAAATAATGACTAAGATGTTAGTTTTTTTTTAAATTATTGTATTGTAACCCCCTTTTTCTTTACAGAATCGGATTTAGTATGCAACAAACAAATTTTTGATTATTTTGCTCTTTTATTTTGACACCCGCCACAATTAACTAAAACCTTTATTAAAAATAATATATCAGAAAATTAGTTGCTAGGGGAAAAACGGAAACTAATTAATTATCAATAATAATTAGCTTGGTGTTCCGAAAAACTAAGGGTAACAGAATCAATCCTGAAAGGAAATTTACTACATCTCATACAGGGCATTTTTATGACTTGGCAAACATCTCGGTACTTGAAATTTTAAATTTAAATTTGTTTTAATGAAACACCCTGTATATTGGATAATTTTAGGGTTTTAAAATTAAAAATCTTGGCTCTCTATGCTAAAGATGTAAGCTTTCATAAGATTTTTGAATAATTCATCTTAAAAAAAAAAGAACTACTGTTTCGTTATGGGGCAACTTTGATATTTTAAATTAAACAGTCTGTATATTCTTAAAATTTAATCATTACGATTTAAAAAAATGTTATATAAGCTATGGTTATTTCAAAAAATATCGCCATATATTGACCATAAAAAAAATGGTCTACATAGCTAAGAATATTTGGTTACTTATTGTTAACGTCCTTAGATCATACTATACAGAGAGTAGAGTAATGGGTCGACGTTTCGACGTTATATTTTGACATCCTTAAGGGGGGTTAGGGTTTCAGCGTCAAAAAAAAGAACTTTTTTCAGATATGGATGGAGCAAATTTATAAGTAAATTATTAAGTATACTTTTAACAATATTATGTATTTTTTCATTAGGAAAAAACAATTTGCGGTATTCAATGTATCTCGGTGGGAAATTATCTGAAATCAAAGACCAACATTAAAACTTGTCGGAGCTAACAGGATACTAACTAAACAACAACTTCAAAAATTTTGGTCAGATCGACTTAAATTTTTGAGTATATATTATTGAAATGTTTATTAATAAGATAAGACAACCCCCCGTAAGGCTACGATAAAAAGATACACACCAAACCCTACTTTTTTTGCTATAGGTATTGCTAAAGAACTTATCCTATTTGTATTCGTAAAATCCAAAAAAGGACCAAGGGAGTTTTTAAATAAATTGAGATTTAACCTTTCGAATATTGAGATCGCCATAAGAAATACCTCGTATAAGATGTAAGAAATATACAGGTGTGGAAAATCTTCATTCGCCCTTTGCAATTCCCCAAGTGGAAAAGAGAGTATTTCTGAATATACTGAATCACATAAGTTCGACTGAAACAGACGATGCGATGTTGTCGATGCACACGTACTCCCCTATTAGGACACCTGGTGCCGACGGTTTTCGTTTTGCGTATCAAGAACTTGCAGCGTTCGGGTATTGAACAATGTTGCCAGAGACTTTTTTCGGGAATTTTTGATAACAAGGTAAAACGGGATTTTTAAAGTAAAAAACGGGGATTTTTAACGATTTGGAAGTACAAAACATTTTTAAAGGTACGTTTTGATCTTACTTTTATTGCTTGATATTTACGTCAGATAAAAATTCTGACTAGTGTAAACAATCAAAAATTTATATCAGACAACATTTTTGACCGTGTACACAGCTAGAATTTCTATCTGACATAAATATCATGAAATTAATGTCAGTTGTAAACAAATCATTACTTTTACTTACTTTTTACTTAAAATTATCGATTTTTACGTAAACCTTTTTTTTTGGTTGTCAATTTCTTTGGCGTAGAAAATACATTTTTGACTATTAAAAGGCGGCCCTCAAATATGGCTTTAAATCACAGGGATTTTTCTAAAGTATCCCAAAAAAGTGATTTTTTTGAACCACGTGGGGGATTTTTATCGTAACCCACCTGGCCACACTGATGGTATTCAGTAGCATGGTAAAAGTTAGAAGCATAATTCTTTTTGCCATTTGGGTTTTAACAAAAAAAAAGAAGTAAATTTAAATAAAATATTCTCCAAAGAAATAAAAAGAACATAAAAGTATTTCTAACGGAAATGTTTATACAATGTGGAAACTCTTTTTAAAATCTTATTATTATGGTTCTGAAAGAGACCACAATTTTTAGCAAGACAATATTTCAATTTATTAAATTCGGTTCTCTTTGGTTTTCAAGCATTTGAGGTGATATGCTACCGGGTGGTGCAAGGCACTGCGGGACGGAAATTTTTAAAAAGGGCGAAAATGCAGCAATATCACAGACTTGTCGTTTCTTAGTTAATGGAGGTGCAAGTGGCACCTCATCATTACACATGCACTTCCTACAATTTCGTTAACAGCCGATGGTTTCAAACTTTTATAATAATTTCAAAAGTTGTACTTTTCGCTGGTACAAGACCAAACCTATAATGCAAACCTCCTAATTATTTCTTCTGCTAAATTACCAGCATAGTACTACTTAATAATTTGAACTTTTTGTCAACGATATTGACCAAAACTTTAAAAAATCTAAATTAAGCAGGATCAGCAGCAGTTTGCAACACAGCAAACGACTTGCCAGTAAAAATAAATTTTAAAGGATTCTAGTCGACCCGACTCCGAAAAAATCTGTCCCCAAACCTAGTTCAAAAAGCCCTAAATTGATATTTTTATGTTTCCTGAAAGTCCTTAAATTTTAAAAACTAAATGTACATTATTCAATTACATTCTAAAGTCACAAAAATAAAGTAAAAAAGGTTTAATAACATTTTTATTACTATTATTATTTTAATTTTACCCCGAAAGTTAAGGCAAGTCGGCAACCCTGTACTCGACATCTACGTACCGCAGTCGCTCTCGTCTGGATTTCGTCTCCTGCTACGGCACAAAAGAGTGGGGCTGTAATTACAGTGGGCGGAAACATATTGCCGAAGAGAAGGGAGATTCCTAAATCACATGAGTTCGACTGAAACAGAATGAGGTGTTTCCCCTCCCGTTCCCCTTGCTTTCTCCCCCACCACTGCGCCAACGCGCTCGCTTTGTTTATGGTTGATCGAGCTCGAGGCTCGAGCACGCAGTTGCTTCTTTGCACGTATGGAGGATGTTACTGCTTCACATATTTTGATAAAAAATTTTTACGTAACTATTAAATATTTTGGTATTTGATGAATTTATTGCTATAAATGCATCAAATACTGCCATTTTAAGAGCTTTTTTTTGCCGTTTGGGGCTAAACAAAATAAAAAGCAATTCCGAAAGAAAGAATAAACAAATAATTTTAAAAATAAAAATATAATTCTAAAGAAAAATTAAAGAACATAAAAGTATTTCTAAAAAATTTCTTATAAAAACTTTAATACTTTTTAAAATCTTAGTTTATAAGGTTCTCAAAGAGACCACCATTTTGTGCAAGACAATATCCCAACCTGTTATAGAATTCGGTTCTTGTTTTCAAGTATTTCAGCTGTTATTCCTATAAGAACCTGACTAATTTTTTGGCGGAGCTCATCTAAGTCATTTGCACGTTCATGACGATGCCTATAAATTTGTTGCTTAACATGTCCCCAAAGAAAAAAATCATTTGGTGCCAGATCTGGTGATCTAGGAGGCCATTTTATGGTACCTCTTCCGCTGATTATACGATTTGGAAACGTGACTCCCAAAAATTGTTGAACTTCCCTGGCGTTATGAGCCGGACAACCATCCTGTTGATACCAAATATCTTCAAAATTGACATTGAGAGCCTGAACAGCTGGAATAACCTGATTTCTCAAAAGATTCAATTATTTGTTGGCATTTAAATTTCCCTCAATAAAAAAAGGGCCAATAATATTATCGCCCAAAATGCCAGCCCACACGTTGACCTTTTGAGGGTATTGTGTTCTGAGAGGGATAGTGATGTGCTTGTTTTCTATCGACTAACCTACAGCGATAGAAGGGTTGTGATGACCATGCAAGGGAAATGATGATTCATCAGTAAAGAGAATATTTTTGATAAATGTGTCATTAGCATTGGCTCTCTTCATCATATCCTCACAAAACACCATACGTTTTTCATAGTCTTCAGGAAAAACCTCTTGGCTAGATTGCAATTTATAGCAATGGTATTTGTTTTGTTTCAGAATATTCCTAACTGTTCGAGATTCAATATCAAGTTCTTCAGAAATTTTGGTAGGTACTATTACAAGGAAAATTAATTTCGGCTAAACTGCAAACAGCAGTCTCACGGACTTGCCGTTCCTCGGTTAATGGAGGTGCAGGCGGCACCTCATCATTACACATGCATTTCCTACAATTTTGTAAACAGCCGCTGGTTTCAAACTTACTTATAATTTTTAAAATTGTACTTTTAACAGGCACAGGACCTCCTTCAAATAAAAATGCAAATCTCCCGATTATTTCTTCTGCTGAATTACCAGCATAGTACCACTTAATAATTTGAACTCTTTGTTCAACGGTATAAACCAACATTTTAAAAGAAAGCGCCGTAGTTTATAGTTTGCGGTACCCCAAACAGCTTGCAAATGAGCTCTGTCAAACGCTCGGGCCCGGCGACGGCACGTTGATGTGCCCCACTACTGCAGGAAAGTGGGCGTATACATACATATGGCATCATTGCATTTGAAAAATGGGGGAATATCTTATTTTCCGTTACTTTCTATCTTAAGGCAAGATCGCTTTCTCTTTTTCCACTTGTTAATACCAATGGTTCGATAACAATTTTCCAGACCTGTATATGTTGTGTGTTATTTTTATTTAAAGTTAGGAAGTTGCCACTTAATAATGATTAAAAAGTTTTGTATAAACGGTTGTTATACTAATAGTAAATTGTATTTTTTCGGTTCTGGTGTTGACACTTACCCCATTCATGGCCGAAAAGGTTCCTGGTAAAGTTAAAAAATAATCGCCAATATGGCGGTTATGTCATATACCCTTTAAAATATTTTAAGCTTTATGCAAATTATTATGTTAAATCCGATTTTTAAAAAATAGGGATTTTATTAAACAAAATAACTTTTTAGTCATTACTTTTTCAGAGATACTCTGCATAAGGAACAGTATTCTTAGGACATGTACTTTTGGCAACCATACAACTTTTTACATAAATATTTAATAGAATTAAATATGTTTAAGTTTTATTAAGTTTAATTTTTTAAGTAAATATACTTGGATATATTTAAAAAATATCTGTAATAATTTATTTTGGTTAATTAATTAACCCGAAAAAAAATATAACAACAAATCTGTCAAATCTTATACATGATGTAATCCAACGCCAAACGCCAACGGGCAAATCCAACTGTTTTTTGGTGTTTCTTTTAAGGCCTTTCGCAAACATCAGATTTTTGATCTGATTATTCCCTCCGAATTTAAAATTTCTACGTTGTCATTGGTTCTATTTAAAATATAAAATGTCACAACCAATGACAAAGAAGACATTTTTAAGTCCGACTAATCGCATCAGAAATCTGATGTTTGCGGCCGGCCTAAAACTGTTTTGATTAGTTCCCAAGAACGGTTCTACAAGTTAAAAGGAATACACCAATTGTTTGATATCAGAGGTTGACGTAAGAGATGGGCGAAGAAATTTTGACACCAAGCAGGTAGTGACTAAAATTTCCTGGCAATTTTCGACATCAGACCCAAAGCTCCGTTTTTATCTTACAGGAATGTAAATCAAATAAATAGGGCCTATGGCCGAAATAAAATACAAATATTAATTATTTATTTACATATTTTAATAGACATAGATAGCACAAATAGGCAAACATTCCTCTAGAGTGCTTATATTATGTTATTATTAAATGGTAAAATTTAGAAAAATTAATAAAAATGCACAAAAAATTAATGGGAATAATAAAAAAATACTTTTTTTCGATATATGCAACATTGTATTTAAGAATTAATATACAATACTTAATTTGTTTGGTACCCTAAAGGTGGAAATATAATTCTTAAGTGGGTTTAATAAGGGAATTAAAAAAGTACTTGTATTAACTGGTTTATTTTTAATACAAACCCGCCTCGTAAGGATTCGTACAGTGCAAAAAAAATATACCAATTTTATTATTATTATTATTTATCACATAATAGTAATTTTACTACAAACAAATGTTTTGCAAAAGCTTATCAAACTCGGCTTCCGTTTTTAAAAAATCCTTCGAAAAACTATATCTAACTTATCCTTATATTCTAACAATGCAATGTTTGCGGTATAAGTTAAGAATAATATTTGTTTTGGTTTTGCCTATCTGACTTCCTTATTTTTTAAAAATTGCATTTGTAGCATAAAGATAAAACTGTTATTTTTGGTTTTTAAAAAATGTAAATATTTAACAAACGACTTCCTTATTTTTCAAAATTTTGCGGCACAAGTTAACAATAATTTAATTTTGATTTAGGGGCGGTTCAAGTATTACGTAAGCAGATTTATTACAATTATTAACCCCCTCCCATGCTTACGTAAATATTTGTATATATGCATTTTTATTTTAATGTATTTCGTCTTTTTTATTGTTTTATAAGCAGCAGTTATATTTTTATATTTCTAAAAATAAGAAAATAGGCTTAGGATAGAGGACTTTAACGCACAAAAATATTCATTTTAACAAACTTTTCTAACCGTATTTAACATAGAGCAAGGTACAAATATTACAATAATAATTAATATTACGAACAAAACGAAATTTTTTGGTTTGTATATTAAGCCATTTAAATACAGAAATACTAAAAAAATAACATAGTTTATTATTGTGACCAGTCGACAGAGTCAATCATAAGAAACAAATCTGTCTTATGAAGTTAGCGCTTTCATCTCGCAGAGTAAAGATTCCTGGAGCTGCCTTGAGCAATCGCTGGCAAAACGTCGGTAAACGATTTCAATTAGACGCGGTCCAAACTAAAAAACCAAGATTCCTCAGTTCTAGTACTTATATATACCTCAAACAGTTTTAACATTTACCTTATAAAAAAATCATAGTAGATTGAATTTATTCTTAGTCACTAATTGTAATTTACTTAGAAACAGTATCAAATTCCTTGTAATAATAAATAATAATTTAAATTAACGCCGCAGTTCGTTTACTAACTACTTGCATGAGATTTTTAAAACTTTCAAAATTTTTTTGTAACTTGAATTTATCTATTTGAAACTACATTTCGACATTTTGCGCCGTAATTCCCATACTTGATTCTAAGCAAGTACCTAAATGTATTCATTATTGGAGGAAATCATCGAAAATGTGTATTGTTTTAAAGCATGGGCGCAGTCAGGAGTACTCAGCCGCTTAATTACATTAAGCATTACCACTTAAATAATGGGCAAAAAGAAGCAAAATTTAAAAGAAAACTCAACAATTTTAAATATGTTTGTAAAGTTCACTGCCTTAATTTAAAAACTGTTAGTGCACAATGTAAAAAAATGACAAAAAGAATGATCCATTTTGGCCGAAACCGAAACTGCTGTCGAAACTTGATTTTTGGCTGAAACTGGCCAAAACCGAAATTTCGGTAGGACACTATTAAATATTAATACTATAACAATAAGTACATATGCAAAGTGATCCAAAACTAGTAGCATTTTTAACACTCTTTAGGGGATTAATAATTAGAAAAAACAATTGACAATCAGGTTTTTAAGTTATGCAGCAAAATATCCTTTTTAAAATGGAACACGCTATATACTTTAAGAGCATTAGAAAGATCTTTTAAAAAGTAGTATGTACAGGCTTTTCGTTTATATTTTGCCATCCAGTTTTAACTATACCCAACTAACAATTTTAGACGCCTTTAGTCGTCTTTACTAAGAATCACACCAAATTTAACGTTGCCGTTAGTAGAAAAGTAAGCTGTTCTTCCGACCAATTAAATTAACGTCGTAATGACTGAAAAACTAACTTTGCACCGGAAACGGTCGTCCTATTAACGTCTATACGTCGTTTTCTAAACTATGGTCTTTATGGTACTTATTTTGGGAGAGAAGCTAACGACGCTTTAACGTTGTCTGAAAGCTACTTCCATAGTTGCATTTCACAACGTTGGGGATTGGTTGTAGCAACCTAGCAACGGTTACGGGCCATTTTGATCGAAGGATTAACCTTTAGTTGATAGATGGCGTTAACATTGGTCTAATCTTGGTAAAAAATATGGTTGCGATCGCGACTACCGGCCGCCATTAAACAATGTGAAACTAGAAACAAAATCAAGGCAGCCATTTTGACTTTTTAATGTGGAACAAACAAGGAGCATGGAGAAGGGGAACAAAAGAAAAAACATAATTCTAATAATTTATCGATGTTTTCATGATTCTGTTGAAAGAAAAGGTTATTATAGATATAGCTATTATATAAAAACATAATTTATTTTGTTTTTAAATACTTATAATAATTTTCAAAAATTGAAAAAAACTACATTGTCTTATGTAAAATTGCTTATTTTAATGGCGCGCTTGTTTTTTTACATTTTTGCCATATATTTGTCAGTAAACTGCAGTTTGTTTTAAAATTTGGATGATATGCGAATCTGGGCGATTTAATAATCCAGTTCATGACAAAATATTTAATATAAACAACTTTTTCCTACTCTGCCATGATAGTTGAAGTATAATTGTACGGCGACTTATAAATTTACTAGAAGTTGCCATAATTATATTTTAGCAGACAAAAAATTACCAATTTTTATTAATACAGTTTTCCTGTAGATGGCTTTAGCCGAACAAGTTGCCTTCAGCAACGTTTTTACGTCGACCCACTTGCAGTAGTTACATTTGCAACGTCCGGACGACTCAAAAATCATCCACCAAATTGGTGCAAAACAAAGTCGCTATGTAGAAAATTACAACGTAAGAACGCAACGTTGCGTTGCGTTTGGCGACGTTGCGCCGTCCAATAATTGTTAGTTGGGTAACCAAGAAGGATAGAAAAAACGTCAAGTTTCATTCTTTTTATCTATTCTCTCTGGAGCATAAAAAAGAAATAAATGACCATCAAAAACTCAAGAAAAATGAAGAGGTAAACTTTTTTAAATGAACCACCCTGTATATTATGTCACCATTAAAAAGCTTTACAAAAATACGATATTTGATATATCTATATCTTTAATAGTTTCCGAAATATGACCACCTAAATCTGAAAAATTGTAGAAATAATATTCATTATATCTACCTACGGCACTAACGTGAGAGTGTAGGTGTAATAAAAATTATATCCAGATTTAAATGGGCATATTTCTGAAACTATTAAGGATAGATATTTCAAATGTGGCATTTTTGAAAGATCTTTTTAATGGATATATACTATACAGGGTGTCCCATTTAAAAAAGTTTACCCTTCATTTTTCTTTAAGTTTTGATGTTCATTTGTTTCTTTTTTAAAGCTTAAAAGATATTAGATGAAAAAAAACTTTTATATTTTTTCTATCCTTCTTGGTTATAGTTAAAAGTACGTGGTAAAATATAAATGAAAACCCTGTACATGTGTACCAATCATTCATAGTTTCGGATCTGACGACCTAACCATGGTCATCGGTTTTAATAGTAAAATCGCATTTTTTGAAAATAAAACACCCTTTATGCTTTATCACCATTAAAGATATATTTCAAAGAACTTTAAGAAAATGCCACATTTGATATGTCTATTTTTTATAATCCAAGGCGTTAAAATAATTACAATTTTATCAAGGATGATACCATGCTAGTTTTCAAAAGTTATTTGAAACTTAACATCATGCAGCATTAAGCGGTACCACATAGAAAAATCTTCATGCATTTCTTCCAGTGGAAGATCATCAATCGGAAACCATGATGGTTCCATTTCATCACTCTCCTCTATTTCCCCCTGAATGTATCTATAGTAAATATGTAAACTATTCTTGTTTCGTGGCGTTCTTTATACATTACGAAACCTAACTCTTTAGGTCCTCAATCATTAGGTTTAAATTGCATTCTTCCCATACCTCCCTCACAGCACAATCAAATTTAGTTTCTCCTTCTTTAAATTTTCCTCCGAATCCATTGTACAGACCTTCACCAAATCCTCTTTTCTTTTTTCCCAGTAATATTCTTTGGTTATCTTTTATAAACACCAGAGTCATGTATATAATTTTCATGTTATAGATGTACTAAAAATAAGATAATAAATTAAAAAAATAAAATAAACCGACTTCAAAAAAATTAATAAAATAGGTCTAGCACCTTTCTCTCTTGCAATCCTGACTTAGTTTTTAATAGGACCACCGTGAAAGTGCACTTTTTCAAATTAAAAAAAAAAATCGATACACAAACTCCGGAGTAATCGCGTAACATACACAAAAAATATATACAGGCGAATTGAGAACCTCCTCGTTTTTGAAGTCGTTTAAAAATTCAAAATTAATATACAAGTTGTTATAAAATGTGATGGGAAACAAGCACAAATTCTTTAAGTAGGTGTAACAAAG
Organism: Listronotus bonariensis; assembly: GCA_014170235.1. Classification (NCBI taxonomy): domain Eukaryota; kingdom Metazoa; phylum Arthropoda; class Insecta; order Coleoptera; family Curculionidae; genus Listronotus; species Listronotus bonariensis. The sequence continues at coordinate 100,548 of JACEGR010000170.1, read as the reverse complement.
GGTCTAAAGTGACAATGTGCATCAAAATGAATCGAGTAAAAATGTAGATAGTTAAGGCTAATAATTATTTGGAAGCAAAAACATCTAAATAATTTTACCACATCATCTATGTATATGAATTTATTTTAAAAATAGTATTACAAATTTTGTGAAAGTCACTAAAAATCACTCATTTTCTGCTTAGACCCTTTTAGCTTCCTATCCCTTCATATGTGAAAAAAGTGCTTGTAAACCTCGTTGTAAACATGATTTCGAAAAATGCTTTGTTTTCAGGTTATACAGGGTGATTCAAAAATCGATCACGAAACTTAAGGGCGTGATTCTACCTGACAAAATAAGGGTAGAGCTTCATATACTTTTTTTCAAAATGTCATTCGTTTTCGAGTTATAAGCCGTCAAAATTCAATTTTTATTTTGGTTTTTCGCCATATTACATTTATTTTTTAACCAATCCAGTTGATATTTGGCACACAAATCGAGCTTTGCAGATTCTAAAATTGTAAGACAAAAGTGCTTTTTAAATACCGCCAGAGGGTACTTTACCTAAAACTTAAAATTTATTTACACCATAACTTTTTTATTTTGACAGATATCGCAAAGCTGGGGCGCCATAGACAATCAAAAACTTAAAAAATAAGGTACTCTTTATTAAAGTCGATAAACCTCACCGTTTAGGCACCAATAGACATCAAAGTTTTCATCAATTTCAATCAAATTACCTACGTACATACAGGGTGCCCAGTAACTCAACCGACAAACTTTACGGGGCGATTCTACAACAGAAAATAAGAAAAAAACTTCATATAAACATATGTCCTAAACGTTTTAGTTTTTGAACTACAGGGTGGTAAAAATTTTAAAAAAGTTTTTTAAAGCACATAGCGACTATCGTGATCTTGCCAATCGTCCAAAAAGAAAGAACGAAACATTTACTGAAACTTAGGTAATAATAAAACAGTTTTTTTTTTTTAAATTTTAAGTTCTATTTAGTTTAGCTAGCTAGACTAGCTACCGAAACATTTATTTGGTTTATGTTGTTAAGGGTTTTTTTTCGTTATTTTTATTCAGGAGATCCGTGTACGCAATAGTACATGATATGATACATTTCACCTTGCAATTCTTTGGTCCTGCATGAATTGACTTACAATTTTAACAGAAGTTAGGAAATAGCCCAAGAACCAAATCCTGAGGATGGTTGCCAACCCATCTCGAGGGTAGACATTTTTATAACATTTTAACTACAGGAATCGATCAAAAAGGTAGGCAAAAAATGTTACATGTATTTTTAGTAAAACTAATATTTTAGTATTCGCGATTGAAAGTAACAATTTTTCGGTGAAACACCAACGTTTTTGATGGGTTTTTTGTAAATAACTCGAAAATTATGGATTTTACCAAAAAAACTAGAAAGCAAAATTGTAGCTTATAAAAAGACAAACAAAATTCTTTTGTTACAATTGTTCTACGACCAAGGTACGGCATGGTAATGGTTAGCTTGTGTCATCAAATAAAAAAATTGATAGATTTAAAATCAAATAGCGGGAGAATGCCGCATTTTTTAAGGAAAACCCATAGAATCCTTTTTAAAATATATAATCAGACATTTCTTTTTTAAGAGTCTCTAGTATGAAAACCGAGTAAGTTATAATAAAAATAAGGTCAGTACACATTTTTTCTACAAAAAAATCAATGAAAACAACCCCTAACTATCCCCTAATTAAAATTGACCCTAACCCCCAATTTAAAATACATGATTTCAGAAAAATTGGAGCCTAAAGTGAAAAACGATTTTTCACAATTTCGTATTTTTTACCTTTTTTTTCAAAATAATTAGAAAAATACTGGAGATAAGAAAAAAATAAAAAAGTAGGTACTAAATTGTAGCTTTTTAATGACTAAAATTTCCCTGTTCATAATATGTTTTCTGTACTTTAAATATTTGGCGAAATATATATAGCCGTTTAAAGCCACTATTTACGAACGAGCAGCATCTTTTCAAGGCCTTTAAACTCACCCTATTAAAAGTTCCAGGGATCTTAAGGGATTTAATTACCAGAGCCCTAAAGCTCTTGAAAAATCCCACAAAATCGTTTTTGAAACAACTTACAATAAAAATGCAAAGAACGTTATAAAAACCCATAAATTAAATATTATTCGAAAAATTCGAGTCTCCCACTTTGGAGCATAAAAATCTACATAATTCTGAAATTAGTCACTTTCAATAGGTACCTAAGTTAAACTTCTTGTCCGTATTAAGAATACAAGTAGAAAAAGAATTGCAGAAGGGTAAAGGTCATTTTTAATTAGGGGGTAGTTAGGGACCCAAGCAGCAGGCTGACGTCATTTTTAAGTCATTTTTGGTCATAGGACGTCATCAGACCAAAATTATGACGTCATTTTAATGACGTGTTTTTGACGTCGTTGAAGTGACGTCTTTTCGACCTCATTTTTTTCGTCATACTAGCTTAGAAAAATCTAATGACGTCATGAAAACCCGCCAGAAAAATTTTGTGACATGATATGATTCGTGTCAAAATCCAACTGAAATATTATTGATGAAAATAAAACTAATAATTTTACAAAATTGAAATAGAAAAAAAACTCTACCGATAGATGGCATAATGGACAATAAACTACTACGTTTATTCAACATCTTCGCTTTTTATCGCCTACACCGTACCTACCGATGAGACCAAAATAGTTCGAGAGCGGTCTGCGGTTGGTTAGCTTTGAGAGAAATATCTTCGGGTAGCGTAAAGATCTGCATCTGCAGGTTAGACATTGTCCCGAAAAATGCGACCTTGCCGTGCAAGGAAATTGGAAGCAGTAAGGAGTTTTTTCCTATTTAAATTTTCAAATAAAATATCGTAATCATTTTAGTTTGGAAAACAAAGTATATGCGTCAATTTTTCGTCATCTTAAAGTCGTTATCTAATGACGTCTTTGCTGACCAAATGTGACCAAAAATGACTTAAAAGAGACGTCAGAAGACGTCAGCTTGCTGCTTGGGGAGTTGTTTTCATTGATTTTTTCGTAGAAAAAAATAGAAACTGACTTTTTTTTATCATGACTCGCTTAAATTTCATGCTAGAGATTTCTTTTTAGAGAAAGGTCTGATTATATAATTAAAAAAATAGTTTTTAGTTTTCCTAAAAATGCAGCATTTGCATTTTAGTTGGGTCGAATTCTGAAAATCGGTATTTAAATACGAATACGAATATCGGTAAAAAAGTATTCGAATACCGAATATTTAAATACTTGGAAAGAAAATTGAATATTCAGTATTCATGAATACGGGGAATCGCGGTATTCGAATACTGCAAAAAAATATTCGAATATTAGAAAAAAACATGGTTCAAAATTTTGAAGAGCAAAACAAAAAGTCCTCACCTTGTTTTTTCTTACTTCTTTCTTTCCCTTTTGGTTCACCAATCATGACAGTTTTGGTATTCAAATACTGGAATATTTCCGTATTCGAATACTCGGTGCGCCCGTATTCGAATACATAATAAAAAGTTTTCATTGAATACTTCAATAGTATTTGAATACACAAACCCGGATACTCGCCAAAAAGTATTCTACCGAATACCAAACACACAAAGGTATTCGAATACCGGCCCAATGTATTCTAAGGCGCCCTAGGCTAGAATTCCCAGAGCGCCTATAAAACATTTTTGAAGAGCAAAAAAAAGTCATTCTAAAAAAAAAGGTCATTCTCTCCTTTTCGCGTGTATTGTATTTATATCCCCACAGAAAAATTACTTCTAATCCCCACCCGACCTAAACTTTTTTAGAAACTTCCTTGTCTAGCGCCTATTACTCCCCTGTCTGGCGCCTACTTCTTTCATGGCGCCCTAGGCTTTAGCCTGGTCAGCCTAATGGATACTGATGAGTATTCCAATACGACCCAACTCTATTTGCCCGTTGTTTGACTTTGAAACTTTGCATTTGACGAAAAAGAGTAAACATTAACACGTCGTATCTCGGTTTGTATTGGTCGTAGAAAAATTATAACAAAAGAATTTTGTTTGTTTTTTTAAATGCATTTTTAAGTTATTCGCGAATAAAACATAAGTGGGCGAGCAGCAAACGTCGATTTCTTCTTCGAAAAAATGTTACTATTAATCGCGAATAACTTGAAAAAATGTTTGGATCATTTTTGCTGGTAATCACTTTTTCGATCAATTCCTCTGATTAAAATGTAATAAAAAATGTCCATCGCCGAGATGGGGTGGAAACCACCCCCAGGATTTTGGCGCCCCCGATTCGATATAAATTTTGATCCTTGGGCTATTCCCTTCTTTTAGGTTAAATTTCAAGTCCATCCACGCACGACCAATAAAGAATTGCGGGGTCTTACTTTTTCTTTTAGCTTCATTTCTTGCTTTTTTGATGTTATTTAAATGGCTTATCGCACTAGCAGGTAACAATAGTATATATAAATATAATTTTTTTCTTAATAAAATAATATTTTATTATGCAACTATATAAGCAACCACTTACCTTAAATAATTTTAAAAGCTTCAAATATGGTAAAATATTTCTAAACAACTTTCCCGCCAATTTCCAGATAAACTATGTTATTCTAAAATTCTAAAAAAATATAGTATAAAATATCCGCATACTTATTTCATAATAATATAACACATTATTGAACAATCAACTTGCTTACTATCAATACAAACATACCTTGATATCTTCTACAATTATTTTTTCCACTTCTTTGGAAATGCACTTTCCTCAAAATAGGTATGCAACGTTAATGAGCATAGGTGGGGCTTGCGACCAAAAAATATCTATGCAAGGTGGCAGTGTTGCCATAACATGTTTAAAATGATACTTAAGCATATATAATAATGTATTTATTTTTTTAAATAACTAAGAAATATAATGTATCTTTTATTTTTGGAACAAGCCGACAACACTGTACGGGCAGGTTTTCCTTTTTGTAGATATACAGAAAATGGCGGGAACAGCGGGACTAGATCTATCCCCGTACTTCTTTCTCGGAAAATATCGTGTTTTGTGGAATTTTATTTTTACCGGAAAACCTGGTTAAAAGTACACTTAATATAAATAAATAAATAATCGTGTGGAATTTTCTACTGCTTTTTAAACTTTTAATAGTTTTAACCAATAACTCTCAATTTACAAATTGGTCGATAATTGCCGAATAAAATGTTTCAGGGCTGGATCGATTGCTGTATTTCGCGGGTCTTAATTTGTGCAAACATATTTGCGCTTTTAAACATTCTAATTTTCTATTCTTGCACAAGGTAATTCGAATGGAAGCGAATTTCGCTTAGAGCTTGCGTGAAATAAAAGCAACAAGTTATTTTGCATAAGGTATGTAAAGTGCTCATGCAATTTATCTTACCTATTATTCAGGACTTAATAATGTTTTATCATTTTAAGGGATTTGCTATAATATTGAAGAAATGTCTGTATACATATATTCCACAAAAAATGGCGATAAAAGTATATTTAATATAACCAGTTTGGATATTTTCCATTTTATATCATTAAATTTTTATATGCTGTTCTGATTTTTCAAGTGTTTGATGATTTATTATTATTTTAGACCTACTATAGATTGAACGCGTCAATTTTTGACGGGTTGAATTTGTGGAAAAATTTAATTGACCAAAAAATACAGTTTTTTTAATAGAAAAAAATTATGAAATAAAACAAAAAAATAGTGTAAAAGTTATTTATCACTATTTTTTTTTAATAAACACACTGTTACAGAGTAGTATTTTTAGAATTTTAGTATTTATTCATCATCGGACTTGATAACCAAAACTAACCTAAATTCACTACTTCCCCATTTGTTAACCTAATTCTTGAGTTTTCTGCTAAATTGGTACTTACTATTTGAATTCCACCTCTAAAAACCCCATTTTTCTATTTATTTTACCAATTTTTTCCATAAAATTGTAAAGCTTTACTTTCCATCAATCGCAGTAGTAGTGTATAGAAGTGGTAGTACTTAGTAGTAGTAGTATTTAAAACATATTATGGGCATAAAAAAGATAAAAATACCTCTGTTGTTTACAAAACAGCACACCGTCGCGCAGATTCCAAACTTTTCCCAATGGTTTTCGTTATTATTTATTTTTGACATTTCGGTATCCGGTTTGTTTTTGGTTTATGGTGTATAGGGTGTTGTGCATTCGTTTGACAAGAAGTCGTGTTAAAAAAATATTTTATTAAATATTTTTTAGCCATTTGTAAGAACTTTTGCTTTGTTTGCTACTTTCCATTTTTATGTATCTCTTTTTATTTAATCTGGATGCATTTCAACAGTAGTTGGGCTTAAACGTCATTGGTTTAAACAAGTTTCATTATGTCAAAGAGTGAAGAATCTGAAGAAATAATGAAGGAATTTCTTAAACTATACAGGTCTTTTCCATGTCTCTGGGACAAAATCAAGAAATATTCTAAGCATTACAATAATAGGGCTTTAAAAGCTGAAGCATACAAAAGTTTGATAAAAACATTTAAAAAGGTTGATCCTAATGCTAATAGAGTTGTTGTAAGAAAAAAATAAATTCTTTACGAACTTCCTACAGAAAGGAGTTACACAAAGTGAAAAAAGCAAATAAATCTGGTGGTGCAAAAAATCTTTATTCTCCAAAATTTAGGTATTTTCACCTTATGGATTTTTGAGGGATCAATATGTTTCAGAACCCAAAACTGCAAATAAGGATAATTCGCAGGTGAAATAATGTTTTGCATTATGTTTAAATTATTAATATACAAAAATTTAGAAGAAAATTGAATTTTACGATTTATAACCTCAAATTGACAAAAAAAGGTTAAAGAAATGTCATTTTGGCGATTGCCTTGCAGCAAAACCAAGTGAGTTCGTTTAAGAAATTGCTAGCAGAGCGAGCAGATGCAGAGAAAAAGTCACGTCCCTTTGGAGCTAACAGAGCCGATAGCAGTTACCGAACGCATTCTAAAACATTTGACAGTTCGACCTACTTGCGAATGAATGGCCATTTACGTGATCTGTCATATCTTCGGGATTAATGCAAACAAATTCGCAAATTTTACAAGAATACAGTAAACAACCAACTAAATCTTCTGATACCATGTCTTTTTTGAAAAAATGACAATATTTTGAAATTTCCCGTTTTCCAACCTATAATGTACCTGATTTTGCGTTTTCTATTTTTGACATAAAAATTTTTAGATCTGTCCGCTCGGCGATTTGACCGAGCTAGCTCCGAGCATTCAGATCTTCAATTATCGAACACAGAGCAGATTTAGTCAAGCTTACAGATGTACTAAACGAACGGAAAATTTGACAGTCGGGCGTTTCGAGGTAACAGATTAGTAATAAACGAACTCACTTACCATAAACCCAGTCAAGCAAGCAAATGTCATTTATAGCAAGTAAAATATGGCAGCATTTGGCTACATTGAAGATAATATATTATGTCAAAGAGATAATATTTTGTCCCATTCTTATTTTTGGGTACCTGTACCACTATACTGTAACTTAATAGAAAATAATTACTTCTCTATCGTGTTACAGAATACAGGTGCAGGAATCTTATTAAAAAATTCGGTAACAGTTTAATAAATGGTTTTCTGCTATTTTAAGGGTTTTTTTTAATTATTGATACTTACATATCCAAAATATTCCGTTTTAAAAAAATATCAGTAAACAAACTTAAGGGGCCGGGGAGTGAAAAGGGGTGCTGGGACTGCTGGGCGGGGTAAAATTGGTAAAACAAGTTAATGAAACCGAACATCACATGTAGAATTAAGTAAAAATTACATTTTTTCCACATATTTTTGAGAATAGAGATAAAAAATATGATAAATATAAAATTATTAATTCATAACCTAAAATTAAGAAGGAAAAGGACTAAAAACATCAGTTATACCATGCTAAATATGGAAAGTATTTGGCAACATCGGAAGGGTCTGATTCTATTTGTGAGTGAATAAAAGAAAGCATTCACACAAACTGGATTCATAAAGTGTCATTGGGGTAATTAGAGGATTAAAAAAAAAAATGTTGACTTACAAGAAGTAACCTGACCACCCTTTATAATCCCTCTTTTATTATTAAACATTTATACAACGTAGCCAATTGCCCATAATAAAAGTAGACAAATGCCAAAAAATTTTTTTTTTTTTTTTAATAAAAAAATCATTGCGTCTTCATATTGTTATTAAGGACCATTAATAGATAACATGTTCGTCAAAATATTTTTAAAAATCGTTAAAATAGCAGAAAACTGTATACTAAATAATTACCAAAAATTCTAATACATAAACAACTCAGATGTGTAAAGTTGTAAACAGATTGTTGCCAGTTGTTCAAATTAAAAGTTTTCTTTCTTTCTTTTTTGTTACTTACTACTAGAAATACCAAATTTTTTATAACAGCGCCATTATATTATGATTAAGAATAAATAGCAGATAACATGTGAGCCAAAATATTTAAAAAAATCATAACACAGCAGAAAACCGTATAGGGCATAATTACCTTTTTTTTCAGAAACATTTTGTCCCTCAGTGATCCATTATTAAATTTGAAAATTAAACTAGCCTTATTTTCACCATATTCTCCCTTCTTTTTGCACACAATACTTAATTAAAAGGTGAAGTGACACAAATAGGGTTGCCATAAATTCCCTAGCCATTGTCGGGAAACCTTGATTTCTGCTATGTTTTAGGTTAGCGGGGTTAAGGGTAAAAAAATTAGCTATACAGTGTGTCCAAAATAAGGATCCTAAGCATGGGAATCTCAGTACCTATTGGAGATACAGCTTAGGTTAAATTAGGAAAAAGTTGTGTCTTTTAAAGCTTATTTACATGCCGTTTAAAAACTTTAAAAAATTTTATGGCCTGCTGAGATATTTGGCAAAAACGAAAATTTGACTATATCGATTTTATTTGTTTCTGACTTTAATTGAAGAGATATAAAAAAACTAATAACACTTTTTCATTGGCACTTTTTAGCTACTACATGATGGTATTTTTAGATTTTATTCCCGACGTTTCGTTTTCAAGAAACCAGAACTAACCAGAACTTATCATGACTCCTCCAATGTGACAGTTTTTTCATGACCCTCTGTAACGTTTTAAACAAATCAAATTACACATCCCTGTGCTTTTTACTGTATAGTCTCTGAAAGAAGTACTGGTAATGTTTTTGGTGTCTGTTTGCCGATTTAATAGTAATAATAATAACTTAGGAAGCAAAAAATATTCTTAAAAGCAAAAATAAATACTTAAAAAAAAATTAAACCTACTTCAAAAAATAAATAAAACTCACTAAAAAGTTAAAAATATTGGTAACAGTTTAATATATGGTTTTCTGCTATTTTAAGGGTTTTGTTTAAAAATTATTGATACTTACATATTTTAGACACTCTTCTAAATAAAACGTAAGTGGCGCATATCCAAACTATTATATTTAAAAAAAAATATATCAGTAAATAAACTTATGGGACCGGGGAACCCGAACTAACCAGAACTACCCTGACTCTTTTCTATATATAATTAAAATTAGGCTTGCAAAATTGTTAAAAAGCCCTTATTAGCATAATTTTGAACTAGTATAAGAGTTCATGACAATTGATAGTCAAGTATTTTTTGTTGTGGAGGCAGTTAATATTGTGTTTTTTAAATTATCTTTATATTTTATAGAATAAATGCAATAAAAAATACAAGAAGAATTAGTCTACAATTTGTGCTAAGTGTTATGGTGGTTGTCATCATAGATTCCTTAAAAAATTCTGGCATGAAGCAAAAGCTGCAAAGACGGATTTGTTAGGCCTGCAATTTAAGTGTAATTATTCAAGAATTTACGTTTTGTCACTTTATATAAAATTACGCGGAACGTTAGCTGGTAACTACTCTTTGTTTTATTTAGGGTTTTGAACTATGATACCAAATTTTTTGTCTAAAATTTAATGCCTTGTTTTCAAAAGTGCTTTGCCTCTAGCCGAGACACAAACCCAAAATCGTATATTTCTGAAAATATCGTAAATATTTTCGACACTTGATCTAGATACCCAGTTTTAGCAGCTGATTGACCGAATTGCAACACTGCTGCCCCTTAATTTGAATATCTTATACTCTTTCTTTTATTATTAAACATTTATACAACGTTGCCAATTGTCCATATTAAAAGTGGACAAATATCAAAACAAGAAAAAAATGTTTTTATTATAAAAAAAATACCAAATAATTCATAACTGCGCCTTTATAATAATAAGAACAACTAATAGATAACATGTAAGTCAAAATATTCAAAAAATTCTTAAAATAGCAAAAAACCGTATACTAAATAATTACCAAAATATTAAATAAAAACAAACTGAAGTCGAATAATAACATATGTGCTAAACTACTAAATGTAAATAACTAAATAAGCAAAAGCTTTTTATACTTTAACTCCATATATTACCCGACATCATTTTTTTAAATTTATTATTTTTAACTTGTTACTGAGTTTTATTTATTTTTTTAAAGTGTTTATGTCATTTATTGTTATTGATAGAAAGTAGGCCATAGAAAAAGGAATTTATATTTTTCTTTAAACAATACTAATTTAACTTTTTATTTAATTGAGTGCAATGGCGAAAAACATTTATAATAATAACTTATTGACGCAAATAAGGGTAATAAATACTCCTATTAGTATTTTAAAAGAAAACTAATTTATTCAGTTGATGTTTTACCCTACAAACATTTTGATCAGGTTTTTTAATATGTTTAAATTTAATTTAATAGGCAACAATATTTTTACGTATGCACATAGGTAAAAGATGACCATGGAAAACAAATGCAACCTTGTTGCTGAAAGGTTTAAATTTAGCTTCTGTGTGTGCATTAGTGATTTAAACTAAACTCTTAAAACTACAATTTTTTCTCTTTTAACCATTTCTTAACTGCACTGATTTGTTAGATCCTTGTAATAAACATCAAACCTCAAAACTCACCCTGTATATATCGCCGATGCATCCCTTTTGATATGTTTTTTAATATCCAATAATTATTTTTAGAATATCTGTGAAGATACAGCCACATCGGGACAAGAAGAGTCAAATGATTCTCTTGCATCTTCAGCCACCATTGAAGAAAAGTATAAAAGCACTATAAAGGTATGGGGAATAAAATTAAGAGACCTCCCTTTAAAATATGCAATTTATACTGAAAAATAATAAGTGATGTACTTTATGAAGCTCAGTTGGAAAATTTAGACCGCAACTATACCATGTCATTAGATTTGGATAGTTTGCAGTCATCACTTGGAAGTTCTTTCCAAGAATCATCTTCCTCAGCCATGGAAGATAAATTTAAGTGTATTGAAAACATGTGGGTATCAATACTAAGAGATCTTTCTAGAGAACAGGCGATTCATGCAAGAAAAGTGGTAAATGATGTTTTATATACCATTGAATCGCATTACTTAAATCAAAAGTGTTATTGGAAAATGTCTTTGGATGAGCCACCATCATCCTATTTAATAAATACTCCACCTCCACTAAACAATGAACAATATAACACTGAAGAAATATTTCCATTACGTGACCTAAACTTTAATGATTTGTTTGAAATTGAAAATTAGATAAAATATTTTTAGTGCTAGTCTAGGTCAGAGTTGGGTCGTATTTAAATAGTCAGTATTCTGAACAGTATTCAGAATAAATTTTGCCGGTGTTCGAATAGTATTTGAATACATTTGTGTGTTTGGTATTTGGCAGAATACTTTTTTGGTTAGTAATCGGGATTCTGTATTCGAATACTTTTGATGTATTCGAGAGCGCCTATTTTCCTATTTTCCACAAAAAAGTTTTGAAAAAAAAAAGATCCTTACCTCCGCGCCTATTTTCAGTTAATTCTCTCTTTTTCGCGTCTATTTTATTTATTTGCAGACAGAAAAATTACTTCTAATCCTTACCCAATCTAAACTTTTGTAGAAACTTCCCTGTCTAGCGCCTATTACTCCCCTGTCTGGCGCCTATTTTTTTCATGGCGCCCTAGGCTAAAGCCTAGTCAGTCTAATGGATAATACGGCACTGCGTGATTGGAATACCAAAACGGAAAATAGTTTTTTTGCTCTTCAAATTTCTGAATCATCGGTTTTAATTTTCTAGTATTCAAACCTTCTTTTTTTCTGTATTCGAATACCGATTCCGGGTATTCATGAATACTGAGTATTCAAATACTTTTTCTCTTCCAAGTATTCACATATTTGATATTCAAATACTTTCGTTTTCCGGTATTCGTATTGGAATACCACTTTTCAGTATTCGACCTAACTCTGGTCTAGGTAAGTTGGCGTCATATGGGAGCAAAAATCACATTTTTACCAAACTCGTAGAGGACCAAACAATAATTAGTTATTGCCTTTTAGGTTTTTGATCATGCAGAATTTTTATAAAGAAAATTTAAAAAAGTTTCCCTTATAACGCCAACTTTAGACACGATATATGTTCACTTAATGCAAATTAAATAAGAACTTAAAGATCTGTGTTTCCCATTTGTTGGACACTTAATGAACACACTTTATATACTGGGTGTTTGGTTAAATTACGCCAACCTTGCGAGTATTAATGCTAAATTGAATTGCCTATTTGAAAAACTCCACATGTCCAGAAATAAAAATAATTAAAAAAGCTGCAAAAGCTGTTTAATTTAAGGTGGATTCATAGATTGACGTTTCCGTTACCGATCTCCGTTCGACGTTCCGTTTCTGATATGGTAAATTTATAGCTTGCCGTTCAGCACAAATGATCCCTATGTATAAATTCTTTTGAATTATTTTGAGGTTAAGGAAAATACAAGTTTTGTGTCGAACAGAAAAAGTTAAAAGTTGATCCGTTCAATCGGCGAGCAGAAATTGGTAACAGAATGTATTAATTGATAAATGGGACGTCGTTGTTTCATCTGTGAATTGCAAACGGCAAACTGAAACGGAAACGTCAAAGTTTTATCTACTGGTAAAAAGTAGTTTTGAAAAGGTGGAATCCTGATCCTTAAATGCGTTTATAAAAATTATTGTTTAATATCATTTTTATTGCTTCTTGGTAGTTTATGTAAGTTTCTAATAATAGTAATATACAGACAGGTCTATGCTACTAGAAACATAGGCGTGGAACTGCTGAATTTACTACTGCCCGCTTCGATTAATAAACGTATGCGCATGATTAACCGAACATTCCACAATTTTTATCACATCGTTTTTGCGAGTTTTGTTTATATTCACTCGAGTCAGGCGAATGTAAGTCAATTCGTCTAAGTAAATTTCGTGTTTCTACTACAGTAGACCTGTCTATACTTGGTTAGTATAAAGTACCGCAACTTTTATATATCTGTAAAACCGCTAAAGCTACGTTTACCAAATTTGGTACCCAAGGTGTTTTGAACATATGGAATTAAATAGTGATATCGGCACTGTTGCCAGATTTCCAAGTTTTCTGCTACACGTATTATTTTCAGTTTCTTGAATGGAATGCTCCATTTATTTTTATTGCATTAAATTGGGCGGATCAAATGTAGTAAGTTTCTGAAACTTTTAAAATTCTGTCACTATTAGTTGTTGGGGTATGATACACTTCACTTTCAGCAAAAATTAATTTAGGACCTAAATATCTATATAACCACTAAAGCTATGTTTACAAAATTTGGTATTTAGGGTGTTTTTGACATGCCTAATTGATCAGTGATATCAGCCTTGTTGCCAAATTTTATTAGAATTGCGGTGTTGTCAAATCTTGGTAACTGGTAAAGACTAAATTTTAAAAATTTGGAATCTTCCTAAGTTGGCACGCTCCTTTTATTGTAATTAAAATAAATAGGGCATTCCATTTAAAATACTAAAAATATTACATGTAGCGGAAAACTGGAAAATCCGGCAACAATGACAGTATTACTGTTCAATTGTACTTGCCCAGAAACCCTTAAATGCCAAAATTTGTAAACGCAGCTAAGTGATTTTAAAGATATTTAAGCGCATCTGAACTTTTTACTTAAAATGTGGTGTTGTCATATCTTAGCAGCTAGTAAAAACGGAATTTATGGAACTTTGTGAACTTATTAAATTTAGCCTGCGCAATTTATTGCAATAAAAATAAATAAGGCGTTTAATTAAAAAAAACGAAAAAGATACGTGTAGCATAAAATAGGGAAATCTGACAACGGTGCCGATATCACTATTAAATTCTTCATGCTCGATACCTCTCAGATACCAAATTTGGGAAATGTAGCTTTAGCGGTTTTAAAGATATTTAAGAGTTGCAGTACTTTTTACTAACCCAGTATACTACCTATAGAAATTGCAACACCTAGAAATACACCAGAAGTTCTTAAACTTGAAATAATGTGTATAACAACCGAGAAAATTTACACACTTAGCAGTGCCTCTAGACATGCTTTTAATAGAATGATTAATGTCTTCTTGGGGAATTATTTCCCACAAAACATGAATTTTATTCCTTTAACATAAATTTTATTCCTTAACTCGGCTGAAGTACGTAGTTGGTTAGACAATCTATTGAGGCTGCTCCCCACCATGTTCCATATGTGTTCTATGGAGAACAGATCGGAAGAATGTGGAGGCCAAGAAAAAATGTAAACACTGGACTTACATAAGCCTTACTTAAAGGAGCACTATGTAGTCGTTTATTATCCTGTTAAAATAAGGGGCTACCAGCATGCTAGACGTGGGTTGTAGAATATAGTTAAAGCTCCCTCTATGTTATGCACGACCGTCATGTATACTTAGATGAAAACTAGAGGAGACCTACTACCAACACATAATGCTTTCTTCTTTCTCTGCAAAGAATTTTGTATTGCTACTGACACCTTTGGTTAAATTTGATACATTATTTCTCTGTTGCAATTTTCAAGATAGTACTATTTTGTGTATCATGTTTTTTTTATGTAATATGTAGAGGTATAATTATTGTTTAATTTTTGTATAGTTTTCTTTAACCTTTGCCTTTTATGTTTTTTAATTTATTTCCTTGCAGAGAAATGAATTTTTTTCTTGGGGATATGGTTGGCATTTGATAAAGGTAAAAAGTTAAGAGACAATTTTGATTTTAAAATTCTGTCATTACGACGTTTCAGCCTGGGTGGGCCTTCATCAGGTACATTTTTAAAGTTCACCAACAAACTAAAATCTAAAATACAAATGTTTTGTTTCTCCCTTATTTAGAAAGAGATTAAATCTCTCTCCTTAAAAAGTAGATGGCGCCAGCAGTATAAAACAGTTTAAAAAAATTCCAATATATTTATAATACATAAAAAAAAACACCAAAATAAAAAGAAAACCATTGTGATTGTTTAAATATTAGTTTATTTTAATTGTAGATGATTTTTTTATATGTGAATAAGTGTTTTATATGTTAAATGTTACGACTACCAATTGTAAATGTGTTTTTAAAATGAAAACCCCTCATATTAAGGTAACAATTTCATTATAATTTATTAAATAGGAAAAAAACAAAACATTTGTATTTTAGATTTTAGTTTGTTGGTCAACGTTAAAAATGTACCTGATGAAGACCCACCCAGGCCGAAACGTCGTAATGACAGAATTTTAAAATAAAAATTGCCTCTTAACTTTTACTTTTATCAACTGCCGACCATATCCCCAAGAAAAAATGTCCTTCCTCTGCAGGAAATGAATTTAAATTTTTTTAATAATTATTATAGATTAATCTACAGTACCCCTTCCTTTTTAAACGGATCAGTATTGAAGCCTAAATACTATATTTTAAAGTAAAATTACCAGATGAAAATTTTAAGGTGGCTGCTGGACGCCATCTTGGAAAAAATCAAATGGAAAGGGGGTTTTGTGGACCCTAACGAGTACTTATGAAGCTTAGCATCCACGATAAAAAAAAACTTTTGTCCTATTCTGAATATTATCACCAATATCACCATTAAAAATATCATAAGAAGTGCTTTAAGAAAATACCACATTTATAATAAGATAATTATGAACCGCCATTTTGCCATTTTTTACTTTATATTTTAGGGTTATTAAGCATTTTTAAGCACTTTTAAATAATATGCTACAACCCCCTGCCTTTAATTTAATATTTTGCCAAAGATGGCGTCTAGCAGCGATTTTTTCATCTGATAAGTCACTATAAAAAAATATATGTAATATTTTTACATCACTTTCATTTTCTAGAGTTTTATTTTTTTAAATTGATCTGTTAAAAAAAAGTGGAGGGGGACATTAGAGAAATGCACTGTATTAGGGTATGAAGCTTTTAAATTTTTATCAGCTTGTTAATTAAAGTTGTTAAATGACTAGGTACCTAAAATTGGGTACTAAGTAATATGCAACGTAAAACTATTTTATTATACCATTTTATGTAATAATAAAATAAATGTAATATAAGGGCTTTACTAATCAATTTATGTTTTTTATTGTTTTATAGTAGTGGCGGAGTCACTGGAGGGACTTTCGGATGATTAACCTCCCCCAGTGTCGGACTGGGGACCATTTGGCCCACCGCACAAAATGGCCCTGGGGTAAAAAAATATTTGGTAGTTAAAATAAAATTTTAATAATGAAATATACAGTCAGCAAAGTCTCCGTACACCATTTACTTTGTAGGTTTTTTTTCACTAAAATGATGTATACACCCCGGTCTCTTTTTGGCGTCCGATAGTATGACCTCGCCATACAGAACGGCGTCAAAAAATTTACGGCGTCGTATATCCGGACGCCGCAAATTTTCGTTATATCCCGTTCATATTACAAACGATTTTTTTAATTTTTAAAATCTATACTTGTATATTTATTATAACTATATTAATGCTTTGTACAAAAAAATGTGTTCCAAAGTATTGACTTTAAACATTTTTCTAATATTTTTCATACATTTCCAGCTGCTATAGCTGATATTAATTTTTATGTTTTAAATACAACCAATAACAACGCTGACATTTTTAAATCAGACCGACTAATCGGATAAAAAATCTGATGTTTGCGGCCGGCCCTTAACGCGAATATCTAGAAAACGGTTGCTCAGAGCTATTCTTACAAGGTGTATCTTTTTTTTAGCATAAGCCAGTTTACTGATGGTTTACTAAGATTGTACGAAAATAGTAGCACAAAAATATTGTGACGTTTTAATAAAATTTAAAGTGGCTAGTCTAGCATCCTCTAGTTTCAACGTCATAGGCGCAATTTGCTTCGTTTTTAGGGGGCTGTAGTCGTGGTAGTCTCGAAAGGTATGATAGGCAATAAGGTTCCGGACTCTCTGTAAAAAATTAGGAAAGAGTTTGGTCCCTTAAGGAAACAAATTGGGATTTAAAATAAAATGCTTTTTATTTTTTACAACGAAATATTCATTTGGCTACTGTAAAAGAAATATTGAATTGTTTCAAGCAGTGTACCGTTTTAAATAGGGTAAATAACTTTTAGAGTGGTATACTCCAAAAGTACATTACCACGTCAACTGTCAACACGCCTCTGCAAAAATATATAAAAAAAAGTAAATTTAATAATAAACATGTGGAAACTTACAAGTTTTGGGTTTTGACCACATTTTTTTGTTGTTTTAGGTTTGTCACATTTTTGTTAAAGTTTTAGGTTTTAGCAAAGAAGATACTAGCTAAGTCACATAATTTTCGGCTTGGATACTGGGAATCTTGGGAGGGCTACCCATCCCCCAAATTAAAATCATAACCGAATAGCTCGTCAAAAAACCCCTAGGTACAGAGTTTTATTAAAATATTCAAAACGTGTCAGAAATTTTCTAAGTTAGTCAAATTTTTATTTTCACTTCGACATCCTCTGTAATTATCTTTCTTATTTTCAACTTTTGGATCTAGGTACCATCGTTCCCAAAAAAAACTGGGACAACAAATTCTTGTTTTATCTCCTGATCTATTTAAATGTTGGTTTAATGTTTTCAAAGCAAGGTAATTTTGTGGCGGCGACGTCAAAAAAATGTTAAATATAAGCTACGGATATAAGGAAAGCAATTTCTTATACACCAGGGCCTCGAGAAAGTAGACATTTCTGATGAAAAGGGTTTCTTCCCCCTCTTTTCAAAATTCATATTTTTGATTGTAATAGAAAGAGGCAACTAAAATACCTTTGCCTTCAGAAATGTTATTCTCCCTAAGTAAAAAATCGGGGCATAGGAGACAGCTTTTTCTACTTGGATTGTAATGTCCCAGTTTTTTTTTTGGCTCAATGATATATATAAAGTTTGCTTAAATCTGAATATTTTGGCATAAGAAATTTGTGGTTTTTCTGTGTACCATTAATTAGCGGACATCCTGTATACATAAACTAAAGAGGGTCAAGGATGAAGAACCTAACAAGGAGTGCTGAACTTTTAGTATTTATCCGCACGTAGGCTATGTTCGTAACGTCATCGTTGTCCCTATATTATGGAATTATTTTATTAATTAATAACAAAAGATAGAGGTGACAATCTTATTAAAAATATTCATACATATTCAATATTACCACCGATCTAATTTGTGTCTTGTTAGATATTGCTTTTTAAGTACACCCGAAGACTCAGTTAAATATTGTTGCCCAAGGTTGATAGAGACAAGGTGAACCAACTTTGCTATGACAGTAAACAGCTGATAGTGTGACGTCATGGGAGTCCTTTTAACCAATTTAAAATTAAAAATACTCTTTATACAATGGTTACAGTCTTTTTAATCCACTATTTACTCACAAATATAAACACGATTTTTACAAATCAATAAAGAAATAACGACATTTTTTGAACAGGATATTCTTGACGTCACATCTATCGGCTGTCAATTGAAAAGTTAGGCCACCTTGTCTCTATCAAAGTCTCTATCAACCTTGAGGCCAGTGGCGTAGCGTGCTTGGAAGGGGCCCCGTATCACAATAAGATAAGGGGCCCACTAAAAAAAAATATTTGAAGACAAAAAAAGGTTCCCACTTTCCTGTCTTTGTAGAGGCCCCCAAAAAAAGGTCTCTACTTTCCCGTCCTTGCAGAGGTCCCAAAAACAACAGGTCTCCACTTTCCCGTCCTTGCAGGGGTCCCAAAAAAAAGTACTCACTTTCCAAAAACATTCTTTTTCTTATTTCTAATTTTTGCTACAAACATTTGGGTGCCCCTGTAGCCCGAGGGTCTTGTATCATTGATACGGCGGTAGCTACGTCCCTGATCGAGGCGTAAAATAAAAGTTAAAAGGCAAAAATAGCCAAATATAAATGACGACATTTTAGTTTTAGGTTTATTTTTGACTTGCATTTAGTAAAAAAACATCAAAATAGTCTTGAAAATGCAAGGTTATGTATATAAACCCAAATTGGCCCAGGAAAAGACCGTTATAGCTTCGTTCATAAGCTTGCGAAATGCGATTTGTGAATTACGAAACTTCTGATTGGTCAATTTGTAACGACTTTCGAATGTTTCGTTACAAATTGACCAATCAGAACACCATTCGCAAATCTAATTTCGCAAGCTTATGTATCTGTGAAGAAATTGACACCGTTTAATCTTGAACCAGTATCAAGGAAAATATTTTTTTAATAAGGAGCGCTCGATCCCATTTAAGCCTATGTTCGCTAAATTTTGTGACGTAATCTCTTCCCGTAATTCTTTGTTTACAATCGTACTGGAAGCTTTTTTCAAGGTTTTGGTGTAATTTTTTTGCTTTTAGATCATTGGACTTTTATATATGTTTAGTTTTTACTGTTTATAGGTAAATTGAGTAGTTATTAGTACTGCAGTTACAGAGAATTTTAAAACCTGTAAACAGGTTTCAGTGACCTTTGGATATTTTTTTAAAGAGAATTTACGTTTAAATCTTTATTAAGTGTTTAGATACTATTTTTTTATGTTTTTTTAGTAATTTTATTTTTGTGGTATGCAAGTATTGGTTTATTTTGTCAGATAAAATGATATTATGAAAAGGTGACGTCACAAACATAACCTATATTTTCGGACAAATATAAAAAAATAGAGCGCTCCTTATTAAAAAGTTTATCTTCCTTGAACCAGTATCAGAAATTAACTCTGAACTGGTATGTTCTTTTCGAACGCACCCAGCAGCAATTTGCCATTATTCTCAAACGTCAAAATCAAAGTCAAAATTGTTAAACGTCAAAATCTGAAGTTTTTCATGAACATTTTCAGAAAAAGGGTGTCGGTTTTTAAATCTTATAAAGTAAATAAAGCCCATATCACGTGAATTTTAATTTGCTGCGTTAAACCATAAGACTCTTTATTTTTATCAGTTTTGTTAAAAAACAATTACAGCCTTGTGCGGCCATGTTGATGTTTGTATTGAAAATAAAAGTGTAGTGTCATCAGTGAACAGAGAATTAAATTTATTATTGAGTACGCAAATTGTTGCAGTTAAAATACTATATTATTTAATTTATTCCTTATATTCTTTGTCGCATAAACATCAAATTTGCGTTAAAATAAAGTAATCTTGAAGGTGTTGGTAAGTATTTATTTTTGTTGTTTATTTAAGGATGATTTTATTGAATGCATCCTTTTAAGAACTTATCATATTTTACTTATCTCTCGCTTAACTTGTAAAAGTGTGTGTATTAAAAATTTATTTATAATCTTATATGCTTTAAAGCTTTAAATATACTATTTTAGTTTTGGCTTCCAACTATTTTATAAGGCTACTACAAATTGCTATTTTTATATTCAAATTTGTAACATTAACCTACATTGCTGTTCTTAAATAAAAAGGTCATTGTTTTGATAATGCAAATGGTTTTCAAGGTCCAGTCTCCTATTTAAAGGTCTTTGACAGCTTTTTATGACCTTATTTGGAGACTTTATTATCAGTTTAAAAATATGTCTTTGTTTATCCAAAATATCAAGATAACAGCTTTTATCAAAGGTATTTTCAGTGTTATTGATTTACGGTTTAATACTTTACGTAAATTATTTCAAAGAAACCTTACATTCATCCCTAGTTAACTGACTTGCTGTATTTTTAGCATGATCTGATTTTTACATGTAATAACACCATTAATATCTATTTTTGCAGCCACCTAGGATTTTTAACAGCTTACAACGACTCACAACAGCCTAAAAGTAAGTTTTTATTTTTCTTTCTCTTTGCAATAGTTTTTAAAATGCAAAGTAAAACTAACAAATTGTAGGTAGTTAGAAACCTAGTTTGTTTTAACTAGGTTAGATAGGTATTTCAATATTTATCTATGCAGCTTTTTGGCTGATTTGGGCTTATCAAACATTGGTAAATTATAAGGACTACTTACCGATTTTTAAAACTTATTTTTGGAAAGTTTATTGCTTTAAATTTTGTAGTTTTTTTATTATTGTGATATGATTACTTTTTTATAAAGTAGGCAAACTAGTAACCACCTAGTAGCAAAAATTAGGAGTTGCTAGCATTTTTCTAAAAAACTGTTAGTCACATTTAAAGTGAGTTTGCATTCTATTTAACTTACCTACTTTATAACTTGTTTATTTCCTAAAATGTGTTGTACTTTCCAATAAATGATGTATATAACTAAAAGAAGGT
Organism: Listronotus bonariensis; assembly: GCA_014170235.1. Lineage (NCBI taxonomy): Eukaryota > Metazoa > Arthropoda > Insecta > Coleoptera > Curculionidae > Listronotus > Listronotus bonariensis. The sequence goes on along the minus strand of JACEGR010000170.1, from coordinate 79,038 downwards.
TCTAATATTCAAAAGTAATAATTATTAATACCTAATTGACTTTTAATTAGTGTATATATTGGAATTTTGATTCAAGCTTTTCTTTAAACTATTACATATGTTTACAGGGTTTTGTGAAATTTATTAATGGACATAAAAGTGTTTGCTCCTAATTCCAGATTGTTTAGAATTTTGTCGTATCAAATAAAAAAAAACAATATGTTCATATACTTAATAGGTAATCCAAGCAACTCTTGCACAAGCTCCTGCATATTTAGTGATTTATCCTATATTATGTAATTATATGAACTATGGTATCTTTATACTACTTACACATCCCGGACGTATATATATCTTTTTATGGGTGGGGAAGGGGGAGGTTGAGCACCTAAAAAGATTGGGTATGAAAAATTTTTGAAAACCAAAAAGAAGTTCCTTTTAAAACCAATTCTTCCTTTCTCTACTACCTATTATTCCACCAATTCCATATTTCCTTTTTGTAAGAAAAATGATTAAAGAGCAAACAAAACAAAAAAATTGGTCTCGCTTAACAAAAACATCTCATTTTACTGAATTTTTTATCTTCATGTGTTCTCTTTCCTTCTTCCCCTGTGCTAAGGTTGTGGGTCCACATAACCATCCGCAATAAAAACATAAGTAACAAAGGACCTTTCCATACAAATTTTCCCTTTTTCTTATGTTAAGGGGGTTTTTAATCCCCAAAGCTCCTCCTTATATATGCCTTTAATATTTCTACAATAAGATACTGGGTTTTCATTTATATTTTGCCACCCACTTACAATGATAACAAAAAAAAACTTCTTATATAAAAGTTTTATAGTTTTTTATCTATTATCTTTTGAGCATTACAAAAGAAACAAATGAACATCAAAAAGTTAAAGAAAAATGAAGGCTAAACTTTTTTAAGTGGAACACTCTGTATATCTCTCCATTAAAAAGATCTTCAAAAGATAAAAATACCACATTTGATATATCTCAAACTCAAACTTCAAACGTTTTTATTCATGTTAATATACAATTGAATTTACACACATCATAATTAAGGGACAAATTTATTTTGCTGAACATGCCAGACTCTGCAGTCACTTCGTATGACAGTTGTTCTTATATATTATAATATATTATGTTAAAGTTCAAGCATATTCAGCACGACAAACCCGCCCAAGGTAAAAATAAAATATAATAAAACCATTGATATAACGTCGCTTTAAACATCAAAAATCAAATCAGATTGATCAAATTCAAACAAAATCCTATGCGAGATCTACGGGCCAACATAGAACTACCTTTGACAGCTTTGACGTTAAATAGCGTTACGGTAAGTATCCCATATAACATTTTTTGCCGGCAAGGCATTGGCAAAAAGGTATCAAAAAGGCATCAAAATGGGCAATTGGCCATTATCCTAGGCCACGTGTTGCAGAAAATGTGATGGCATTCATCATTAATAAGTTATGATGAAAAAAATGCGTTTAGGATGATGGCATCCATCATTAATAGGTTAAGCTGAAAAAATGCATTTAGGATGATGGCATCCATCATTAAAAAGGTTTTGGCAAAAATATGCCTTTTAGATGATGGCATTACATTATTTTTTTCCTATTGACAATAAAATGCATTTTTTACCGTCCAGGGAACTAAAATGTGCATAAATAATGCACATGCATAGTGTGTGTTTATTTACAGGGTGTCCCATATAAAATTAAATACTATAATTTTAGAAAAACCATAAGAGATACAATAAAAATACTAAAAAAATACATTTCACTGAACAACTTCTGCATTTAACTTTTTCTTGTATCTTTTATGGTTTTTCCAAAATTATAGTATTTAATGGGAAGCTCATATCGAGGAGGTTGCTTTGGGGGTTGCCAGATTTGCCTATGCTTTGGGAGTTATTGCTAAGAATGTTGGTGTGGATGCTGCTATTACAGCATACCATGCATATATACAGAGTCGGCTTAAGTATGGGTTGGTATTTTGGGGAAATTCTTCAAGAATTGACAGAGTTATGGTGCTGCAGAAGCGTTGTGTTAGAAATATCTATGGAATGAAACAAACAGAGAGCTGTCGAGAAGTATTTGTTGACAAAAAAATCTTAACTGTTATAAATCTTTATATTTTGGATTCTGTCATGTTTGTAAGGGGTAACTTGGATTTGTTTGCCGAGTGTCACCTTAGTCATGATCATGACACTCGAGATAATTCCACACCCTTTTGGGTTTTATATGTAACTATTTGTTATTTGGAATTAATAAATGCTTATCTATCTATCTATCTATCTAATTTTATATGGGACACCCTGTACATAAACACCCATTATGCATGTGCATTATTTATGCACATTTTAGTTCCCTGGACGGTAAAAAATGCATTTTATTGTCATTAGGAAAAAAATAATGTAATGCCATCATCTAAAAGGCATATTTTTGCCAAAGCCTTTTTAATGATGGATGCCATCATCCTAAATGCATTTTTTCAGCATAACTTATTAATGATGGATGCCATCACATTTTCTGCAACACGTGGCCTAATAACGGTCAATTGCCCATTTTGATGTCTTTTTGATACCTTTTGCCAGTGCCTTGCCGGCAAAAAATGTTATATGGGATGCCGCTAACGTTCCTTAAATAACGGACTCCGATAACGGTAATACCGTAAAAACTGTCATAATTGTCAAATAGCGTTAAAGTATGCGAAGTGTAGTCAGCATGAGAACTTTCTAATATCTAGCTACCGCAAATTGTAGATATAGGGTTTCTGTAGTCGATGAGACGTGTGTTTGGGTCATTTTCATGCTATCAAAATATGACATAGCGGTGTATAACTAACAGCGATTGATATATATATATATATATATATATATATATATATATATATATATATATATATATATATATTGAAAATTAAATCTACCATTTTTTAGATTTAACTGGCCATATTTCTGAACCTATTAAAGATAAATATATCAAATGTGGTATTTTTGTAAAGCTTTTTACAGACCTTTTTAATGGTAAGGATAATATACAGGGTGTTCTTTTTAAAAAGTTAATTTCCCAATTTTTCATAAAATTTTGATGTTTATTTGTTGCTTTTGTAATTCTTATAAGATGATAGATAAGAATCTATGAAACTTTTATAAATGAAGTTTTTTTTCTTAGTTTTTTTTGTAGTTATCATTTTTAGTGGGTGGCAAAATTAATATAAATAAAAACACACACTTCTGTGGGTCTAGGTGGGGCAGTGCCCCGTGGCCTCTAACCTTAGGAGGGCTCCTTGGATATAAAAAGGCCTCCGGGTTAACAGTGAAAACAATCTGTGATTGCAAATGATAAAAAGGTGAAGAGCTTTTTTGGGCCTCATTAAATAAAATTAAGGAAAGGAAGAGAGGAATCTTTTTTTTTTTTTTGGTTCTCACTTTTTTGGTATAACGGCCCTGCTTTAGTTTTTGCCCCAGGGCCACTGCTGACCTAGCTAAGCCACTGCATAACTCACATTTTTTAATAATTGGTTTTCTTCTTAAGTAAAAATATTTTAGTAACTTTTTTCCATTATTAGTCATGTTTGCCCTTAGCAATAATGCCTATAGGTTAGAGTCACCCTTTATTTTAGAAAGTAATGTTGTTTATAATTATTTTAAATTTTGTTATAAAAACAAATATTTATTAAATAGACATTTAATTATGATTATTATTAGTGGATTAAATTGGACAATTCTCACTTGCTCAAACTCAGTGCAATGAACTTGTTTGCGTTTTTAAAAACTTATTCGTTTTTAAAAACTTATTAAGGATTAATTAATGCACCAAACTTCCAGTTAAACAACATAATAAATTACCATTTATTTAGCTTTTATTTTCATCAAACCAACTATTGTGATAATGGTCTTATGGGAGCGTCCATAAATTACGTGAGGCGTTTTTTTCAATCCTAGGATCCCCCTCCCCTGGTAAGATTTGCTTCAACCTCCCCATCCCCCAATCTCACGTGAGATTTATGGAAATGTAAAAGGCACCACTTCTTAAACCGGAATTGATTTTATTGTCAAAATAGATTTGAAGAGCAAAAAAAGACCTCGACCCAAAAAGTGACACACTGCTCACATTTTTAGAGGAAGACAAATTACGTGATATTTGCACAGACACCCCTCACCCCAAGGTGTGATTCAAGTCGACCACCTCCCCCCCAACCCTAAATGCCTCACGTAATTTATGCAAATTGTAGAAACTTTTAAATTCTAATTGTATTAAAATATGCTAAACTGGTTTATTCTAAAACTCAGACAACAGATATTTGTGGATATTTTTAAATATTGTGGTTTTTGATATTATTCTTTTTAGTCTCTCATCTGTCTAATAAAATATATTAGTACATGTCCAAGATAAGGAGGGCCAGTATGGGCATCTTGGGTATGGTAAGAAATACAAAGTCGGTTATGAAAACAAAGTTGTGGTTTTATGTCCCTAATAATATGTTGTTTATAAGGTTTTAAATTTTCGAGTATTTCCGTAGATACTACTTAAAAAGCAGGCTATCAGTCTGATATATTTGTCAGAGGTTGGTGAATACGGCCGTAAATAGCATATTATTGGGCACATAAAACCTTAACTTTGTTCTCAATTTACTGACTTTGTATCTCTTACCATTTACCTCCTTATCTTGGGCACATTGCATGTTAATTTTAGTATTTATTTATGAAGTAATTTATTATTACAGTCGAACCTCCACAAGTCGAAATTCTCTCCAAGTCGAAGTTTAACGCTGTCCCTTGCTCATTTGCTACAAATTGGCGGTCCCTTGATTTTTGAGTTATAGAGGTTTCACTGTATTATTAATATTTCATTTTTTTTTGAAAATGGATGTTTACTGTTATACTGTGAAAGTGTGTTTTTATTTGTGTAAAAATTCTAAAAAATAAAGCTTAGCTGATTTTTTCATAATGCTAACTGTAGTCATTATAAAGTTATGCTTCAAAAGCATCAGGATCTAGTTTATATTTGTTGATTGCAAATGTTTTAATTCTTTTGACAAAATTGTTTAAATTTTAATTGTTATTCGAAAGTTATAATATCCTTTCAATTTTAAGCAATAATTTTTTGTAAAAGCTTGAACCAGTCATGAGTGAGGTATTCTTAATCAAAGTTTTAATAAAGGGTAATTCAAATTGGGTTTCCACATTAAAAGTATTTAATAAATAGAAGATATTGAAAATTATTAAAAAGTATTTATTTGCCATTGAGAGTAGTTCATTAAAATAATGCAAAAAAGATTATATCAAGTAAATGCGACCTCCGTAGCTCATGTAGCATGACGTTATCCGTTTCGAGAATTTTCGACTATTTCATAGCACAAATCAGATCCTATGTTGGTAATTTTAAGCCTGATCACCTGTTTAAGCTCTGCAATAATGGTGTTGTGGTTATTCTTGTGGGCTTTGCTCTTGAGATACTGCCACAGAAAATAATCTAAAGGAGTTAATTTAGAGGATCGCGAAGTCCATATCTTTCAAATGCTTCCAGAAAAACTCTGTTATCATGTTGCAATAGTGCACGGTATTAACCGTAACAGCGTCCTCCGCATGATCCTCGCAAAAAATAGACCAAAACGCATATTAAACAGTCACCATTTGAGAATTCATTTTCACTTCAACAATCTGTCTTGGATTTTTCAATCCTACAAGGGCCATTTTGTGTGCCAAAAATTTACGTAAGCCACGAAATGTATTTTTCTTGATTGGTGATCCGTCTTATACAGTGTGTTTCCTAATTGCAGTATAAAAATTAAGGGCCCATTTATAGGCTAATTTTATAAAAAAGTTCATATAAACATAGGGCTGAATGTGCATTGTTTCCAAGATACAAAGAGCTAAACTTAAAAAAATCCTTTTTATTAATATCATTAATAGGCCTTGGCCGATTTGGCAGTTTTATTTATAGCAGGCTCCAACCTAATTAAATTTATTAAGTCCAATGGCGTCTCGAGCGGCACATACAGGAATATTTTTGACAAAATAATGTATACAAATGTATTTCGTAAATTTTAATTATTTTATTTAAACTGGGCAAATAAAAATAAAGCTTTTTAACTCCTATTTTTTTTTGTATTTTGTTTAGCTTTAAAAAAATAATAAAAATAATAATAATAATAATAATAATAATAATAAAATCCAATTCCATATCCCTGAACCATTCCAATAAACAAAACTTAATTTCCTAAAATTGATTAGGTTAGTTATTATTTTTATTTAATTTAGTATTTTTTGGTGTTGTTGTATAATGGTAAATAAATATTATCAAAAATAATTTTTAAAAGAAAATTCACACCACTGTTTTTTGACCAATTAAACGTGTAGTTTTGGTTGCATTACCATGACAACACAAGTATTTATCGGAAATTTTTTTCTCCTGCTTGTTGTACCCTGGAGCAAATTGTAGTGGAAATTTTTTGACATAATCATTAAATTTGTTTTAACGTCATCAGAGTTGGGTCGAATACTGAAAATCGGTATTCGAATATGAATACGAATACCGGAAAAGAAAGTATTCGAATACCGAATATTTCTATATCCCTTTTGGTATTCAAATACTGCTTACACATTCCGGTATTCGAATACTCGGACACCGGTATTCGAATACTTCAAAAGTATTTTAATACAGAATCCCAAATACTAACCAAAAAAAGTATTTTGCCAAATACCCAATACCAAACACACAAATGTATTCGAATTCCGCCAAAATGTATTCAGAATACTGAGTATTTGAATAGAACCCCCTACTTTTGGCATTTAATTAATAATTGAAATATTATATTTGTTTTTATTAAACGAAAAGGGCATTTTTATACAATCTCTATTTCTAAATTACAGAAAACCATATTTTCTGATGATAATCAATGAATATACAGTGTGTCTACTTAAGTTCGTATCATACGGAAAACTTTTTATTATTAATTTTATGAAAAAAGTTATTCTTTATAAAAAGTTCCGCAAGATCTAAAACTTAAAAGGCAATTATCAGATAATATTTTTTTGTAGTGGAATACGAGCTGCATAAAAAATATAAATTTTGCTTAAGAGGAAAGTACTTTTATTTTTCATAATATCAAAAATAGAAGAACAAATGTTTGGGATTAAAAATAAAATTCAAATATGCACACTTGTGCATTTTTAAGACTTTTGTTTTTTATTTTTTATGTGTTAACAGTGAAAAAAAAAAGTTTTGTGCATTAGTACATGGTTATTTCAAAATGTAACATGCAAATAAAGCTTAGGAACTTTGAAAACACCGAAAAGTCACAGAAACGCTCGTTATTGCAGAAAAAATATTTAAAAAAGTTTTCCATTTTAACTGAACCAATTTGCATATTTATAATTTATTTTAAATCCTAAACATCTTTTCTTCATGAAAAGTAAAGGTACTTTCCTCTTGAGCAAAATTCATTTTTTTACATAACTCGTATACCACTGCACTAATATATGATGATTGCTTTTCCAGTTTTAGACCATGCAGAACTAACCAGAACTAACCAGAACTTTTTATAAAGATTTTTTTTTCGTAAAATTAATAATAAATAAGTTTTCCATATCGTGAGAACTTAAGTAGACACGCTGTATATATTTTTTAACTAAAAGTTTTTTTTGCTTTTGACCGTTGCTATATAATAATAATAAAATTCCTTTATTGTCATAAACACATTCAAATCAGAATATTAACAACATCATTGGTTTGTTTTGGTTAGTACAAGTCCACTTAAGTTTTAATGAAATCGGCTAGACGCTTTTTTCGTAGATTTTTTGAATTCAGGACAATGCAGACATGCACTATTTGTCACGACGGCAGCATAGATACTTGCTGGGCTATCTCTTTTCTATTTTTGGATTAAATATTATGGTGTGTGATATAGCATACTTAATAATTTAATCGCGGATGTATTAGTATTTAAATTATGATTAAAAAATATGTATAATTGTTCTAATTCTTTTACCTGGTTTTTACGATTAATATAGTCAGCTATGTGCAATGTTTATTCTACTTCATCATTCGATACATTTTTAACTATGTATTTAATGGGTTAGTAAGGATAAAAACTGATAATCTTTTAAGAACCTTAAAATCTTGGCCTCCATTTCTACAGGGTTATTTATAAGTTAAAACTTTCTTTTTAACACTGTATAGAATGCAAGAAAATAAGAAAATTTTTCAAATAAAATTATTTCTGAAAATGCTTCTTTCCGAGATACAGGGTGTTAGAGAAAAATAGTACGCCACTGCTTTTTCTTTGAATCAATGGTAATTTTTAAATACTCATTTACTTTTTAGTTAAGTTGGTTCCTTAATATTTTGTCCTACAACCAACGGTTTTCGTTTAAATAAACAAAAGCCATTTTGACATAGCAAAATCGCTAAAATCTGATATGGTCTTTTGAATATAAAATTTGTGTTTGTCTAATTCGTGCATTAATGTAAGGTAAAATACTTACATTTCTACAATTTAAATTTAAAAAAATAATACATAAAAGTTGTTTCTTTTAGAAACCTTTTACACAGTCAAAAACCTCACTTAGAAATAAAACAACATATTAACAAAAACCGTTTGTCAAACAAAAAAGTATCAAGAGACCAAACTTTTACAGCATAAAATATAATGTAATAATAAAAAGAAGTGTACCAAATTTTGTGGAAATATCTGGAGTAGTAGAAAAGTTATGATAGAAAATACTTTTTTTTCTTAAATTTTAACACCCTGTATGTTGAAGACGAAGCATTTTCGTACATAATTTGGTTTGAAAATTTTTCTTAGTTTTTGCATTCTATACAGAGTTAAAAGGAAAGTACTAACTAAAAAATTACCCTGTGTATTTTCCTTAACTTTACCTTTCTTACTTGTAATAAGAAAAGTGAATTTGTGTTTGGTTTAGCAAGGCATAAGTACATTTGATCTCATGTTTTGCAAAAGTCCTCTTAATACCTAAATAAACAAATAGAAGTCTCTGCAGGTGGTTCTTAGACCCTTAGCCCAATAGAGGTATTAAGGAATATATTTTTAGATGCGGCGAGGTTCCCACGACATGCAGATGAATGTGGCAGGTATTCGACGAAACCTCAAAAATATTGCTCACAACTATTCAGATGCCCAGAAGAAGATCCGTGAAGCTACCTCCAATGATCCGTGGGGTCCAAGTAGCACTATTATGGCTGAGATCGCCGATTTGACTTATAACGTGGTAGCTTTTAGTGAAATTATGCAGATGGTAAGTTTGTTCGGGGTGTAAAAGCGTAAATACGTCAATTTAATGTCTAAATAATGAAATATACAGGGTGTTTCATTAAAAAAACCCAACTTTGTGTTATAACATTAACCCTGTACATACAGGTAATTTTTAAAGTACCGCCATTTTGTAGTAGGTAAAGGTATTGACTTTGGTTATAAAGTACTCGTGAGGGGCTTTAAAATAATGTGCCACAAGATCCCCCTTTTCATTTATTGTTTTTTACTAGGGAGTTCAACTTTCAGTTTGACATTTATATCTGTCATTTCTTGCCCATAATTTGGCTTATGTTATCGTACTTAAGTCCTCAAATTTTCATTAAAAAATAGTGAACAATTTAAAAGTTACTAGGGGGTCCTTACTTTATACACGCACAGTGTATTAAGGATACAAATATTTAAAATATTTTGGGAAATCTTCGTTTCAACATTCTCAAAAATGCCACCATCGGTACATCATTTCCTGTGACTTTTCAAAATAAAATTTCCTCGGCTTTGTCAGGATAAATTATAATCAATTTATTTTAAATTAAAAAAACATTTTTTTTCTGTTAGTACACACACACGTCATGACACTTTAAAAACGGTCATGGGCTACATTTGCCTATGCGTGGAAATAAGACGGTCTTAAGCAACAACATCAGGAGATGTTTACATGTTGGAATTCTTCTTAATCTAATGATTTAAATATTGACATGGCTAAGAATTCACCTTACAAGGATCAGTTGTTGAACTTAATGAGTGCATTCGGACTGCAATAAAAGATTCAAGAATACACTCGTGTCACAAAAGAAACAAAAAGCATTATTGACGTTGTTTTTACAAACAATGAAAATATTGCTACATCAGTATTAAAAAACCAAAAATTAGTGATCATGATATAGTTCAAATGACAATAAATAAAGGTAAAAAGGATACCAGGCACACTAACACAGTAATCAAACGTGATAAAAGAAAAATATCAAGGGAAGAATTCAGAAATAAATTACAAGATCAACAATTGGTGAATTATCAAAATGTTAATGAATTGACTGATAAATTTTAGGAGAATGTTTCTCCGGTACTAGATGAGATAGCGCCATTACAGCACAGACGGATTGGATTACGTAAAAATCCTTGGTTTGATGACGAGTTAAAGAACCAGTTGCAAGAAAGAGATTCTTTGTATCACAGAGCAAGATATAGTGAGAATGGACATGATTGGATTTTGTATACAGGGCAAAGAAATAAAGTAACTAGTCTTCTAAGAATAAAGAAAAACCAGCACTATGAACTTATAATAGACCAGAACATACATAATAGTAAAGAAATGTGGAAAAGTATTAAACAAATTATTGGAAACAAGAAAACTAGTAGGGAAATAGACTTTGTAGTGTATAAAAACCAAAAATTTACTTTAAAAGAAGACATAGCAGAGGCTTTCAATGCATATTATATTGAAAGTATAGATGAGATTATTATGTCTAAAACTAAACCGATAAACAGTTCAAATGATGGTAATTATTGTATTAAAGAAGGTATTACACCACTAAGAGAATTTAAAACATTAAATAAAATTGATATCATGGGCCTTGTCAAACGGTTAAAAAAAGAGTCTTCGACTGATGATATAGATCTAGAAATTTTTACAAAAGGAGGAGCTGTTATAATAAATAGTGTTGCAGCTGGTTATATCGAAGTGGAAAGAACTTGTGGACAAGGATCATAGTGTGGTATCAGTTTTTCTCGATTTAAAGAGGGCATTCAAGACAGTAGATAGAAAAATTTTATTACAAAAACTGGTCAAATGTGGAATTAGTAGCAATGCATACAAATGGTTTGAAGATTATCTCTTGGGAAGATATCAGCAAACAAGAGTTGATGGTGTGGTTTCTAAGAAGAGAAGTGTCTGTCATGGGGTTCCTCAGGGAACAATATTGGGACCAATTTTGTTTCTCATTTATATTAATGACATTGACAACTGTTTTGATGAGACTACAATGTTAAATTTGTTTACGGATGATACATGTATTTCTGTAAGTGATATAAATGTTGACAGTGCAATTGACAAAATGTCCAGAGAATTAAAAAAGTTGAAGATTGGTTATTAAAGAGTAAGTTATTTGTAAATGTTAAAAAAACAAATGTTATGAGTTTAAATAACAAAACTAATGATGGTGTAGCCAAATTAAAATTATTCAATCAAGAACTGCAATATGTTCATGAATGTAAATATTTAGGAGTAGTGATTGACAGTAGGTTAAATTTTAAGAGTCATGCTAATTTTCTGATTAAAAAAGTTAACAAAAAATAGGGTTTTTCAGAAGAATTTGTCAATCTTTGTCATTAAGGTCTCGTATTACTATATATAAAACAATTATAAGTCCGCATTTTGAGTACTGCCCTACTGTTGTGTCATTTATTAATCAGACTGAAAAAGATAGGTTGCAAATTCTACAAAATAGAGCAATGCGTATAATATTAAGAGTTGACAGATATACCAGAATTTCCCACATGCTGTCTACATTACAGTTTATGTCAGTAAACCAAAGATTAGTTATGTTAAATATGTTGTTTATTTTTAACATAGTTCATAGGAAGTTACCTGATTATATGTGTAAAAAATAAAATTTGTCAATGAAATTCATCAATATAACACTAGAGCAGCCACAAATATTTATGTTCCTATAGCCAAGAAAAGTGGCACACAAATTTCATTGTTTTATAGTGGTTTAGTTGAATATAATAAATTGCCTTTATATATCAGGTCTGCTTTAAATGTAAACGAATTTCGTAGATTAAGTATAGAGTTTATTAAAGAAAATTATTGATTGTTAAGTATTATAAGTAGTTTAGAATTGTTATTTTTTTGTATTTATTTATAGCACTTGTTGCTAATAAAACATTTTCATTTCATTTCATTTCATTTCAATCTCTACCTGCTAGTGTTCAACAAACTGAAAGTCAATTGAAAGCATTAAGCTGGCACGACGTGTATCCATGTCTTATTTAAAAGGAAAAAAAATCAAATTTTTAAAATTTTCATACCCATGTTACCTCTTTACAAGGTTAAATAAGATTTAAAAGCCGTTTTGTTTTGAAACAATATATTACAATTCAAAACAAACCAAAATATTTTTGATACTTTTGTTGTTCACTTTCATCTGTTACTTTCAGTGTTTGTGCGTTCTTCAGTGTTTGTAAATATTTACACTCGTTTCTATACCTGAGTTTTATAAAGATTAATTTTATGTTACCAACAACTTTTGTAACCACTTTTGGATATTTCAAGGTATCTATTAGTATAAACATTATACAGTGTGTTTCACAACTTATCCGCAAACTTTAAGGGCTTATTTTACAATAAAAAATAAGAAAACAACTTTATATAAACATGTCCTAAACGTCTTAGTTCTTGAACTACAGGGTGTTAAAAAATTTAAGAAATTATTGTTATTTTATAATAACTTTTATACCGATTCATTTTTTTTTAATTTGGGAGATACCTCCTATGCACCAGAAGACATTTTTTGGCGTACAAGAAATAAAATAATTTTTACCAGTGTCGTCCATGAGAGGTTTAAGGTAAATAGTTTTTAATAAAAAATGGTACGCCACGAATTTTTTAAAAAATAAAAATATTTTTTTAAATTCCCATTTACTTTGGAACAAATTTGCTTTCTTGAATTTTTTTTATTTGATGCACGTTAACTAAAAATCATTTCTCGGCATGGTCAAATCCCTATATGTATAATTAAAGAATAAATAACAGGTGATTTTTTTATTATAAAATTTGATATTGTCGATGGCCATGCAATGATTTTTATTTATTTACCCTAAAATCGTGCATCAAATAAAAAAGTCAAGAGATCAAATTTGTTCAAAACTAAATGGGATTTAAAAAAATATATTTTTATTTAAGAAAAATGCAGGGGTGCACCATTTTTTTATTAAAAAATATTTACCTTAAACCTCTTATAAATGCAACTTTTTTCTTGTATGCCAAAACATGTCTTCTGGTGAAAGGAGGCGTTCCCCAAATTTTTTTTTTAATATCTGAATTGGTATAAAAGGTATAATAAAACAAAACAATAATTTAAAAAAAATAATACCCTGTAGTTTAAAAACGTGTAGGTCGTATGTTCATATGAAGTTAATTTTTATTGTTGAATTAGCCCCTAAAGTTAGTTGGGTAAGTTGTAAAACATCCTGTATTATTGTTCAAATTAACAATCAGTCATTAATTCGATTTTTTTAGGTTTGGAAAAGACTTAATGACCATGGTAAAAACTGGAGACATGTGTATAAAGCCTTAGTTTTGCTGGAATATTTAATAAAAACAGGGTCAGAAAAAGTTGGACAGCAATGTAAAGAGAATATCTATGCTATACAAACCTTAAAAGACTTTCAGCATCTTGAAGAAGGTAAATTAAATAATATAAAAAAATGTAAGTCATCAATATTTATTTTGTATACCAAAAAACATGTAGCAACTCTGGTAATGTTTTTTTTATAATTTTGGAAATTCTGGTTTTGGGGGCAGTTAAATTGGATATTTGTAATCATTTGCCTATGGAGCATAATAATATATGTTTGTGACAAAATTCGAACCAAAGTAACGAAATAAAAAAACGTACGATCAAAAATTCTGTCAATAAGTAAACCTAGTGTGTGTGTGAATTTTTCCTTTTTTAACTGTTCAGGTTCACATTTAATCTTCTGCCTTCGGTTTTTTTTGGTCAGTTACAATTATTATATTAAGAAATTATTGTGGGTCAATGTTGCGTAGTAAAAATTGATGTTTTTATATTTTCCTAATTTTATTTTAAATACGTTTAAACGTAGTAAAAATGATTTTAAAACGCAGGAAACATTTCAGTATCTGTTAAGTTTTAAAAACCAAATTTATAAAGCAAACTCGGAAATATTGTAACCATTTTTTTAATGTAATTTCAGGAAAAGATCAAGGTCAGAATGTTAGAGAAAAAGCAAAGCAACTAGTAAACCTTTTAAAAGACGACGAAAGACTGAAAAATGAACGAGCCAGAGCTTTAAAAGCAAAAGAAAGATTCGCCCAGAGCGCTAGCGGGTTTGGAAGCGACGGTGGTCTCGATACTCCAACAAGTCCTAGGTATCCTGCATTTAGGGGAGAGTGGAGCAGTAGGGATTCAAGTAAGTCAAATGTTGCTATCTTATAAAGCCAATAAATACAGAGTGCTTGTGAACTGTGGTGCCAAACTATTATGGTATAATCCTCTCGTCAAAATAAGAAAAAAACGTTCATATAAACATCAGTCCGAAAATTCTTTATTCTCAAGATACAGGGTGTTAAAGTTGTAAAAAAATAGGTTTTGTAAATATCTTAAATATTCCTTACCCAATTTTGTTGTAATTTGGCAACATAATAGTCCCTGGGCCAGTAATGAAATTGACTTCATGATAAAAACACTTTTTAGAGGAGTTTCTTTTGACGAGTCTACCACGAATATTCATACCGCCCTATATGGAAGCAGCGCTTTAAGCCAGCCGGTCAATGTCAAATTTTTTGGGTGTCGGATTGCACGAAAAATATTGTGGTAAACTTGTCCGACATAAAAAGTGACGTGTTTGCCCAGTTCGACACCCGCAACGTTTGACATTGAGAGGCTGGCTTAAAGCACGTGGTATGGTGGTATGAATATTCGAGGTAGACTCGTCAAACGAAACCCCCTAAAATAGTTTTAAAAGTGTTCTTGTGAAGTCCATTTCATTATTGGTTAGAAATAAGACCACTTAAATCTGAAAAATAGTAGATTGTAAAAAAACTTACTTAACTAAAAGACTTTCATAACTTGTGTGTTCAGCCTTAAGGAAGCACCAAGAGCATCATGGTGTGTTTTCTACCCTTAAATATCGCTATCTGCAGTTTATGCAAAGACACTATTGACCTTACAAAAAAATAGTTTAAGTTTGATTTTAGAAACGTAGAGAACCTTTTGTTTTACTGTCGGAAAAAAAGATGTTTTTTCCTAATATTCTTTTACGCATTTATTTACCTTGACCAAAAACCCAAATAAGTATGGAAATCTCTTTGTTACAAGATATATGTAATTTCCATTATACCTACCTACGGCACTAAAGTAAGACTGTAGATGTATTGGAAATTATACCCAGATTTAAATGGCCATATTTCCAAAACTATTAAAGATAGATATACCAAAGGTGGTATGTTTGTAAAGCTTTGTTAAAGACCTATTGAATACTGACATAATATACAGGGCGTCCCATTTAAAAAAGTTTTAATTTCTTCAGTTTTTGATGTTCGTTTGTTTCTTTTTTATGCTCAAAAGATAAGAGACGAAAAAGTATAAAAGTTTATACAGAACGTTTTTTTCTATCCTTCATGGTTATAGTTAAAAGTAGGTGGCAAAATATAAATGAAAACCCTGTACCTACATTTGGCAGCCTGTCTTTAAATTTATTTAATTTGCAATTTAGCTGAGCTACCTAGAGAACTTGAGATAGCAAGGCCACAAACAGCTGGCGAGGAAGAATTACAGCTCCAACTGGCCCTAGCTATGTCAAGAGAGGAAGCCGAGCAAGAAGAACAAAAACGAAAATCGGATGACGTTCGGTTGCAGTTAGCTCTAAGTCAAAGTCAGCAGGACTTTAAGAAGTAAGTTTAAAATCATCAAAAATTAGATTTACGAAGAAATTGTTGAAAGTACATACATTAAACCTTATATATATTATAAAGAAACCTGTTTAAATTATATTTCTGTAATTACGAATATTATTATATTTAGTAAACACCTGTAAAGTTTGTCCCCAGAATTTTTAAACAGTCCCCTGCCTGCGTAATAAAAAAAAACTATAATATTTACAATGTTTTTTAGTGAATTAAAACGCAAATTGTTGTGAAGTTGA
This sequence comes from Listronotus bonariensis, assembly GCA_014170235.1. Taxonomy (NCBI): domain Eukaryota; kingdom Metazoa; phylum Arthropoda; class Insecta; order Coleoptera; family Curculionidae; genus Listronotus; species Listronotus bonariensis. The sequence continues at coordinate 62,886 of JACEGR010000170.1, read as the reverse complement.
CATCCTTGCCGAATGCAATGTTCTTTGAAATAGGACATGGATTTTTGACAAATGTTAAAAATATTTACCAGGGACAGCATTTGTACGAGCTTACAGAAAAATACCCTAATATTTAGGGCTCAAACCTTCTAGATATACTTTTTGTCACCTTGAATAATATTTTCAATATATTTAAAAAAAAAAAATAAAAGTCGATTTTTTGGCCTTGATTAATAATCAGTATGCCTCAAAGTTACAAAAAATTAAAAGGCGAAGAGCGTGATTCTTTAGGGTCGTTTTATTTGAGTCTACCAATTATGACAGCACAGCACAGACTATTGAATCCATTTTTAGGTCTCAAGATAAAATACCTCAGAGTCACATGGTGGACTTACTGGATGTAAATCTTGGAGGTGACCCTACACCAGTTGACCCATGGGGCATGCCTCAACCACCCCGACCACAGGTAAGTTAACGAAAGTTTAGAAGACTTTGCAGTTTATTTTTCAGAGGGATTAGTAAACCACAATAGTACAAGTAAAGTTAAACCATAATGAAATAAACACGAAAACATATACAGGGTATTACAGAATATTGTTAAGAAAATTTAAGGGCAGATTCTACCATTGAAAAAAGTTCATATTAACATGGGTCCGCGAATTTTTCATAAAACGTCTAAAAAAATGTTTTTTTTTTTACAAATCTTAAATATTATTTACCCAATTTTGTTTTAGGTTAGCAATGTTATTTATGGCATTAAAGGGGTAATTTATCACTTAATAAATTAAAAGGTCCAATTCAAGACCCGGGCTAGTCCAGTTTTTGACAAAGTTAGTTAACATCTCGTTTTTCTCAGTATAAAATTATATTTTGATCTGTGCAAGAACAGGATCCGTAACTTTAAGAATAAGCAAATTATTTTTAAAGTTGTAGATCCCTTTCTTGCACAGGTCGAAAGATAATTTTATACTGAGTAAAAACGTGATATTAACTCAATTTTTCTAAAAATTGCATTGGACTCTTCAATTACATTTAATAAGTCCAGTGGCGTATCGAGCGGCAGCTGAAGGAATATTTCTAACAAAAAACGGTACGCCACTGACTGTTTAAATGTGTGTAAAATTTTTGTTCTGTCCTTAGATTAAGCACATAAAAATGCAGCTTTTATGTTTGTTTTTTTATCTTATTTAGTTTAAGAGAAAAAAAACCTACTTAATAATAGCATATTTTTAGACCATAAAAGAGGCATTGCGGGAACTTTTTCTTTTAAAAATTAGGTTTTATAATTTTTTATTAGCAGTTATGTAACAACAGTAATAAATGCTTATTTAAATAAGTTTAAGGATAGTCTAAAAATTTTTACTAAAATAAGTGTTTCCAAATTTTTTTCAGATTTGTGAAAAGCTTAAAACCATGTTTCTTGAGAACAAAAAATTTGCTGACCCATGTTTATATGTTTTTTTTTCTGATGTAGTGTTAGCCCTAAAATTCTCTTATTAACATTCTGTAACACCCTGTATGAACATTATGCAAAATATTAGATTGGATAAAGCAAATATTCAGCTGTTCTTATTTTTGTTCTTTTAATTTAAATTAAATATTTTCTTTTCTTTCTAGTCTTTGGATTTAAATATTTTTGGTTTTGGTCAAGTGGTATGTATCACTTTTCGTTTGTGTTGCTAGTTACAAGTTTGTTTTTAGTAATATTTTTATCACTACTCAATCTTTTGCATTGTTTGTAAACAATTTATATTTGCTTTTATTATAAGGCCATGAGTAACTAACAAAATCTTAGGTATATTTATTCCCCAGTGTTATGTAGAACCCTTATTCATTGTGATGTCTAAAGATGTCCTTAAATACTTAGACATGTTCACTTAGGGTTCACATAGGGTTAATCTACTAGTTGGCTAAATTTACAATGCTGGGAACTATTCAGTAAAACTAAGGTTTCAAATTTACCTTGATTCGGAATTTTTATAGAGTATTAACATTAGTCCCATCTTGAACAGGATCACCCCATAAGCACTGAACAGGGCCAGCTTCAATTTGTATGAGAAACTTGCTATTTATACAACAAAAAGTGAATATTCTTCCTTGGAAGTCTAGCTTATCGATATTATCTTTTTAAACAGCAATCATCACCTTGGCAAGCATCATCCCTACCATCTCCACCCTTACACTCTGCTGCAACAGCTGTAGATGATCCATGGCAACCGACTCCTGCTCCAAATATAATGCAAGCTAGGGCGGATCCATGGGGCTTACCTACTACCAAGAGTGTAGCTCCAACTAATTTATCCCCCGTTAATATAGGAACCACTGCAGTTAGCAAGCATGATCCGTGGTCGCCGGCCAGTCAAGGCTCGTCGACTGATTTGGATGAGTTTGATATTATTTCTAATAGGTGAGTCGTCATAAAATCTTAAGGTTAGACCTGTAACAAACCGTATGTATTCGGTACTGAGTAATGGGTGCGCCCTCTATTACCGAGTAACGAAACGTTACTCTAGAATGCATTTCGTTATTCGCACGATTTCTTTCCTCGCATTTATTGTAGTATTTTTATTTAATATGTCTAATTTCAGTTTAAGAACAAAAGATTTTTGTTGTTTAAATGTTTTTGTCAATAAATAATTTTGACGCCTTTGTTGCTTTTTCATTATAATTTAGGAGATTCCATCAATTGTTTATTTGCAGTTCTATACGCGTATAATATGATACAACATACGACTCGATTCGATTCGTTGGGTTATACTGAGCTATCAAAAGTATCGAGTAATGTAACGATACGATGGTAAGGAGTACTCATTTTTATAGTAACAAATACATGCGGGTTTGCTTTTTCTCTTTACTTAGTATCAAAAGACGTTAACTACATATAGACTGTAAGGTAGACGCAAAATTTTGTCAGATATCTTTCCTCACTTCATAATGCTTCAGGAGGGTTGTACATTAATCGTTGTGATCGTCAGCTGCGTCTCCGATGGTGGAATTATACAGGGTGCTGCAGAAAAGACCAATATTAAACTTATGTTTTTTTAAGTGAAACACCCTGTATATTTCATTTTTGTATTGTAGAAGTAAAAATAAGGTAAGTTTTATCAGCGATTCCTATACCAAAACTGAAAGTTTTTTAAGATATTAGGGATTTTTGAAAAAATCATGACAAAAACAAAATTTTAATATATCCTGCCTTACTTACGCTTGTACAATCACCTACATTTAATTTTTTTACTAGAAATTATACAGGGTGACGAGTAACTAATATTTAATATTATATTAATTTCTGGACCCCCTGTTTAATTTTTACTAAAAATTCAAATGTAGGTAATGGACAGTTAATATTTCAGCAATCTAACATAATATGCAAAGTCAAGCGTACGTAAGGTATGTATTTTTGTATTATATTAGCATTATTTATATACTAAATTATGTTTAGGTATTTAGAAATTTGTTAAATTTCTGCATTTATAAGTGGAGTTATTCCGTAAATAAATATATTAAAATCTTATTTTTGTCAAGAATTTTTTAAAATCCCAAATATCTTAAAAACCTTACATTTTTGGTATAGGTATTGCTGATAAAATTAACGTTATTTTTATTTCTACAATCCAAACCCAAACTAATATATGGGGTGTTCCATTTTAAAAAACACAAGTTTAATATAAATCTTTTCTTTGGAGCACTCTGTATAATACCACCATCGGCGACGCTTACAACAATTCATGTACAACCCTCTTGAAGCATTTTACGAGTTATGGACTGAAAGAAAGTTGATATATTATATCATAATTAATTGACTTATTAGAAAATAACGAAATTCAGTGTGTAAGCGTATCTTATCAACGTCTTTAAAATAGTATAATACAATTTTGTTGTAAAATCAATAGGGGAGCCAATATTTAAAGGTATCCAAATTTAGAAGGGAGGGGAGGTTCTCACTGTATACTTACTGAATCGCTGGGTACCCATTTACAAAAAGAAAATAAAAGTCTCAGATGTTTCTGTTATTTTGATTTTATGTTGTGCTAATACTCAAAATAAATCTACTTGTTTTAGAAACAGACCAACGTCACCAAAAACAAACGGCAATACAACAGTAAGTAACGACCCCTTTGAACTGAACTTACTGGGTGACTCGTTGCCTTCGGAAGGACCTAGCCCCTCAACAGGAGCCACCAAAAAGACACCACAAAGTTTTCTGGGTGAAAACTCTGCCTTAGTCAATTTAGATAATTTAGTTACTACAAGTAAGTTTTAAAGATAAATTCAGTAGTTCTTATAAAGTATAAGCCTCACACAACAGTATGAATCAACACTTTTCTCATGTTCTATAATTATAATAATATTTTCTTTGAGTTGTTTGTCACTTTTGGGTATATCAAGATGGTCATTTGAAAACGAAACAGAGCTAATTTTGAGCACTCTAGGTCATTTAAGGAAAAACGCTGGACATGTCAATTTTTCATTTTGGGGGAAAACATTTTTTTGCCACTTTCACTCCCTGAAGTGCAACCCTTTAGCAGGGGTGGGACTTAGTCCCAACATCTTCAGTGGAAAAGTGATAAATGTGACAATTAGAAAATAACAAGTAACAATTAAAAAACACTGCCCAACTAAAGGCAAAAGTTAATTGCTAATAATATTCTCCTAAAAATATTAAATATAAGAATTATAAATTAAAATTGAATCCTAAGAAATATAAATATTCATAAAATATAAATAAAATCTTGCTGCACTTATTTATCCCTCTTTTAACAAAATGTTACTTGTACCACTTCTGAACCCCTCAAATAAAGTATTAAAAGATAGGTATCGCCATATTCCAAAAAAATTATTTAAAAATATACGTTTTTAATTTTTGAGGCACCCTGTTTAAATGGTATTTTTATTATATATGACAAAATCATATTTTGTATTAAACTATTTTTTTTCTCTACAATTTTTTAGTACATTGTGTGTCAAAAATTTTATTAATTTAAACATTATTTTTAATTTAAAACAGTTCTTATCTGATAAATAAATGAATGGGCAAAATTCTGGCAAGTTACCCAAATATTTTTTATAATAATTTGCCCCTTACTTTATATATAATAATATTATTACAACTTTGGGTTTAATCCAACTCATTTTTTATAGGTAAGCCTAACAATCCCACACTTGTCGCAAATCCTTTCTCTGATCCCGCAGTGCCTCAACCCCCTCGTCCAGTTTTCAATACTCAACCACCGAAGCCTTCAATCAACGAAATCAAACAGCAGACGTATGCTCAGTTTAGTGCTCCGCCCCAACCGGCGATTGGAGGCTTTGGGGCTCCGCCTACTTATGGAAGTGTAACAGGTACATCTTAGCTTATGGTTTATAAGGAATAATATAAAAATCGAGTGTGGTTTAAAACGGTGATCTTATTAGGTTTTATGTTTAACTCTCCTTAGATACTGTATCACTACAGGTTTCAGCGCAGTTGTTTTTTTTTTTTTTATCTACGAGTGTTTTATAGTATTTGGAATGACAAAAAAGTGTGTAATTTCTTATTTTAATACAAATGGGATTTGATTTCAGCAAATTGTCTATGAATAAACAGTGTTTACTGTTTTAAAACATTAGCCCTGTTTGTAATCCAAAGAGAATACTTCACGCTATATACAGACTGTCCACGGATGGGGTTAGTTCTGGTTAGAGGACAAATGGACCAAAAATTTTATTTTTCGAAAAAAGTAATTTTTATAAAAAAATTTGCTTGTAAAAGAAATAGGATTCAAATAGAGAAAGTATTGATTTTGTATACAGGGTTCGTAAAAACTTAAAAAACATGATTTTTTTTCCAAGAGCAAACTACCTTCATTTTTAATTTTTAAGCAAAATGTTATTAAGAAAATTTATTTAGATTAAAGTTTGTAATTAATAAAAATAATGATTTTTGTTTTTTATTGAACTCCATAATTTGGCGAAAATGTCTTGATCATATTTGTTTACATCTGAAAAATTGTATTGTGTAGGAATTTGGAGGAAGCAGGTGATTGAAAAGCAAATTATGGGAGTTTTTATCAAAAAAAAAAAAAAAAAAAAAAAAAAAATAAATAAATAATTTTTAATAATTCCAAGGTCAGTTTTATGAAACATTATGATTCCCCTACAACGTTAATAAAGTTATCAAAAATGATATTTTGCTAAAAAATAAAAATGAAGTTAGACTCTTGGAGAAAAATCATGTTTTAAAAGTTTTTGCCACCTCTGTATACAAAATCAACATTTTCTCTTCGTGAATCATATTTTTTTTACAAGCAAACATTTTTATGAAGAATAACTTTTCTTAAAAAATAAAAAGAAAAATATCCATTTGTTCTCTTGTAAACCTCATCTGTAGACAGTCTCTATAGTCGACATCGCTTTTAACGTGGGAGTACAAAGGTCGTGCATATGAATCAAATTTATAAAAGCAGTGACTACCAAAATATAATTTACTTTAACGTTTGATTTTGACGTATTAAGCCATTTATAGATATTATGAACATATTCTATGTGCGCTTGCGTTAAACCTGAAATCGACGATCGGGTAACAACGTGAACGCTTTTCGACTAAAATTTTTAAGTTACGACTTTAAACTTTTAGGTTGGTAGGTTGTCTAAATGAATTTTTACATTTTTTTTATTATTTTTTGCCTTACTCATATGCTATGCCTCTCGAGCATAAGAGAAACGAACTTGATCACATCGCCAAAATGATCGTTTACTTCCCGGGCTGTTCTTACATGTACTCTCGCAACCGTGTGATGGGAGCAGTCGTTTGCGTTTAAGAATACCTATTTAAGTTTTTAGAGATAACTCCGCCCACTTTTCTCATAAGAACGCTGTTCCCCAGTTTCGAGAATAAAGACCCAGGCAGGCCTAAAGGTATGCCTTACTATGCCTATTTAATATTTAAAGACACTAACCAGATATCTTTAATAGGTCAATTTTTTCATCATTTTCCACAAACAACAGTTCAACAACGTGAACTCTTTTAGTAAAATTTTTAAGTTACGACTTTAAACTTTTAGGTTGGTTGGTTGTCTAAATGTCTAAATTTTTACACAATTTTTTAAATATTTTTTGCCTTACTCATAAGCTTGCCTTCGAGCATATCTTCGGGCGGACTTACAGGCATGCCTTACTATGCCTATTTAATATTTAAAGACACTAACCAGAACTGACACTCACCAGATATCTTTAATAGGTCAATTTTCTTCATCATTTTCTACAAACAACGGTTCAGCTTTTGGTACGCCAGCTCATCCTGTAGTCCAAGACCCCTGGACGCCGGTTCCAAGCAATACCACTCTTAATGGAAATGGAAATGTGGGCACTCCTTGGATGAAAACTAATGAACCCGCAAATCCTTTCTTGTCTTAACGATTGATACTGGTAAGATTATTTTTCTAGGATATAAGTTTTCACAACTATTTAAAATAAATTAAAACTAAATTATTTTAGAGTACCTAATTTTTAATGTTTAGTACAAAACAAGTGTAATTTCTTTATTGAAACAATAATTTATTTAAACAAAATATTATTTGGCTTTTCTCCAGAATAAAATTAAAAGTTAAATTAATTATCTTAAAATGTTAAATAAACTTTTAATTTTATTCTGGAGAAAAGCCAAATAATATTTTGTTTAAATTTAATCTCCCAGAAAACAAATAAAACATAAAATAATTTATTTGTAAAATAAATGTTTTTCCATAAAATAATTTTAAATCTAAATCTAAATTTGTGCATAACTTTCCATTGTGAAAACCAATCACTTTCATTTAATCTGATTTAATCTGTTTCAGGTAAAAGAGTCACAGTATCCAACCAAATTGACTAAATTTTTAAATTGAGGTGGTGCAAAATTAATCATAATTAGCTTCTTATATTTCATAGTTTCATATTTTTGTTAACACTTTTATACACTTTGGATATCATTATACACTAACATTAGTGATGGTTAGTTCCTCTGAAAAAAAAACTTTGTTAAAATGTATGTATGTCCAGTTTTTATTAGGTGACTAACATCATTGTATCATGCCCTCGTTGAAAATTGGTCCTATACATGTGGTACCACAGAGAGACATACGCTATGCAGACAGATTTTGCTTCCAATGGCAAAAATTTGGCCTATCGAACGCCAGCTTGTTCGCGTAAAGCTTAGTTCATATATTTACCAAATGCGATTTGCTAATTGTGCATAGTGGTCTAATTGGCCAAGTACATATTGATACCTTTGAATATTACCTCCCCTATTGATTTTACAATAAAATTGTATTAGACTTTTTTGCAGACGCTGATAAAATAAGCTTTCAAACTATTTATTTAATTATTTATTAACAAATGTACACTACAGACAGACTAAAACATTCTAAATGGTACAAAAAGAGCAATAGCCAAGGATAAATAGGTACAATAATATAGATAGGTCAATATATCGTTATTTTATTATAAGCTAATTTAAGGTTATTTAAGAAAAACTATAAGTAAAATTTGAAAGTTGGCAAGACATTATATTCATTACTGGTGGATTTATTAAAGTATCAGGTATGCAACGATTTAACAAATATTTTTTCTTAAGTAACTTTTTATTGCCTTATTAGAAAACAACGAAATTTAGTGTGTAAGTAAGGTCTTTAAAATAGTCTAATACACTTTTGTTGGCGAGCCAGCCGGCGTTCGATAGACCAAATTTGCGCCATTGGAATGAATCGGTCCGCGCATGTCTATCTGTGGGGGTACACATAAATATTTTTAAATCAGCTGTTCAGATTTCTGTGCTCTTTTATAAAAGTGGCTGATAAATCGTTATTTATGCCAAGTCAGTGCAGTGCAGTGCATGAGTAAGGCTACATACTTTTGTTATAAGGCTGAAAACATAGTGGCGCGACGAGGATAGCGGCGAGCAAACAGCGCGACATCGCGTCAAAATTAAGCGTCTAAAATCAAATGCACGCGTACATAGTAAAGCAACGAGTTTGTCGCTCAAACTTGTCGCGTTACTATTTACGCATGCATTTAATTTTACACGTTTGATTTTGACGCTATATCGCGCAGATTTCTCGCCGCTATCCTCGTCGCTCCACTATGTTTTCAGCCTAAGTAAGATGTCCTTAGCAATACAAAAATGTGTGGCAATAAAAACTGCTTAATCTAAACTGGTCATTATTTGTGATTGGAAATGTTTTGCTCATTTGTTTCTGATATTTATATCCAAAACGATAAAGCAGTTGTTTTAAATAAAAATTTAAAGTAATAAACAATTGAACTTGGATCAGTTGTAATGAGAATATTTTAAAAATCCGTCGCAGAATAGACTGATATTAAATTTATCATAGGTGAATAGATGCAGGTTTAATTCTAGTTGTGTTGGCAAAAATTTATAGATGGCGAGTTCGCAGCATGATTTTCCGACTAACATAATATTCGGTCTTTGGTAGATGTAGAATTAGCACAAGAAAAATGTAAGCATACAACTCATAGGGACTGTTGAAGGAGAATATTATTATATTCTAAGCCATTTTTTGTTGTTAATACGGTTCAAAACATTTTAAAAACATGACATTTTCTTGCTAAACGGTGACGTCATATACATCACGTATTTAACCGTGTTTGAATACATCGCGGACAATGGTTTAAAAACAATATAGATATCTTTGTCGAGCAGGCGTATGCATCGAACTAATTAAAAACTTTGTTTCGGCCATTTTTTGTAAACTTTTAATATGAATGTAAATGGCAAGTGAAAAAAATTATATTTGGAGTAAACTAAAGTACATATTAACCCTAAAAAATAAAATCCTAATCATAACCTAAAAGCTTATTGCGCTGTGACGCAACGGTTTGAAAACCCACATTTTCTTGTTTCTCATGTTTATACCGTCATTTCTATTACGGTTTAAACCACTCCTCTGACGAATAGTTAGCAAGAAAATTTGACTCTAATTAGTCAGTGCGCAATTAAATTTTATGTCTTCCATCCAATCCCTATCTTAATTTTTTTCACTAAAAATCGTTTTCAGGAAAGGTATATAATATAATATTTTTCCATGCTTGTGACGAAGTTTGGTCGGCTTATAGTAAAAATTATTTACGTCTTTGGTATATTATGTGGGCTTAAAATTCCGAGACGCATAAAAAGATTGAGTCTACCGCCAATATTTAAGCAGCCAGTATCACCTCTAAATATCGATTCTCACTATACATCCCGTTTATCTTCCATATCCTTGACGTTCCCTTTGCATAAAACACCTACTATTGAATGTAAACTATATTGTATATGCCCACCATTCATTGCGTAAACTGGACGTCTAGTGAGAGTGGAGGTTAAGGTAACAGCGGGTGTACAAAATTGGCGTAGCTTCTTTTTTTTTTTTTTTTTTTGGCATTTGCCAATCTGATCAGCTCAAGTGACACTTTGTACACTTTTTCTTTGTAAATATCCTGTTTAACCTCGTTAGTATATTTTTTGCAATGAAAGTATTATTTTTAGAAATCATACCCTAAAGCAGGGGTCATCAACTAGCGGACCGCGGTTCGGATCCGGACTCTGCCAACCAAGTTTGTGCGTACCTTGTTGAGTACGCAATTTCATTTTTTCGCGATGTCTTTGCAATAGTCGACTCGCCAACGAATTGGCGCAAAGCGAAAGATTGTCGGTGACCGCAGTATGAGTGTATGGCCAGACTGTAGAGCGACAAGCTTGCGATTTGCGGGGAAGCGATTTTTCACAGTGCGAAGGCTGCATGTTAATTTTCGCCCGCCCGCTGGATGTCGGGGTGGCCACATGTATTTACGCATTAGGTTCTGAAAATATCGCCTAACAAATTCGCCCTTTGGTCTGGCCGTTCCCTGAGGCGAGTGAAGGCGAGCGGCAGCGAGTACGCCGACCGCTTCGGCCCTGGGGATCATTTTTCTTTTCGGACCGCAACCGTTATGTTATTTCAAAAAAGGATGTTATTTCAAAAAGGACCCCTAATGAAAGTAGTTGGTGACCCATGCCTTAAAGCATCAAAAACACACGTCGAGATACCGGGTGAGATTTATTTGAATCTATGCGTATGTGCTAATTTTTTGAAGGTCAAAACGAAACCGAAGCACGGCGCGGTATTCTAAAAATAACATTTAAGCTTACTTGTTAACGGTTTTGTCATGGTGAAAATAATGCTGCGTTCTCCCCGAATCATAATTTGGTTTTGATTAATTCATATAACTGTCATATTTTTCTGGCACTTGTTAGGAAAATATTTAAAATTTAAACTATGTATTTAGAATTATGGATAATATGGCAGGTATACGGATAGTATGATTTCCGCATATAAATTTATATATTATTGTAACTAACCACAACCAAGTTACTGTTATGATTTTTTGTTTTTGGGTTATGTATAATGTTGTTGGTTACAAATACTAATCTCGTTCCCTGTAAGATTTTATTTGTTTAAAAAAAACCATATCGTTACACTAATTTGCAAACCTTGTATCTCCATAATCGAAAATTTTACAGGAGATAAGGAAAACTTCTTGTTTAGCCTATGATTTGTTATGTTAAATGTTTAAATTATTATTAATTTATAGCTATAATATTATGACTGGAGGTATGAGATTTTAGGGTAACTTTCGTTTATTGTTATGTTAGTGAATAATGGTGCGAAAAGCTCGATTTTAATAAATTCTAAAGTTACGAGGTTTCCCAATGAGGGTAACAATATAATGTCAAAAGTATGGTTCAATTATAAAGAAATATTTACGCCAAAACTGAAAGTATAAGGTTTACCTGAACATAATTTGCCCAGAAATGCTTTACTCTTGAATCATGATTATGCTATTTGTTGTACAAGTTGCGTGGATAATATTACTAAAAATCGATGCAACAAGTTGCATAGACTTTTGCCCACAGACATATTTAATCTGAACATCAATTAGTTACAAAGATTGGCAATATAATTTAGACCCAGTTGTACAAAGCAGGTTTAAATTCAGTTCTTCTGAACTGATGTCAGGTCTTTGAACTTTCCTTAAAATTTCAATATGCTGTCAGTGTCAAGAATTAAAAGAAATCGAGATTTTAAGAAAAGTTCAAAAGAACTGAGTTTAAACCTGCTTTGTACAACTGGGCCTTAGTGTCATTTTAAAAGTAAAACAATACCGTTTGTACAAAGTTTTTATCCTGGTACCCACAACTGAGTAATCAATTATAGCCTCACTATAAATCAGCTATGAGAAAAAGAAGTTAAGAAAAAAATCAAATGGCGCAAAAATTGTTTATTGCAACGACGTATACATTTACACTCATGAAAAACGCGTTTGTACAACAAAATTTACAACAAGAAAGAAATTCTCTTATATTGCTGATTCTATTAATTTTTTAAATCTTTCTTAAGAAAAGTTTATAAACGACTTTAACCATAATTTTTTGTTTTTATTACCTGTACTGTGTACTTCATACACTGATATGCGTAAAAATAATTATCCAAGTATATTTTTCTTAGTATTCTTTCAAGAATATTTTATTTTGATTTGTGACTAATGACCATGACTTGGTGTCACAAATGTCTGAGTTTGACATCTTTTTCACATATTGGGATAGAGATAAACTCTTTGGAAGGGCATTATCAAAAGCATGTTTTAAAAATATTTTTATGTACACAGGTAATCCAAAAAAATGAGGGAATTTATACAGATTGGCTAACGGAAACATTGGGTTCAGGTTTTATGAAGAGCGTGAAAATACAAACATTTTATGGTACATCTAATTAGGACAGATCATTGCCGTATAGTTGGGGTCGAGTATGTGGTGTCTTTTTTGTTTGTGTTACTCTCCACACGCAGTCTAAGTTTTTTATTTTCTAATGGCAGAGTAGCCGGGAGACACGTAAGCCTCCGTCTTACCCCTTCAAATGAATGGTGCTCGACTTACCCCTCCAGACGAGTTAAATTTAAAGTGGGAGATACATGCAAATGAAGCAATGGTGTGCACCTTCAAAATGTTTTATTTATATCTCATTTCTTTGCACAGAAATCCTACCCGAAGATCAAGTTTAGCCAATCTGTAAATATATTTTAAAAGGTACATATTTTTTTATTTAATATTTTTGGATTTTAAATATATGATTTGTTTTCAACACTCTCTAATTAAATTTTTAATTTAGGCTAGGGTGTGGAACACCTTTTATTTATATAAAATTTAAACAAATGTTGTTAAAAGTTATTTTTTCCCTGGATAGTCAAGTAATTTTAAAATATGCATTCTTTAATAATACATAAAGCAATATATATTTCCCTGTATTTGATATTATTGGGCATATCGACCTTTATTAAAATATTATACCACCCCCTATATTTTCTTTGCCAATTACAATACCTTACCGAACAGTTTATAGTACTTTGCAGTATTTGATTAAAATGCTTAAAAAATAATTTATCTAAGATTTATATTTGTTGCTTATAAGATGTTTTGTTATTGTGTAAAAAGGATTATTTAAAGTAATTTTTAATATATTTTCTGTAATTATAATAATTTTAAACTGTATATAAAATTATACATTATATTTATGCAAGTTGTATGCAATTTATTAGTTTTACGAAATTATTACTATAAAATGTATATAGTATTATTTTTAGAGTCAGGATTTTGTATTATAAGATGTGGTTTTAACAATGGTATAATGGAATTATTGTATCATGATAGCTATTTTCACTTACATTCATAATAAGAAATAAACATGTAAAAATTGGAGCTGTTTTTTAATATACTGGGTCTTCATGAAAGTTTGATACACAGTGATGCTATCAGTAATTTTTTTCCAAAACTTTCAGGTTGTAAGAAAATCTTCGAATATTTTTTATTTGATTGGAAAAGCGTTCTCTACTGTTTTGTGATATGGGTGGCAGTACATGTCACTTAAATAACAGCTGATTTCTGTTTTTGGTTAATGAAAAATGGAAATAAATAGCAAGTGCAATATTTTAATAAAACAAAATTTAATACTGTATGTATCAGAACTACTGAAATATAATATAAATAACTCATACTGTAAAATTTTATTTTATATCTATTGTGTGAAAACGTTTATAAAAACATTATTCTGTTTTTCTTTTAAATTAAAACAATATTCCTTTAATTTTTCTTATTTTTTTTTGTAAAACCAAAATAAAATGCACTATGAAATTTGTTTTTCCGTAATTTGTAAAAAAAATGCACTTTGTTAATGTTTAATGTCTGTACCTCAGAGCCAAGTCCAAATCGTATTTTTGACCCAGAAATGATTAGTTTCAAGTTTTTTTTGTTAAATCATTAAATAAAGTATTTTTTTAAGTCAGAAAACGACAGTTCAAATAAAGTGCCGCCCGCATTCGAAAAAACCTTGATTTTTAAACGAATAAATAAATCTCTTAGTATGTATTAACTTTTATTTATATCTTTTTTACAAAATATTTAAATATGTATATTTTTTATTTACAACAATTAAAGAATGAATTCGTTCCATTCTCGAGATATTTATCATCAAATTCTCCCTTTTATCACGCAATTTTTGAGTTTTCCGCTAAAATCGCACTCAATATTTAAGTTTTACCTTTTGAAAACCCATTTTCCCTTTATTTTACCCCTTTTTCACTTTCAATCATTTTGGCGCCATGGCTACTGCAATTGAAAGTGAAGCTTTACAATTTATTAAAGAAAGTGGCAAAATAAATAGAAAAATTAGTTTTTAAGAGGTGGAAATTAAATATCAAGTGCCAAATTAGGTTTTAAATTCAAATTTGCTTTTCAAGTTTGATGATGGATATCTCGCAAAATGAAACTGCCCTCTGAAAATTCTTTCAGATTCGTGATTAGCGCCCCAGGGACCCCAGTCTGCCAAAAATACTGTGTTCAGTAAGTAAACAATGACCTTTTTTTTTTTTTTATGCACAAACAGACACGAATTCTTGTCTCTGGCACCAACTTCTACAATGTTATAAGATATCAAAGGTAGAAGGATGTTTTTTATTAATGAAATATTTGGCCCACAGCACATCATTTTTATTCTAATATTTTGCCGATAATGGCCGGCGTAAATGTATTAAAAATCGTGTTTTATTCCATATTCCAAGGCAATTTCTCTAATCCAATCCAGAAAGCTAGCCACATTTGTATATACCCCTGGGCGATCTCTTTTGGCGCATCCATCTCCCCATGACACTATTCCTGCCAATTCAAATCTTCCATGGGTCTCACATGTTAATGGACTTCCAGAATCACCGCCACAGGCATCTATACCACCTAAGAGAAATCATTCGTATTTTATTAATCAAGATTTTTGTTAGTATTAAGTTAAATATGTATGTATACAGGGTGACTTTGAAAAGATTGTACATAATGCTACCACAAACTTCTTGGGCCAGAAAATACACTGATTTTGGGCAATCTAACTTAGTTCAAAATTTGATCGTTTACGAAATGCTGGTCTCAAACTTTCCATTTTTTAAAATTTATTTTTAAATATATTTTTAATTAAAAATGTTTTCACAAAATTGGGTTTCAAGGAGTTTTTAATGATATTGTTTTGATATCTGTTTACGTTTCTGTTGTAAAATGTAAAGGGAGTCACCTACAGTCCTTTGCTAATGTTTAAAATGCCATTTGTATTTGTGGGCTCGGTATAATATGACTAGACAATTTTTTTAATTCCTTTTTATTTTTTGCACAAAGAAGGTAATACCAACGGTAATACCTAAGAATATAATAGCTATCACAATAGAAGTCCAGTTCAGATGGCTGAATTACGAACGATTTATTTCAACGCGCTTATACGAACAGCTTCGATTTTTTGCGCCGATTTCTTTACACTTGTCTGTAATTCTATTACGGTAGCTACTATGTTCTTTGGTAATACTTAGTAAATATCGCTATTAGAGCAAACTTTTTGGGATGACACACATTACATGTTTTATTTCATACAAAAATTAAATAAAATAGAGACTTTAACACCTTGTCTTACTCAAATAATCAACTTTTCAACTAAGGTAAATTAAATAATATTAGATCGTTCTATTCTGGCCCAAGGAATTTGTGGTAGCATTTTGTATAGACCTTTTAGAGACATTCGGTCTAGATAAAGGGTAAGTAAATACATTATCTATAAGTCTAAATCTATCTTATCTAAAATGCCTTAAAAACAGTTGCTCGTAGTATTATTTACCAATTATACCTTTTTGAGCACAAAATACCAGAGAATAGTAATTCTTTACTAAAGCTATAATATAGGCCATTATGGAAACATTTCTAAAACTTTAGAAGAGAAAAAGTATTGTTACTTGTAAATAAATTTGACTAGTCTGACTAACTGAAAAAGTTAAATATTCTCTGAAATTTTGAACTTAGGGTTATAAAGAGTTAATAAAAATTAAAAAAGCTAAAAAGTCTTCGTAAGTCTTTATAACTTCAACTCAGAAGTCCGAAGTTTCAGAGAATATTTAACTTTTTCAGAGTAGTCAGACTTAGTCAGAGTTATTCACAATAAATAATAAGACTTTTTTCTTTTTCAGAGAAAATAATACTTTTAAAAAGTCTTTGAAATTTTTTCATAAGGGTGATGGTAAAAAAGTTATGGCGTTTTGAACCTAAGGAAAGAACTTCAGGTGGCTTCCTCTACATTTCAACACAAAAACGTGAAAATAATTCGATTCCCCACCCTGGAAAACCCCAAAATACCGAATTTTGTAAAAAATCCATTATAAAGAAAAATATAAATAACCAAAATAAAACGAAAACCTTGACACCCTGTAGCTCGTAAACTATCAACTTCGGGAGTGGAATAAATTGCGTTTGCGTTGTACTATGGCACAAGTAATTTGTGGTTGCATTATATCTGTTTTATTTTTTTAATTTATTGAAAAAATTATAAACAGGATTATTATTTTGTAATCAATTAATTTAATACACATATTCACTTAAGCATGACGTAATCAAATATTATTTTTCGTTTCCACTACCGCAAACAATATCATAGCAACAATAGGCCTGTCGTTTGAACCTGCCTGATAAAAAATAGTGTAAAAAATCGTATTCTGACAGTGTAAACAAAATTTTGTTTGTGCCCATTTACACATTAAAAATCAAATTAAAAGTGAAAGTGTGCCCTGAATGGCATTAATAGAAAAATACCACTTTTTGAATATTTGATTATGCAAATTGTTGAAAGAAGGAAGAGGAAGAAAGAACGAGTATATTTTTTAAAAGAAAAGTAAGTAGGTATTTCGTTTTTACTATGCATATTTTACGTGTTTTGTGACTAAAAACTTACAAAACTTTACGAACGATATTTCTATAAAGTCTGTCCATTTTTGTTTAAGAAAAACACCTATAGTAAATATAACCATGGTTACAGATTAGTGAATTTGAACCAACTTAATACATTTATGGGGATAGTGCCAAAGTATAACCAATCTCCAATATTACAAAATATAAAAAAAAACGTACCTATAAATTGTGTTGGAAATGTTATGGATGTATTTATGGCTTGAGGGCGTCCATAAATTACCTAAGACATTTAGGGGGAGGGGTCAAGGAAAATCTCGCGATGGGGGAAGCTGGGTCTGTTAAAATATCACATTTTTTTTTGCTGTTAAACAATGTTTTGGTGACAAAATCAATTTCGATTTAAGAAAGGGTGACTTTTTGCATTTCCATAAATGTCACGTGAGATTAGGGATAGGGACGGGTTTAAAAAAAACCCAAATCCCACCAAGGGGGGACGGGGGTCCAAAATTTGTACCTCACGTAATGGACGCCCCCTTAAAAAATATTGTCTAGAGTCTAGAAAGTTGCGGCAACTCCGATTTTGAAGAAATTTGGTAAAAGGGATTTTTAGGGCCCTAATCACGAATCTGAAATAATTTTTTTCGGAAACTAAAGTTTCGGAAATTAAAGTTGAAAATCAAACTAACCTCATTTTTACTATATTCAGCGTTCTTTTGAAAAACAATTTTTGATTTAAAGCTAAATTGGTATACAATATTTGATTTATACCATTTTTTTTATTAAATTGCAAAGGGGGCGTCCATAAATTACGTGAGGCATTTGGGGGCGAGGGGTCGACTTGAATCTCACCTAATCTCACTGTGGGGGAGGGGGAGTCTGTGCAAATATCAAGTAATGCGTCTTCCACTAGAAACAGGAAAAAGTTAACAAGATTTGGGCCGGTCCCCCAGGAAAACTGTATCCTCTGTGATGTGTAGTGTCACTTTTTAGTCGAGGGTTTTTTTTTGGTCTTCAAAATTATTTTGACGACAATATCAATTACGGTTTCAGAAATGGTGCCCGTTTACATTACCGTAAATCTCACGTGAGATTGGGGGATGGGGATTGAAGCAAAGCTTACCAGTCCAAAATTAAAAAAAATCACACACGTAACTTTTTGTGGATTTTCAACCATTTTAATTGCAGTAGTCTTTGGCGGTTCTATGTGTATACTGGGTACCATTTAATTCTGTTTATAATCGGTTGATCGCCTAAATTTAATGATTCTTTCAGGTGCCGCTTGAAACGTCATTGGACTTACATAATAATATAAATATTATATACCTTTTAAATGTCCAGCACATATCATGCTATCCAAAATAGGCTGGTATCTCCCACCATAGACGTCTTTTTTCGACAAGTGTCCAGGGATAATATGGGAACAGCAGCAGACCTTAGAACTGTTGATGGTCGTCCTGGTGCTCGAGGGTCCTGAGCACCCCAGCCAGAAATCTCACACCAGGTGCCTGGGTGGGGTGTTTCATGTGTAAGGCAGGCTGGTTTTACGTTTTCATTTAGTTTAAAGCCTAAAAAGAAAGAATGTAAGTAGTAATTTTTCCACCTGTATACTATGCACGGCCCAATAGATATGTTCAGTATATTGCACGTGACATGGAAAAGTGACACAACTAAAAAGTTGTTTTCCAGAAAACGTTAAATAATATTAATAAACAAATAATTATTTACGACATTACCTATTATTTTCTTTTCAGATGTTGTTAGTATAAAATGGCTTTTATTTTATTTACTTACTTATAACAATGTACTTATACATATACTTACTTAATGTAATTTATTGTACCATTAAATACAGAACATACATAACAGTACAAACGGCTATCGACCTAGGTCCTTCAGCCTTTGATTAAAATAATATGTTACATACAATTAAAATTATTATAATAAAAATACAAACAAATTCTCTAGAGAAAAAAATACAAAAAAAACATTGATAAAAAGACAAACAGCAACGCTTAATTTTTACAAAATTTATTAAATTAAACATTAATTACGACCAAAATTTCTGTTTCCCAAACAGTTAATCTAGGATGTCTTGCTCTTGGAGGTGCATTGGGGATATAACAATGTATTTATGGGATTGTAGGAAAACGCCTCAGAAATTTTGGGGACGCCTTCTATGCACCAAGAGACATTTTTTGCATACAAGAAAGACAAAATTTACCGTTATCGTTCATAAGGGATTTAAGGTAAATATTGTTTTGGAAAAAAACTGGTACGCCACTGCATTTTGATGAAATATAATATTTTTAAAATTTCCATTTAGTTTAACACAAACTTGATCTTCTGGCTTTTTTATTTGATGCACGGTTTCGCGTAAATAAATAAAAACCATTTCTCGGCATGGTCAAATCCGTATCTACTATTAAAGAAGAAAATAGGAAAGGTGATTTTTTACTGTGGAATTTGATATTATCGATGCAAAACTATGCCAAGAAATGGTTTTTATTTATTTACGGGAAAACCGTGCTTCAAATAAAAAGTCCAAAAATCAAATTTCTTCCAAACTTAATGGGAATTTAAAAACTATTTTTATTTCAGAAAAATTCAGTGGCGTACCATTTTTTTATTATCAAACATTAAACCTAAACTTCTCATGGACGACACTGGTAAAATTGGGTTTTTCTTGTATGCCAAAAAATGTCTTTTAGTGCATAGAAGGCGTACCCCAAATTTTAAAAAAATATCCAAATTCGTATAAAAGTTAATAAAAAAACAATATTTTTTAAAAAAATTAACACCCTGTAGTTCAGAAACTAAGATGTTTAGGATAATGTTCATATGAAGTTTTTTTTTATGTTTTTATTGTAGAACTAACCCCGAGAGTTTGTCGGATAACTTGTGAAACACTCTGTATATTAAACTTGTTTTAGATACTAACACATTATCAGATATTAGCATATTCAGTGGCATACCTAAAGATATCGGGGTCTGGGACGAAAATGGAAGTGGGGGCCCCTTATTCCACAGTACAACAAAAAAAGTCTTCAAGTAGAAAGACACCTCTTAGAGGGATACCATACGTTTTTTTCAAACACCTATGGGGAAGTAAATCCGTCAGGGAAGACACTATTAAAAATATGATTTTTTTTCTTGTAAAAATATCTTTTAAAACGTCTTCCAAATTTCTCAAAAATATTTATAGTGGTAAAACAGTTTCTGAAAAACAATTTTTTTACCTAAACTTGACCCTGTAGTTTCAAAAGTAGGACGTTTAGGACATATGTTCATATATATATTTTTTTATTTTTTTTTTTTGAGGATTTGGTACCACCTAAAGTTTGTCAGTAGAGTTAAAGTAGAATTTAGCTGAGAAAAACCACAGGCATCATACTAGTAATGACGGCAATCAACTATTTCTTTCTAATAGCGTCGTTTAAATAGTGTGCGAACAACAAAAAGGGGAATAATTTGAAAGTCAGACAGAACTTAGGACAGCGTGGCTTTTTCTCTGCTGAATCGCAGTCTTCTGAACACTTTGTATTAGGATATTGCTTTTTTATCTTTCGACAACCCACGAAGGCTAAAAGCCTAAATACTAACGTACCGTGGGTGTCTTAAGAGAGGTAAGAGGAAGTTTGTTGATACGGGATTTCTGCGTCTGCGTCAACCTAATTAATGAAATCTAAATAGAAAGCGACATAATTCTAAAAGTAAACTTACTTTAGTGTAATATTTATTTTTAAAGGTGACAAACTAAAAAAATTAGTGTGTCTACGTAAGTTGGCGTCATATGGAAAACTTTTTATTATTGATTTTACGTAAAAAGTGATTTCCTATAAAAAGTTCTGCATGGTCCAAAATCTAAAAAGTAACCATCAGATATCAAATTGCATCAATCCTTCACGAGGTTTCGCCAAAAATGTAGTTTTTGCTTAAGAGTAAAGTACCTGTATTTTTGCTTAAGAGTAAAGTACCTGTATTTTTGCTAGTATCAAAAAGTGTTATAAAGAAAAGATGTTTGGAATTTAAAAAATTCTTCTCAATATGCAATTTTGTCTATTTACAAAAAAAAAAACTGATTTTTTTTTTTGATAATGGTGAAAATTTACATTAGTGAACTACATTTTATGGACAAAATTGCATATTAAGAAGTTATTTTTAAATCTGAATATTTTTTCTTTATAACAATTTGCGATACTAGAAGGACTTTTATAAGAAATAACTTTTTTCGTAAAATTAATAATAAAAAGTTTCTCATATGAAGCCAACTTACGTAGACACACTGTATAAATGTTTGTCTTAGGGACATTCTTTCCATATTTGATGAGTTTTACATACTGCAGTGGTATTCTTGACCATTCGCGTCTTTTACGATCGCATCCTATGATAAATCTCCATAAAATTCTAGCGATTGTAAAAGATGTAAATGGTAAAGAATAGCGCCGCTGATTGAATTAGTTAACACTAGCTGGATATCAATTTTATTGACGTTGCCTGATTATTGTATTCGTGTTTTGTAAATGTCATCGTCAGTGGCGGCTCGTGCATCGGAGAACAGGGAAGGCTAAAGTCATAAATACTATATAAACACAGAAAAGGCCGGTAATTTTTTGGGGTACCGCACCTATTTAAAGCAAAATACGTTATATTTGCATAAATGCAAACAAAAAATGTGTATTGCCGCATTTATGGTTAAATTTGTGGGGAGGCTAAGCCTCCCCTGCCTCCTCTAACGAGCCGCCTGTGGCCATTGCTTTAATTTTTAATAAAATGATTTACCTGGACTTTCTAAAATAAGAACCGCAATATCATGACTATAAGGTCCCAGCTTCCTATAGTCAGGATGAATAAATCCGTTTTCCACCTTTGCATGTTGCCTGTGAGGCAAAAACTCCTGGTGGTCAGTAAAACCAGCTACCACTACCATATTTTCAACATAGCAGTGTGCTGCTGTAATAACCAATCTTCTTGAAATCAGAACCCCACCACACCTGTGTTTACCATGGTATCTAAGGGCTACCTGAAATGTTATTTTTTTGTACAGTGTGTACCAGGATAGGTGTTACAAGAGGACAAATGGACCAAAAATTTTTGAATTTTAAAACTAAATTTTGGGAAACTGATCGCATGGTCCAAAACTAATAAATACAAATTTTACGCTGATTGGTATTATACAGGGCGAGTTATAACTAAAAATATAAAGAATGTCCAGGAGCTAACTACTTTTATTTTTAAAAATAAAAGAAAATTGCATAAATAAATGTTGTGGAGAATTGAATTTTATGTCAAAATTTGAAGTTAAAGCATGGGAGTAAAAAAATGTAACTGTCAATTTTTATTTATTAAGCATTACAACTTAAATATTGGACAAAAAGAAGCAATATTGAAATAAAAATTTTAATTTTAACTATTCTTTTTAAAATTTGCTGCCTTTAGCCAAGTATTTTAAAAACAATGCACAATGTAAAAATTTTACAAAAATATGTTTTTACTTTAATTCTTTAACTTTTAATTCCCTACAACATTTCCTTATAAAATTTTGTCCAATTTTTAAAAATACAGGTACTTTACTCTTAGTCATTTTTCATATTTTTGGTTATAACTCGCCCTGTATATTACCAATCGGAGTAAAATTTTGTATTTATTAGTTTTGGACCATCCGACCAGTTTTCCCGAAAGGACGTTTAAATTCTAAAGTTTTTGGTCCATTTGTCCTCTTGTAACACCTATCCTGGGACACACTGTATAACATTTTTTTTCCAATCATATAAGCTTTGCAACTCAATAGGTCTCTATGACGCTCGAGTAACTGCAAATTTAGCATCTTGGGCTCCCCTACTACTATGCCTACCCACAGGACTAAGCTTAGACTGAATATATGGTGGAAGTTACATACAGGGTGTAATTTAATTGATGGCTGAAAATACAGGGTGTGACTCCTTAGCCTATTTTATTAAGAAAAGTTCATATAAAAATATGTCCTAAAAGTCTTAACTTTTGAGGTACAGGGTGTTTAAATTTTCAAAAAACCAAAAAATTTTAAAAACACTTATTTTAGTAAAAACTGTTATACTGGATATAAACCTTATTTAAATAAGTATTTATTATTTTTGTTACATATTTGCTAACTAAAAATTATAAAACCCAATTTTTAAAAGAAAAAGGTCCCGCAATGCTTCTATGCAATCTAAAAAAGCACAAAAATTGTACACACAATTACACAGTCAGTGCGCACCGTTTTTTTGTTGGAAATATTCATTCAGTTTCCTCTCGAGACGCCACTGAACTTATTAAATGTAATTAAGTTAGTGATAAATTGCCCCCTTAATGCCATTAATAGTATTGCCAAATTAAAAAAAAATGGGTAAAGAATAGTTAGGCTATTAAAAAAACATTTTTTTAAATTTTAACACTATCTCAAAAATTAAGAGGTTTAGGACATATATGTTTATATGAACTTTTCTTCCTAAAATAAGCGAAGAAATCCTACCCTGTATTTTTAGCTATTAATTAAATTACACCCTGTATAATATTTTTAGATTTAAATGGTCATATTTCCAAAACTAATAAAGATTGATTTATCAAATATATAGTATTTTTGTAAAGCTATTTAAAAGATCTTTTTAATGGTGGTATAATAAACTAATTATTTATATCAATATATTCTGTTAATAAAATTGTCTGTGTAATCTTTATAACAGAAAAAAAACTTGATAATTTACTGTACAAGTTGGTTTTTTGATAATTTTTTAAGTTGAGAAATTTAAAAAAGCTATACGCATTTAAAATGTGGACAATTTAGATTGGACATACAGCGCAAAATGGTTTAGGGATATTTATTTCAAATAGTGTATACATGTTTTAATCGCGCTTAAATGCTTTGGGTTGGTAAAATAAGATTTATTATCAGTTGCAACGCAGGACCTAAACTTAATGTAGGTTGGTTAAAGTGGGGTAAGGTGCAAGAAAAAGGTTTATAAAATAAAAGCCCTTTGAAGTTCAAACAGGTTTTTATTCATTAGGAAACAAACACATTTTTACTATTACTTATTTGGAACTAAACAAAAATGCCTAGTCTTCATGTATGGTAAAATATTGCCCAACTGTGGAGCTCCGGAATCATGTGATTGCCTGCAGACTAATGCTATTTCGATATTACCGTCACGTGATTATGGATTTCCGCGTTTCAGCAATAATTTCACCTACATAAATACTAGGCATTACTATACACCCTAAGGATTGGTTCGTCATTTATCTTAGATCCTAAATCTGCTTCAACATATAAAACTGCCAAAGCTAAAAGTGTTTCTTAACCCAAGTATTTCTTAAATACATTTTATATGGTTTTCATTTTAAAAAGTGCCTCTCAGTAGAAGCAGCTAGTATACATAAAGGTATTCTTAACAAAATTCAAATAACAATGGAAACAGAGTCCCTTTGCACCACAGGGTCGTGGGCGGTGTGGGCCTTACGCCGCCTCGGTTTATTTTAGGTTTTATTAAAATTTAATTTTAAAATTAAATTTTATTTAGTGTATTCTATATGTGCCTTCTAAAATCACTCCACATATTTACTTTTAGAAAAACGCCAGCCTTATATTATCTTTTTAAACTTTTTTGTTAAAAAAATATATAAAATTTTAATATTTTACTATATTTGTCCCAGCACAAAAACTGAAATAGAAACATTTATCACTTTTTTAACCTGTATCTTAATGCAGTATTTTAAATCGAATTTGCAAAATATACTTATAACTGGGGTACAGATGGTCATGCAGAACTGTCACATTTGCATTACAACTTAATGTATTTTGTTATACACAAGACCATATTTGCACTCTTTGGCTTTTCATTCAAATGTGACAGTTTTGCATGACCGTCTGTATCCCGGTATAGGGGCCGTTCAAGTATTACGTAAGCACTATAGGGGGCTTATTTTAGATGAAATGGGGGTGGGGGTCTAGACTGAGGTTACGTCAGCAGCAGCTTTTTACTGGTTTACACATACGGCAACCCAACCACACAATGGGGTGCATTCAAGAGTACTTAGCCGCTGGGGCAAGCAGAGTGTTATAATTGTAAAATTAAATCAATAGGGTGGCTTTATTTTGATAGTTTTGACACTCCGCTTAACCAGCGCTTTAGCGGCTAAGTACTCCTGACTGCGCCCATGCTTTATAACAAAACACATTTTCGGTAATTTCCACAAATAATGAATACATTTAGGTACTCGCTTAGAATCGAGTATGGAATTAACGGCGCAAAATGTCGAAATGTAGTTTCAAATAGATAAATTCAAGTTATATCCAAAATGTTTTTAAAGTTTTAAAAATCTCATGCAAATACAAAAGTACAAAATATAGTTAGTGAACGAAGTATGGCGTAAATTTAAATTACAAGGAAAGGAATTTGATATTGTTTCTAAGAAAATGGAAGAATAATTGCAACTAGTAACTAAAAATAAATCCAATCTATTATGACTTTTTTTTATATGGTGAATGTTAAAATCACTTGAGGTATAAGTACTAGAACTCAGGAATCTTGGTTCTGGTTAGGTTTGAAGTTACACCAAAATTTTTATGAAAGTTTTAAAAATCTCATGCAAGTAGTTAGTAAACGAAATGTGGCGTTAATTTAAATTATTATTTAATATTACAAGAAATTTGATACTGTTTCTAAGAAAATTACAATTAGTCACTAAGAATAAATTCAATCTATGATTTTTTTATAAGGTAAATGTTAAAACTGTTTGAGGTATATATAAGTACTAGAACTGAGGAATCTTGGTTTTTAGTTTGGACCGCGTCAAATTGAAATTGTTTACCGAAGTTTTGCCAGCAATTGCTCAAGGCATCTCCAGGGATCTTGACTTTACGAGATGGAAACCCATGGAAACACTGACTTAATAAAACAGGTTTATTTCTTATGATTGACTCTGTCGACTGGTCAGAATAATAAACTTTGCTATTTTTTTTATTTCTGTGTTTGAATGGCTTGATGTTAAAATTAATATACAAACCAAAAATTTTAGGAACGCTTGATTTGTTCGTAATATTAATAAATATTTTAATATTTATACCTTGCTCTATGTTAAATACGGTTAGTAAAGTTTGTTTAAATGATTATTTTTGTTCGGGAAAGTCCTCTATCCTAAGCCAATTTTCTTATTTCTAGTATTTTTAACTGCTGCTTATAAAAAAATAAAAAGATGAATTACATTAAAAGAAAAATGCATATACAAATGTTTACGTCAGTATGGGAGGGGGGTAAGACTTTACTTACTTTTGATGACATGGGGGAGGGGGTTATTAATTGTAGTAAATCTGCTTACGTAATACTTGAACGGCCCCATACCTACATAAACACTTAGACACTTATATATATATTTTTTTATCTTTTTGACATCCCACGAAGGTCTATGCCTAAATACCAGAGTACCGTGAGTGTCGGGTTATTAGATGTTTAACCCATCGTTCCCCCTGTTTTTATTTTTTTTTTTATTTATAGTCTAAGATCGGAAAGCGACCTGCACCCATCTGTTTACAGGATAAAAATTATAATATAATAAATATAGTATTCAAACAAAGTTGTTACTACAGGGTTGCCTAAAAAATTATGGTCAAGACTATATTTAAATAATAATAAAAACACATAATTGTTGACACACCCTGTATAATGCCAACAACAATGTAAAATAGTATATTTGCTAACTAGTACCTACTGAAAGTGCCACTTTTAGCACTAGTTTGGTCAACTGCGACTGCAGTCAAGTGCGGAATAAGCATTTTCGGCACGTGTTAGGATCGCTGTTTTTTCTACGAGCGTAAGCAGGGCCTGATTTAGAGGTGTGAAGGCCCTGGGGCAACGAGCCTGTGGGGGCTCCTTGAAAATGAATGAAATTTTGTACCCAAAAAATTGAAGAGCAGAAAAAGGTCCTCATCAATAAAATGGCATTACTGTATAAATTATATACGTAGAGAAAATTTGGCTCCCAAAGCATTGTGAAGACCAACAAAGGTCCTCATGCTTCCTATTACAACTTACACTTTTTTAAAGGTCAGTCGTTTGTGAAAACCCATAAATTCGTTGTGTAGGCCCCTAATTTGTGGAGGCCCTGGTGCAGTAGCCCCGTCTGCCCCCTCCCCTTAAAGCTGGATTTATAGATTAACGTTTCTGTTTCCGTTTGACGTTTTTAGTTAGAAGATGAAATAACAACTTTCCATTTGTCAATTTATATTTTCTGGTTACCGTTTCCATATACCATATCAGAAATCGAAACGGGAATCGGTGACACAAACGCCAATCTATAAATTCAGCTTAAATCCGGCCATGAGCGTAAGAAAAAGAAACCAAATTTTATTTTATTTTTATTTTTTTTTATTTTAACACAATGCTACCTTATACCCTACTTGAACTTATTATTATTGTTGGTAAATATACAGGGTTTGCACCCAATTTTAGCTATAACCAAGAAGGATAGAAGAAAACGTCCTGTATAAAAGTGTCATACTTTTTTATCTATTATCTTTTAAGCATAAAAAAACTAATGAACATATAAATTCGAGACAAAATGAAGAGGTAATCTGTTTTAAATGGGACACCCTGTATATTATGTTACCATTAGAAATATCTTTTAAAAGTTTTACAAAAATACCACATTTGATATATCTATATTTTATAGTTTCGGAAATATGTCCATTTAAATGTGGATATAATTTCCATTACATCTACAGTCTCGGCATAGTGCCGGCCGTAGGTAGGTATAATGGAAATTATATCTAGTATTTTTCAGTTTTAAGTGGTCATATTTCGAAAACTATTAAAGATAGATATAGCAAATGTGGTATTTTGGTAAAGATTTTTAAAATAACTTTTTAATAGTGACATCATATACATCCCATTAATAGTGACAACATACACATCCCATTAAAAAAAAGTTTATCTTTTAATTTTTATTGATTTTTATACACGACCTTTATATCGAATAGTTCAAGCTGGCTTCAAACCAAAGCGGCTTTAAAGCGAATTCCAAGCGTACGTGTTTATTTCGGTGGCTTGAAAGTCGATTGAAAATCGAGGTCAAGCACATTACAGGACATCGTCGTACGCATGCGTCAGTTTTGTTGGTGTGAGCGCCTTTTAAAGTTTTTTCACCTGTTTTTCCACTCATATTTTGTATAAAAACGTCAAAATCATATATGAAATTGACACTGATGACGTTAAAGGAAGCTTTCATCTGAAGTTGGGCAGTTATTAAGCCCGCTTGTATCGTTTATATCGTGTTTCTAATCGGCTTCAGTGAAGTCAACCCTACTTATTTTCAGGCTTGACTTGAATGATTCAAGTCAGTTTCAAGCGCGTTTATATCGCTTTTTTAAGTTACTTTTAAAAGCCGCTTTAACTCAAGCTAGCTTCAACTATTCGATAGTGATATATAAATGAAAACTGGGTACAGTTTGTGGCATTTGGAGGTTAATAGCGGATTAAAGGATTTATTTGTTGTGGAAATATGTTTCTTCACCTCTCTCGTTAGTTTGGCCAGAGCAAAATTTTCTTTTAAACATGAAGTGCATGAAAGTCCTTGCGACTTGCTAATATTTAATTCAAAATTTTTGTATTTGATTTGAAAGTGACACTTTTAGAACAAAAAGGCGCTCGGAAAAGAACTTTTTCACACGCGTGTAGGAAAAAAATATTAATTGTCATTATAAATATAGCATTGACCATATTTTTGAAGCAATAAAAATGTAACAATACCTTTGTTTACATACTATATTTAATATAAAATGGTTTTTTTCCCGGTAAACAGATGGGTGCACGTCGCTTCCTATTCGGATCTTAGACTACTATGTTTGCTTAAATTGTTTTGTATTGTAAGTAATATGTTCCTATTTTAGCTTTTTAGCTAGGAAAAAACACTAACAATAAATTAAGTTTTTTTATGTTAAACGGTTTTATTGTACTAAAAGCTAAAAAATAATTTGGTAGGTCCTAGCTACCAGATCGCACCAATCTTCTCATCAATATGGGGTATTGATCAGACAAATAATAAAACCGTTAGACTGAGCGTACCCAAACTGCACGAACTGTCCACTGGGCAATCCCCCATATAAGTAAAGCACGGGTCTCGCGATGCTTTATGTCCGCTCCACAGCTTAACCATTCTTTGGTAGTGTAGCTCAGCTCTGCAGCAAGGTCAAGAAATAGTGTGGACGCATGCTTTACTTATATAGAGGAGTGCTCTTTTGTGCTGTTTGGGTATCTAGAGTAAATAAATGTCAAGTGCCCAACAATTTTATTATATGTCTGATATCCCATACTGATGAAAAGATTGATGCGATCTGGTAGCTAGGACTTACGGAATTATTTTTAGCTTTTAATACAATATAACCGTTTAACCTATTTTTTTACATAATTTATTTTTAAGCTTTTAGTTTTGTTGTTAGTTGATACTTTTTATTGTATTAAGTTCATTTAATGTCTTACAATAACTAACCAGAACTAACCAACGATTTTATTTATAAGTAGTTGTGGAAAATATGTAATTCGCCATTTTGTGGCGACGGGCATTGTGGATTTTATTTTATTTTTGTAGTGAGCTCTATTCTACAAATTAAGCCTTTTCGTTTGATACCCATATTTAGGCAGTTGGGAAAAAATGTAATCCGCCATGTTGTGGCGGCGGCCATCTTGGATTTACAATCATAAAGGATGTATTATATTGTATTGTCATCAAGATTAGGAGTATATACAAATTTTCTGATCGATCGGTCGTCAGGAAGGGGTCAAATTCCAATTACTAGATTTGACCCCAATAAATAAATAAACAGGTCAAGTTAAGTAAAACCGTTTAAAAATTAAGTTTAGAGAAATCTATTAAAAAGTCTAAAATAATATAGGTTTGTATTTTTGTAAAAGTCAGTAAATTTTGTGGCATAACTTTAAGATCATCAAATTTTGTTATATCGATAAAAATGCAATGGGAAAGTAATGTGGGCATCTGGTATAGGACATTGGAGCCTTCACTGTTTTTATTATTTTATAAATGTTTATAAAATAAACACATAATTCTATTTTATGCAAATTTTGAAGCTAAAATTAAAAGCAAAAAAAACTTTTACTTTAAATATAATTGTTTAAAATTTTGCAATAAAATATTTTTGGTGAAAAATAGTATACGTTTATTATTATACAGTGTGGACATAAATAGTCCCCCACCTGCTAACTTTGGTACCCTTAATTTTTCTCTATAAAATTTGGGTATGACTAATTAAAAATTAAAAACACATATTTCTTTACTGGCCTGCTTTTATCTAGACTAGACTATATTGCTTAACAAGATCAACAAATTAATAGTAAAAACATTGTATATTAATCGTTTTTTTATATATATAGTCTGGAGAAACTTGGAATTACTAATGGGAGAATATAAACTACTTTTTGACGTAAAAACGATAGTTGCAAAAATTAAGATGGCGGATAGGCGCCATCTTAGGAAAAAAATTAGATGGAAAGGGGGTTCTTGTGGCATATCATTTTAAAGCTTTCAACGAGTTCTTTATAACCTTAGAATATAAAGTCAATATCTTTACCTTAAACAAAATTACGGTACTTTAAAAATTACCTAACTTTCTGATTTTGATGGCCATATTTCCGAAACTAATAAAGTTAGATATCCTTAAAATGGTATTTTCCTTCCTTTAAAATATCTTTCAGTGGCGATACTCATAATAATATACAGCGTGGGAATAGAAGTACTTATATTTTTTAATGAAGCACCCTGTATATTTATTTACCATTATAAAGATCTTTAAAGGAGCTTTAACAAAATACCATATAGGGTTTATCTAATCTTATTAGTTTCGGAAATATGGCCATCCAAATCAGAAATTAAAGTAATTTTTAAAGTACCGCCATTTTGTAATAGGTAAAGATATTGACTTTATATTTTAGGGTTATAAAGTATTCCTCAAGAGCTTTAAAATAATATGCCACAAGATCCCCCTTTCCCCACTCGCCATCTTGATTGTTGCAACTATCATTTTTACGCCAAAAAATAGTTTATATCCTCCCATTAGTTATCCAAAATTTCTCCAGACTATATGTATATAAAAAAAAGATTAATATACAATTTTTTACTATTAATTTGTTGATCTTGTTAAACAATATAATTGGTCTAGATATAAGCAGGCCAGTAAAGAAATATGTGTTTTTTAATTATTTAAATATTTTTACACTTTTAAAATACACTAGTAAATCGTTATTAATATTAAGTTTAGAAATTGCTACTAACCTGCCATGGTACTGCTCCGTAGGGGGTCTCTTCTCCCCCTACAACTCTGGGTTCTCTAGATGGACGCCAATGGGTGTTTCTTCTTCCACAAGAATGAACTGGTGCAGGAAATTTTGGATATCCGTTTTTACCCAATTTTAAACCATAATTTAAAGATATGTAAAATGAAAATAGTACAAGAATAACGAAATGTGATACTGCTAAGTTACCCAATAATTTCGTCATTGTTTAATATAAAGAGAAAAAATCTTTTAACCGGTAAAAAACTCATAATATAACAGTGATTATGGTTTGTATTAATTGGGTTATCTCTTTAATAATGAGTTAAAATTTAGGTGCTGGTACTAAAAAAATATTTTCGGTGCGTTTGTCTTTATATAAGAAAATATCTTCCCACTTAGTCACCGATACAGGGTGATCTTAGCAGAAGATATAAATACATATATTGAAAATCCATCAGAAAATTTAAGTTTTTTCAAATTGTACAGGATAAGGTGTCTGGTTATACATTTAAGTGTGCAAGCTCATTTTTATTAAACAGTTAAATTTGAATTCTTGCTACAATGATTTTATTACAGAAAATTATTAATATGTTAATAGGATTAGGTATACCACTTGAAAAAAGTCGATTGTGGGAAAAGTAACTACAAGGTATATTAAAAAACCGGGCTGCTGAAAAGTACCATTATTTAATATTTTAACCAAAATTTCCAAAACGTCAATTTTTTAATTAGACTTTTTGGTTTTTTTGGGTTTCTTTAATGTATTTCAGATGACCGATCAGTTAATAGGCGTCAATAGGGCTTGACAGGGTCAGCTCGCTTTCTCCTGGACCATGACCGAAGCGGTTCCATTTTTTGTAGATTTATAATTGGCGTTTATCCAACAAAAAGACCATTAAATAAATTAATTTACCTAACCAGTATGGAGACAATTTTCAGTTGTAAATAATTTATTATAAAAAATGCAGTGTCCAGGTTTCAGGTGCCCAAAAATATATTTTCCGATTTTTCTAACATGTTTTTCTTTTTTTAGGGATTGTAGCAGACTTAATACCTTACATTTTTAGGAATGTGCTTTGAATCACCATATATACAATTTTTAAATTGATATTTAAATGTTATTGTATTCCGAACTTTCTTTCCTGTTTCCTCTAGTTGGTAATATTGTTTTTTTATTTAAACACTGCAAGTTTTATGCAAATTTACTTATCCTCTTTTATTATATTACAAACCACTTTTATAAGTTAACTTTTTTTGCTTATTAACCGCATTTAAATACTATTTGTTTAAAAATGCATAATTTCCAATTAACAACAGGTATACAAATATTTTTGTTTACAAGCTAAACGATTCATCCATTATCTTTTCCACATTTAATTTTTTCCAGCACATTTTTTATATACATTATTCCAATATCAATAATAAACAAAGTTGAACAGTTAAATTGACCCGCTTGGTATGTTGCTTTTGAATATGAATTAAATTTCGTAAATATATTAATTCAGACAAATTTAAAAAGATTTTGCTTGCCTGCTTCGCGAAAAATGCTTGTCCAGGTTAAAACCGTGTTGCCAATTTATTACAATAATACTTAAAAATATGTGTTTGCAAAAGTACAGATTGTTTTTAAGCTTGTGCAAAAAGCTATTCCCGCCTCGTATCATAGGTGAACACTTATGATGCTTGTAGTTCGATCTATTATGCACTAACCGTACTACAATAAAGTAAAAAATGCTGCCTTTCTGTTGGTCTTTAGGATAGTTTTTGGAGGATTAAACAGTGCTTTTTGAGGCAGCTTGTATAATTTCAATATTTGTACACTTCTAAAAAATCCTGGAACTCGTAAATTATAGTTGTGGAGGGACACATATTTGTGTCAAAATTAACTTGTTCGGAGTTCTGGTTATTCCCACCAACACGAACGGCAAAAAGTTTAAATGTAAGGGGTCGGTGATATACACCGTGTCTTCTGAAGTTCTTACCAAATGAGAAAACTTTTTATTAATAACTTTACGAAAAAAAGTGCTTTTTCATAAAAATACATCTCCACAAAAATATTTGTATGTTGGATGTATAGGGTGGCCTAAAAAAGACTTGTTTCCAAATTAAAATGCAAAGTATTTTTACTACGGTATGAAACTTTAGAGGGTGATTTCTAATGTCGTTCTATAAAGAAAAGTTCCTTTAAACATATGTCCGGAGTTGCTTGGTTTCTAAGATATAGGACGTTTTTTTTTAAGTTGGTATTTTAAAAATATCTTAAATACGAAGCCAGATACGAAACAAATGTACGCCACTAAAACCTTGTATTTTTAGTTGCTTCATAAAAAAACAATATATAAAAATTACATAAAAATCCAGTGGCGTACATTTTTCTTTTAATATTGGCTGTAGTGCCTACTGAGACACCACTGGACCCAATCAAGTTAATCTAGTTAGAGCTGTATAAGTGCTTTAATACATTAAAGAAACGTACCAAATTTCAAGCAAAACGGTTTAAGGATATTTATAAAATACCGATTTTTTTAAAAAACTTTAACGCTCTGTATCTTAGAAACGAAGCAACCCCGGACATATGTTTATGGACCTTTTCTTTATAAAATGACATAAGAAATCACTTTTTAAATTTTCGTACTGTAGTTAGGGAACACACTGTATATTACAACACACAAGTCTTTTTTAAGCCACCTTGTACATCCAACATAT
This sequence comes from Listronotus bonariensis, assembly GCA_014170235.1. NCBI lineage: Eukaryota > Metazoa > Arthropoda > Insecta > Coleoptera > Curculionidae > Listronotus > Listronotus bonariensis. The sequence goes on along the minus strand of JACEGR010000170.1, from coordinate 28,650 downwards.
AGTTATTTTTGTTGAAATATATTTTTCCATCAAGCAAGACTTTTTATGAGAAGGCATTTTTTCGTAAAGTTAATAATTAAAAAGTTTTTCATTTGTAAGAACTTTCGAAAACGCTGTACTATCTAACAGGTTTTAAATTATCTCTTTAACAGTTTTTGTTTTCGCTAAATCGGTTCAGCAGTTTCCGAGAAAATTCACCATAACTACTTGGTGTCCCTAGATTTGTAGATCAGCCCTATAACTATTTTATTTCTCTAAATAACATTTGTTACGTAGGTAAACCACATCAATGTCCATGGTTTCCTCAAAAGCTTATGTTTAAAAGCCAAAAATTAAACATGGTTTTAAAATGCTGCATGAAACAACACTCTTGGCAGGATTAATACACTTTGCTTAAGAGTAGTAGTATACAGTGCATTTCAATGTAAACGAGCCACCTTAAATAACTCCGATATTTATAGACTTATAAAAATCCTTAAACACGTCAATTTTTATTTTTAGGGGGACATATTTTTGTGTCAAAACTTACTTGTTCAGGGATATCCCCTCCCTCACTAACACAAATGTCAAAAAGTTCAAATGGGGTTCAAGTGATTTCTTAACTTAAAGACTTTTAAATTTGCTTTTGAATGGTCTTTAGTTTTATAAAATCGGTTCAGTAGTTTCTGAGAAAATTCTCTCTAAATACCGGGGTTCCTAGCAAGTGGTCCACTGCTATAACTTTTTAATGTTTAAAATATCAAAATAAAACTTGGTAAATGGGTATATCACATAAATGTGCATTGTTTTACGAATTCAGTTTTTTTCTATGACTTCCGGTTTAGCCGGAAACGACCTATACTTTCTTATTTTAAATGAGATATCACGTATATATTTACTAATTTAAATGTAAAATGATGTTTTGAGTATAATGACATTGCAATCATGCGGTACTCTAGTTAAAAAATTTAAAAAATATAAAATATTTAGAGGTTAGATGTTAAAATATAACTAATTTAGTGTCATTGTACTCTATTCTCTATTTCTTCTAATTCAAAAAGTGTATAAATAACGGATTTATTTAGGGTGGCTCATGTTAATTAGTATGCACTGTATATTTTTTTTTGCTTATGGTCCAGAGCCAAATGTCTTAAGCAGTTAAGCTATAAAATATAGAAGATAACGATAAAAATAATAACATGAATTAAATAGCCAAGTTATTTAGCTTAGCATAGGAATATTTTTGATTCTTAACCTGTAAGCATTATCTTTTGAAATTATTGCTTATGACAAACAATCACTAATAATAGATAGATAGATAGATAGATAACCGTTTATTTATTCCTTATAAACAAAAAAGTTTACAAATAGGCCCTTTAAAAAGGCATGGAACAATGTCATAAATTACAAAAACTTAGTATTTTAAACATAACATTAATAATTACTATAATTATTAGAAATAACACTACTTTAAACAAAAAACTTTAAAACCTGATGATTTATTAACCATAATATTACTATTAAAAAGACTTACAAAACAATATTTTTTTCCCTATTTATCAATAATATTATCCTTATTTACATCATAAAATTCTCTTATTGTATAAAATGCGTTTTTACTCAAAAAAGTCTTTAAAACATCTTTAAGACTATTTTTTGGCAAATTTCTAACTACTGTAGGAATTGAATTAAAAAGCTTTACAATGGAGAATTCAACATTTCTTTGCAAATAACTAAAGCTACATCTATCTAGAATAAGATTTGATTTATTTCTAGTCTGATACTCATGCCTTAACTGAGAATTTTCAAATAAATCTGCATTATCAACAACAAACAATACAGAATCTAATATATACATACTAATAACAGTCAGAATGTTATTCTCCATGAATATCCTTCTACAACTTTCCTGCGGTTTCATACCATAAATACAGCGCAAACACCTTTTTGTAGTAACAGTACTCTTTGCATATCATATGAATTTCCCCATATAATTATACCATATCTTAACTTAGACTGCACAAAAGCGTGATAGGCCTGCATAGCCACATCTGTACCAACCCTTTCCGCAATGATCCTTAAAGCATAACAGTACTTAGCAATCTTAGTGGCTACACCCTCAACGTGCACTCTCCAGTCCAACCTCCTGTCAACGTCAATTCCCAAAAATGATATGCTTTCAGTTGATTTTATTATTTTATCATTATACAAGAAATTAAAATAATTAGTCACCCTGTTACAAAACAGAATGCACTGAGTTTTTGACACATTCAAGAGCAGGTTGTTGGACAGAAAATACTCCTCAAGAGCATCCACCACTGTCCCCACCTTTACCAACAACAATTCCATGCTATCCTCACTAAAAATAAGGGTAGTATCATCAGCATACAGTACAGTCTGCTCTCCTGATACGTCCGGCAGTTCATTTGTATATAAAATATATAATAATGGTCCCAGAATGGAGCCCTGTGGAACTCCCCTCACCATATTTACTTTTTCTGATTTAAAAATTGTACCAGAGAGATCAGACTCCACCACCTGCTGAGTTCTTCCGGTAAGATATGACTGTATCAAGGTCAGAGCAGTTCCCCTAATACCATACATTTCCAGTTTATATAACAATTTAGCATGGTCTACACTATCAAAAGCTTTAGAAAGGTCCAAACACATAGTCAGGGTCTGTTTTTTGCTATTTAAGGATTCAAAAATATTAACAAGTGCTTGATACATAGCCCGAATTGTTGATTTGCCCTTTCTAAAACCATTTTGTCTATTTGAAATAACTGAGTTTCTTTCTAAAAATTCACAAACCTACTAATACAACGCTTTTTCAAAAATTTTACTGATATTTGACAGCAGTGAGACCGGTCTATAGTTTTTTCTTAATTTTTTCTCCCTTTTTATAGATTGCCTTAATATATGCATTTTTAAATCTATTTGGAAAACAACCAGTGGTAAATCCTAAATTAATTATAAAAGAGATTGGTTCAGCTATTTTATTCGCTACTTCTTTTAAGACTGATATGGGAATTTGGTCGTCACCCACTGATTTTTTGTTTTTAGACCCTTAATGATCCTGACAATTTCCACAGAATCGGTCGGAAACAAGAAAATGGAGGAGTCCAGTCTTTTTGTCTCTGGTAAATGGTTTTGATAAGCAAGGCCATTTTGGTGATTTACAGCTTAATAAAAAGTTAGTAAATATCTCTAGTTAGTGAGATAATCAATTATTTTAAATTAAACCAATAAGGGGAATTATAGGGACAAATAAATAGTAAACAATTTCTTTTCTTGGAAATTATTTGGTATACATACTTTTTAGTATTTTTTGATTATTACATTATTATTATCGATATTAAAAAATTGTTAAAAATAGGCCTATATTAAAATATAAAAAGATGATTGGCAACACTGCATATTATGTGTTGCACTTCCCGCACTTCTTTTGTCATCTTTGTCCCATTTAGATAACAAATTACCTTGGCCCAGCTGGTGTATCTTTTCAGTACCTCGCTTTCTATGACCCGGTTTTTTCTTTTTGTTTTGATTTTTCAATGTTATTAACCAGTATTTTTCCAATATAGCACCTAAACCAAAGTTTTTTTTTTAATTTGAAATTATATATTATATTAATAAATAACTGTACCGCAGAAACCGTCATCGTCAGGCTCATCAATTAAACACTATCAAGTTTAGTTATTTTTTTTTTGGGTCCGGCATCTTGACCCATAATGGAGTTAAATTAAATGAGCAATTTCTCGTTATCAGATTCTCGACTGGCCGCAGTTAATTAAAAATATGCTTGATATTTACCTTCCAGTTTTGGTTTAGGTAAAGTTTAGCAATTGCCGCACTACGATTGGATATTTAAAACCGACTGAACATACAATTGAATACAGGGTTGTTGTAGGTACTAATAGCAAGTATGAATCTAAAGTTGATACAATCTGTTTTTACTTTGCGTAGTATGGGATAGTATGGTATATTTTGCAAGTTGATTTTCACGTTGGATAACCGTTTACTTATCAGACACCACGCACGCCGCTTTTGATGATTTTTGGCACACTGGGGTATTTTGGGGCGCTGATTACGAATCCAAAAGAATTTTTAGTCGGCAACGTCGGATTCGTAATCAGCGCCCCAAAAACCCGCATGCCAAAAATCATCAAAATTGGCGCGGTGTTCGATAAGTAAACAATTACCCTACCTTGTTTGCTTTTCGTACTGTTACAAACTTTTAAAAATGTATTTGGTTCAGAGAGTTCTAGGAAATTAGGATTATTTATAATTTACTTTGCTAATTTATTTGAATAATTTACCTTTGTTTTTTCAAGTTCTTTCATCACTTTCGAAGATTTCCGAAAACGCTCCAATTATAAATTTTACTTATTTTTACACAAGACCAAAGGTAACTTTTTATATGAAGTTGTTTTTCTATGGCTTGTAAGATTTAATTTATATTATCAACGAAAAATGTTTTTGTTTAAATCTGTGCATGTTGTAAAATTTTTATATTTTTAATTACTTAACACTCTATAATTCGTATGGTTACTAACATCATTATATAGGGTGTCCATCGACAAACTGTGGTGATCGATTTCTCGAAAGGTAGGCTTTGAAACATTTAAAAAATTAACAACCGTAAAGTCAGTAGGACAAATATATTTTAACAGTTTTGGCACTTTCGGTTACATCTCGCGTTGATGACCACGTAATATCAAAATAAATTAAAAATTAAAAAATAAATTAAAAACAAGCTTTCATCAAGATGCACTAAAAAGAATAGAATTAAGTTTTCTTTTCTTTCTTTGTTTATCGACACAGGTAAATTTTCGCGACAAGCTTTTATATTATACCGGTTGAGCTAAATAACATAACACATAGGAAATGTGCGGAAAAAAGACAATCTAACTAAATACCGGCATGTAAACATGCTTTACTAATAGTGCTTGTTTTGTTATTCTAGTCAGGATTTCCTTGCAATTGCAGGGTATCTTGGTTATTATTAGAGATAGAGACTCTCGGTTTTCGCAAACTGCTTTTAATGAAACAAAAGTTGACACTAAACGTTTTTTTTTCATGGCCCTCTTAGTTTTTGACATACAGGGCAAAGCTATTTTTTCCCCATTTTTGGACTCCCCTCGTATTTTAGTAAGCTTAAAACTTATAACAAAAGTAAAAACTAATATTAGTAGATATTTTTACGTTAAATCGAGTGGTGTAGTTATATTTTTAAATATTTTATATTTCTCGAGATATGAAGCAAACATATGAATTTTTTTATGAAACACTCTGTATAGTTTTTATTTATTAAATTATAGAGAAGGAAAGATTTCTAAAAATATATAAAACCTAATAGTTTTTTAATATTTTTTATCCTTAATTGATGTTTTTAATTTTAAAATTGAATTATGCATAGTAGGCTATGACACAGATTTTATAACCAAAGAATAAAGTTGGCCCTCAGCATGGGCGTTGGGAGGGGGGATTTGCACCTCCCTGGCTTTTAAATATATATGAAAAGTAGTAAGTTTTAGCAAAAGTATTGATTTTAGGCATTTTAAGATGTTTTGCACCCCCTGGCAATCGGGAAAGGAGCAGTTAATCGAATACTAAATATTTTAAATTAGCTTTACTGCGTTTATATTTAAAACGGTTTAAAATCTAGTGACGCGCGTGGTGCAGCGGTAACGTACCAACTTCTCATAGCAGCGATTCGGGTTCGAATCTCGGAACAGTACATTGACATTTTTATTCGATCGTCACCCCACAGATGGCTGTATTCTGCCGACTACAGGTAGTAGTTCTTTAGAAAAATAACGTTCGTGGTGGCACTACCGCGTTTTCTAAAAGGTGCTGTGAAATGCAAAAAAACTGCATGTTGCATGTGCTTGGATAACGTTGACGGAACAGCTGAAAAAGGGGTTGAATATCTAATAACCCGACATCCACGGTACTTTTGTACTTAGGCTTAAAGGCTTCGTAGACTGTCAAACTGATAAAAATAATCAGTATGTATTGTTTCCATAAATTTTAGAAAAACATATAATAAAAAAAAAAATACAAAATCTTGCGTGGAACTGTTACCAAAATTATTATTGGAATTTAAAGTTTAACGGCTTTAGTTTTATACATAGTTTTTTAGTATTTTGTTTTAAATCAAATGTTTTTCTTAAAATTATATATAAACACAGTGGCGCTGATCCAAAATATTTAGTTTTTAATTAATAATTGAATAAACTTGAGAAACCAAGGCTTGAATAGGAGGGCTTACCGGGATAAAATAGTTTTAACGCAGATTTTGCTGTAAACTGTAAATACAGGGCTAACTTTGATCTTTGGTTAGAAAGCCTATATCATGACTCACTAGGCATAATTCAATTTTAAAATTTCATTCATGTCTCAAAAAATATAAAATTAAAAAAAAATCTAACTTCATCACTGTATTCTACGTAAAAATATCTACCAATATTTATTTTTAATTTTAATGTAAGTTAAAAGACAACTGAATTACGAGAAGTGTTCAAAAATAGAAACATAAGTTTCGGCCTGTACCTATATCAAAAACCAAGAAGGCTGTAAAAAACTTTTAGTGTCATCTTTCGTTTTATCAATAAGAAATAACAGTTTGTGACAACCAGGGCCGTAGTAACGGTTTGAGGCGTCCTAGGCTAGAATTGCCGGAGCGCCTATTTTTCACCAAAAAATTTTGAAAATAAAAAAAAAAGGTCATTTCCTCCTTTTCGCGCGCTTAGTTCATTCCAAAGCACCTTTGTCACAGAGAAATTAGTCACCAAAAATCCCCACCCGAGCTAAACTGTTCTAGCGTCTATTACTCCCCTGTCTGGCGCCTATTTTTTCATGGCGCCCTAGGCTGTAGCCTAGTCAGCCTAATGGTTAATACGGCACTGGTGACAACCACAAGTCCATATCTCTAATAATAGCTAGGATACCCTGCAATTGCAACGAAATACGGACACCCTATACAGGAACATCTATACTGTTTTAGTCATTTAAATATACTGTTTTAAGAAAGTAACATACCGGTCAAAAATCTCATGACCTATGCACTATAGTAAAAATAGTTTTAAATAAATGTTGTATAAAACTTTCAGCACTATTGTAACGCAAAAACTATAGTCATACAGGGTGTTTTCTTTTGTGGTGGTAGACCAAAGTCATCTTTATTTAAATCTAACACTCTAAGCATTTTTTAAAATTTGGATTTTTTTATAAAGCATATCCGCAATTGGTAATGCTTCTACTTATGTTATGTTGCTGCAAAAATAAAAGTGACAGAGGTGCTGCTTGGCACAGGAATCACTGGTGTCGATATAAATTATGTCATGTGCATGACCTGATTTAAAAGCTCTTTTTATACCAGGTGTAATCACAACAAAAACACATGTAGTTTCATTAAGATACAATAGAAATTGTTTTTTTTTATTCTTCAGTCTTTATCTTAATTGTTTCAATATTCTGTTCCCTAGCCCTTCCTCCGTATTTATCAGATCTCCATGGTTGATAAAAATAAGTAATCTGTCTTTCAGTTAGGTAAATTTGCACATTTTCTAGGAGCACATTAATGTTAATGTCACTATTACAATCATTAGATACAAAAACTTGTGATAGATTTTCGCTGAAGAAGCTGTCATTTTAGACTCAAAATAAGAGAGAAACGTTTTTCGTATCTTCATGGCATCGTAATAAACTAAATGCTGGGGCCATCTGAGTTCATTATAAAAGTTTATAATTTATATTAATTACTACATTTAAACCTTGTTTTATTATGTTGGATCGCCTTAAAGTAACTTCAGAAATTTTAACGAATTTAATATCTATACTGGTTAAACAGTTATAGTTTCTAGTAGATCTTAGTAGATTCTTGTTTTTTAGATGGACGTTTATTCTTTTGCCTATCTAACATAAAAATAGTTTGTCAAATTAATAATAAACACATTTAATAAACACTTTTCTTGCTATCTAGTTAGTGTCAGTATTGCGAGAAAAGTATTTTTATAAAATTTTCATATATTTCCTGATTAGTTTTTTCTTAGTTAATTTGCACTGAAATAAATTTGTAAATATCTATTGATGAATTGATATGATTGATTCTTCTCCTTAAATTGAAGGTAGTAAAAGTCACTTCCCACAATATTACTTATTACTTTTTTAAACACTTGAAAAACAAATACATTAAAACAATAAAATAAAGTAACCCTAAAATCCACGGTGTAAAGCAATAAAAAACTGTAAAAGACATGCATACAGACTTCCCTTAAAAATAGTTACTACGCAAAGACTGAAACAGGATAGCCTTGGTAAAAGAAAATATCGCAAAAATATAGTTACAAATGCTATACTAATATGGTCAATTTTTGAACCGAAATGGGGTAGACTTTGTAACAGTGTTTTTGCAAACAAATACTACTCGAGTTCAGTCACCGATCCTGACTGAACTGGTATAGGTTTTGTAAATTCGCGTCCGGAATTCGTTGTAATTAATTAATAAGTGAAGTTGAGAAACTGAGGGTAAATAGGGGTGCTGGGCGGGGTAAAATAGTTAAAAGTTTGATGTTGTAAAATGTAAACAAATTATGAACTGAGGGCTAACTAACTTTCTTCTTTGGTTATGAAGTAGCCCACTATGCAAAATTTAATTTTTAAAAATAAAAACATCAATTTAGTGTCTAAAAATAAATAATATTTGCTGAGTAATATAAATTTTTGAAAAGCCCTCATTCACTTTAATGAACAAAAAATATACAGGGAAAGAAAAATCATATGTTTGGTTCATAGATATCTATCAAGATACATAAAATTTTAAAAATCCAACTAAACCACTGGATTTTACGGTAAAATATCAGTGTTGTTGTAAGTTAAAAGACAACTAACATACGAAGAGGGTCCAAAAATGAAAAAAAAAAAGAATTTTGCCCTATACATCAGGAACGAAGAGGGCCATGAAAAATTTGTTAGTGTTATCTTTCGTTTCTTACCAAGAATTAGCAACACTTCGCGAAAACCGCAAGTCTCCGTCTCGAATAATAACCAAGATACCCTGCAATTGCAACAAAATCGGGACACCCTGTACATACTTACATATTTTTTTTTCTCTGGACAAACCACTAAGGCTAAAAGCCTAAATACTAACGTACCGTAGGTGTCTTAAGCGAGGTAAGAGGAAGTTTGTTGACACGGGACTTAAATACTTGAAGATTTGGGGGAAGGAAAGACCTTCGCGGGCAGCAGGTTCCACAACCTAGAAACTCTAGGGATAAAAGAACGAACAAAGTGGGAAGTTCGGGGCTTGTCCAGTTGAACCGTATAGGATGCATACACGCGGAACCACGAGTTTCTCTGTTGGGAACCGTAAGTGGAGGAACTATACTGGACAATTCTTCAGAGCAGAAGCCATGGTAGTACCTATAAAAAGCGATAAATCCCCACAGCCCGACGATGTGCAGGAAAGGGAAGCCTTTCTGTAATTGAAGGATCATTAATGAGACGAACAGCTCTTCTTTGAATAGAATCAAGAATGCTTAGGGTTGTGGGGGACGCCATGCCCCAGATATGAGAACAATATTCCAAGGGAGGTCGGATTTGGGACACATATAAAGTGTATAAATTAGAAGGGGAAAAATACTTTTTGGCTCGAAAGAGAAATCCAAGCTTTTTTGAAGCTGACGTGGCTATAGATACAATGTGTTTATGCCAGTTAAGGTTACTTTCAAATGTGAAGCCCACAATATTAAAGGTGTCTTTGCTCTGTAAAACTTGGCCGCTCATAAGTAGCGATGAGTATTTGATGTCTCTTTTCGCGACAAGGAACATGATTGTGTTTTGGATGCATTTAAATGGACGAGATTTTTAGCGCCCCAATCCAATATTAAATTAAGAACCTGCGAGAGAGATATCTGCATCGCTCTGCGTTTGTTTTCCAAGTCAGGTTTAGTAATGGGTTTAGAAACCTGAAAACTAGAGTGAAGGGTACTATCGTCGGCGAAACTATGAATGGAATTAGTTGTGGACGAGAGAAGGTCGTTGATGTGAAGAAGAAACAATGTTGGTGCCAGAACCGAGCCCTGAGGGACTCCAGCATTTACTTGGTGAAAGCTTGAAGAATGGCCGTCCACAATAACTGATATACGACGATCAGATAGATAACATATTGCAGGTTAGGTAAAAGCTTTAAAATCCAGCCATACTTAACATTTTTATACCTTCTTTTCTCTAAGTCCCGTTACACATGAGACGTAGAACGCGCCCTATACCCACTTTAGAGGTATGTGCCTATGCCCTGTGTCTGACAATAGGTTTCGATTGAAAGTAATGTAACATTTCACATGCAGGCGTGTATCGCGAACGCACCTGCATGTAAAATTACATTCAGTTACTGCCAACTAAACCTATTGTCAGACGTAGGGCGCGTTCTACGTCTTATGTGTAACAGGACTAAAAAAATACTTGTCAAATTAAAAACCTATATTTTAAAACAAACAAAATTTAATTAACAAAAATTTATTTTTAGTCGTAACATAGAATAACTACTTTATTACTTTATGGTAGTTGGTACTATGGGAGGAGGATATTTGGATGTTTAAATGAAACATTATTGGCGTTGATCCAATTCTTTAAAGATTCTTTAGCAAGAAAAATAAAACAGTAGTGAAATAGTAGTAAGTGAACGACGGTACAGTAGTTGCAGGATATTTTTAGTAGTTAATAGAAAAATAAATTAAAAGTAAAAAACTAGTTGTAAATTTTCTTTAAAACTTTTACCATAAAAATATAACTTTCATTTCACAATAATTTAAATGATATAAAAGCTTGTCGCAAGATTTAAGTACTCCTATTTACTTAGTTAAAAATAAAAAAGTTAAAAGCAATTAGATTAGGTTATTAAATTTATTTGTTTATCACCTCACGAAAATCTCGCCACAAGCTTTTATTGCATCTAAATTGTGTAATGCTGAAGTTATACTTTATAGTAAAAGTTAAAAAATAAACATTTTTTTATTGCATTTAAATAAAAGCATGTTTTAAAAATAGTTTTTGCTTTTAATTTATTTTTATTTTTTAGTTATCGCTAAACAGGTTTCTCAGTCTGTTTATCTTATTCAACGCATCATTGTCGCAAGGTATTTTGCCGGTTAATTTTAAACACTCTGGCTCTGTTGACTATAAACTGAGAAAAACCTGAAGAAAAAATGTATTTCATTGGTTTAAAAAGTCAGTTATCCCAGTTACCACAATAAAAATGTATTTTATTGGTTTAAAACTACACTAACCGGAGCTACTTACTAGGTATTCATTATCAATTTATAGTGGCCAAAGTATAGAACTCCTTTTACTTGATACTCATATGGTAGAAAAACATAAAAAAAAACATGGTCCGCGATATTTGGTTGATATCACTTTATTTTTTAAGTTATTCTCTGCAAAGCGTTTTAGCTGATACCCATATTGTAGGAATGCATTAAAAATAACTAGTCCGCCATCTTGGGTGATCCGCCATGTTGGATTTAGAAAGTTGTCACACTTTTCGAGTTACTTTTAGCAAGCCCTTTTATTTGATACCCATATTGTAAAAGTGAAATTAAAGTACACTAGTCCGCCATCTAGGGTTTTCCACCAGGTTGAATTTAGAATGATGTCACTTTTCATTTGATACCCATATTGGAAAAGTGCACTAAAAATAACTAGTCCCCCATCTTGGGGGTTCCGCCATTATGGAATTAGAATAACGTCACACAGCTATTCATGCATTGTCATCCAAACTAAGTGTGTTTACCAAAATTTTGGCTTAATCGGTTTAAAATAAATGCTTCAAAATCGAGCTGCAATATTTCACCCGTACATAGGTACATACATACATACATATTTTTTTTACTTTTGTTAGGACTAGGTTACCGATTTCTGAATTACAACCTATTTACGACGTTTCGCACATTTATTGTGCTTTTTCAAGTCTTGAATTTGTGGTACCTTATAATCACTGTGATTAGTTGTAATTTATAAACTAATAACCTATTCTCAAGAAAAGTAGAAAAATGAAAAATGGGTCTCTGGTGATTGCCTTGCAGCAAAGCCATAAACCCAGTCAAGCAAGCAAGCAAAAATGGTTAAAGAAAACAAATAAACACAAATACATATATATGTACATACAGACATTTTTTTCGGCTTCAGGTACCTTTGACCTTCGGGTTTCTTTAAATGTCTGTTATATTTGTGTTCCTGGTACTTTTGGGGTTCGGGTACATTAGGGTTCCCGGTACTTTTGGGTTTTCAGTTAGCTTTCGGTTTCAAGTACCGGTGAGTTCCAGGTACAAGGTACCTTTCGTTTCAAAGTACCAGTGGGATCCGGGTACCTTTGTGTTTCGGGTACCTTTAAGTTCCGGGTCCCTTTGGGTTTCAAGTACCTTTGGGTTCCAAGTACCTTGGGGTTCCACGTACCTTTCGGTTTCACGTACCTTTCGGTTCCAAGTACCTTTCGGTTCCAAGTACCTTTCGGTTCCAAGTACCTTTCGGTTCCAAGTACCTTTCGGTTCCAAGTACCTTTCAGTTTCAAGTACCTTTCGGTTCCAAATATCTTCCGGTTCGGTAACTTTAGATTCCGGGTACCTTTAAGTTTCGGATACCTCGGGTTGCAAGTACCTTTGGATTTCTAGAACCCTTGGGTTACGGGTACCTTTAACTTCCTGGTACCTTTGAGTTCCGGATCCCTTTGAGTTCCAAATACCTTTCGGTTCCAAGTACCTTTAAGTTTCGGGTACCTCGGTTTTCGGGTATTTTTGGGTTGTAAGTAACTTTAGGTTCCGGGTACCTTTAAGTTCTGGGTACCTCCGGTTTGTAAGTACCTTTGAATTCCTAGTACCTTTGGGTTACGGGTACCTTTAATTTCCTGAGTGCCTTTGGGTGTCAGAGTACCTTTGGGTTCCAGGTAGCTTTAACTTTCGGGTACCTGGTTTCTTTGGGTTCCACTGACCTTTAGATTCGGGGGATACCTTTGAGTTCCGATGATCTTCGGGTTTCGGGTCATCTTGGGTTCCAAGAACCTTAGGTTTGCAAGTTCCTTTAAGTTCCGGTTACCCTTCGGTTCCAAGTACCTCTTGGGTTCTGGGTACCTTTCAGTTACAAGTACCTTTGAGTTCGAAGTACCTTTAGATTTCAGGTACCTTCGGGTTCCGGGTACCTTTGAGTTTCGGGTACCTTTGAGTGCCGGTTACCTTTGGCTTCCGGGTTCCCTTTGATTTCTAGGTACCATCAAGGCCCTTTGGATTGCAACTTATTATTATTGAGTTCCGGGTACCTTTAGGTGCCGGGTACCTTTGGAGTTTTGGGTATCTTTGAGTTCCGGCACCTTGGGTTCCGGGTACTTTTGGGTTCCGGGTACCGATGGGTTCCGGGTACCTTTGGGTTTTCAGGTGCCTTTGGGTTCCGGGTACCTTTGGGTTCCGAACAACTTTGAGTTTCGGGTACCTTTGGGTTCCGGGTGCTTTTAGGTTCCGAACACCTTTGAGTTCCAAACACGTTTGAGTTCCAGGTACCTTTGGGTTCCGGGTACCTTTAGGTGCCGGGTACCTTTGGGTTTTGGGTATCTTTGAGTTCCGGGCACCTTTGGGTTCCAGGTACTTTTGGGTTCCAGGTACCTTTGGGTTCCGGGTACCTTTGGGTTCCGAACACCTTTGATTTCCGGGTACCTTTAGGTGCCGGGTACTTTTGTGTTTTGGGTATCTTTGAGTTCCGGGCACCTTTGGGTTCCGGGTACTTTTGGGTTCCGGGAACCTTTGGGTTCCGGGAACCTTTGGGTTCCGGGTACATTTGGGTTCCAGGTGCCTTTGGGTTCCGGGTATCTTTGGGTTCCGAACAACTTTGAGTTTCGGGTACCGGGTGCCTTTGGGTTCCGGCTACCTTTGGGTTCCGGGTACCTTTGGTTTTGGGTATCTTTGAGTTCCGGGCACCTTTGGGTTCCGGGTACTTTTGGGTTCCGGGTACCTGTGGATTCCGGGTACCTTTGGGTTCCGGGTATCTATGGGTTCCAGGTGCCTTTGGGTTTCGAGTACCTTTGGGTTCCAGGTGCCTTTGGGTTCCGGGTACCTTTGGGTTCCAGGTGCCTTTGGGTTCCGAACACCTTTGGGTTTCGAGAGAAGAGAAGAGAAGAGAAGAGAAGAGAAGAGAAGAGAAGAGAAGAGAAGAGAAGAGAAGAGAAGAGAAGAGAAGAGAAGAGAAGAGAAGAGAAGAGAAGAGAAGAGAAGAGAAGAGAAGAGAAGAGAAGAGAAGAGAGAAGAGAAGAGAAGAGAAGAGAAGAGAAGAGAAGAGAAGAGAAGAGAAGAGAAGAGAAGAGAAGAGAAGAGAAGAGAAGAGAAGAGAAGAGAAGAGAAGAGAAGAGAAGAAGAAGAGAAGAGAAGAGAAGAGAAGAGAAGAGAAGAGAAGAGAGAGAAGAGAAGAGAAGAGAAGAGAAGAGAAGAGAAGAGAAGAGAAGAGAAGAGAAGAGAAGAGAAGAGAAGAGAAGAGAAGAGAAGAGAAGAGAAGAGAGAGAGAAGAGAAGAGAAGAGAAGAGAAGAGAAGAGAAGAGAAGAGAAGAGAAGAGAAGAGAAGAGAAGAGAAGAGAAGAGAAGAGAAGAGAAGAGAAGAGAAGAGAAGAGAAGAGAGAGAAGAGAAGAGAAGAGAAGAAAGAGAAGAGAAGAGAAGAGAAGAGAAGAGAAGAGAGAGAAGAGAGAGAAGAGAGAGAAGAGAAGAGAAGAGAAGAGAAGAGAAGAGAGAGAAGAGAAGAGAAGAGAAGAGAGAGAGAGAGAGAAGAGAGAGAAGAGAAGAGAAGAGAAGAGAAGAGAAGAGAAGGAAGAGAGAAGAGAAGAGGTAGGTGGTGGTGGTGGTGGTGGTGGTAAATGGGTTTTGACGTTTGTAAATGAAATAAACCTTTATACCGAATAATTTATTTTATTATTAAGTAAATACATTATATTTATACAGGAAAAATGATTATTTGATTATACATAGTAAGTAATATTAAATAGTATTTTTATGTATACACCTGTATCATATAGGACCTTAATTTTTAATAAAATATTGCAGTTAGACACCAAGTATAAGTTTTAAAGTAATAAAATAATAAATATCATATTATCTAATATACAAACAAAAACATTTAAAATGTTTATAATTTTTACATATAAAATAGGACTAGGTATAAATTCTAAAATTCTAAATGTAAATCATTTTAAAAATCATAAAGGCCGATTGTATCAACGCGTAAAGCTTGTCTTTGGTGTTAATTGATATCAATATTTATTATGTTGCATATTTAGTTGCCATTTGACAAATTTATCCTAAAGCTCCATGTATTTTTATGTACAGTACAATACTGTACAGTTTTATGTATGCACTTGTACATAAATACATTACAGCGTAATGTCTGGTTTAAATATAAACTAAGGTAAGTAATTGATACAATCGGCTATAAGTAGTTGCCATAACTGGGTAAAACATAAAAACTTATTAACTAACAAAATGGATACTTAGCGCCGTAACTGTGTGTAGACATGGATTGTGCAATGTATATATATGCTTAAAATGTATTAGTTGTAATAAAATCATATTAACAAAGTTTTTGTTGCCTTATTTGAAACGCGAAAGAGTAAATATGTAAATACATCAGAAGTAACTTGGGTATAATTGCATTTACGTTAATGCACTAAAAGAATAAAAAGATATTCTACATTATCAATAGCACTGTCCCATCGTATCTTTTAAGTAATTTACAGATTCTCTCCGTAGCACGTTTGAAAAATTTCCTTGAAAAAATTACATTTGCCCTCCCCTTTTAAAAGTCGGTTGGTTGGAACTGCTTTAAAAAAATATTAAATAAGAATATTAGAAATCCGTATTATACAGGGTTAACTTAAAAACAATTCCAAAAAAATTTTCAAAATTTGATTAGGAGACGATGACTTGGTATTTAGGCATAACTTTTGATTCTAAATAACTTTTTCATTTAACATTTTGCTGTATTTTTAAAAATAAGGGTACTTTACTCTTAAGCTGTATTTGCTTTTTTGACCTACTTTGTATATCATTTAAATTTTAATAAAACTAACTGCTGCTAATACAGTTTCGGACCATGCACCAACTTTTAAGAGAAATAAATTTTTTTGACAAATTGCAAAGAATTTTTTTATTTGTTGCATACTTGGACTACACTATTTTTTTTTTTTTCCCAGGGAGCCGTCTGCATGTCCGGTGGCACTGCAGCCTGAAGGCTTATTGTACACTACACTATACTGGGTTAGTAAAAATATCGCAATTTTTAACTATCTTTAAAACCGCTTTGGCCAAAACACTTAGTATGTAAGGCCAACCAACCTAGATATAAAAAGAAATTAAAACCGCTAAAGCTATATTTACCAAATTTTGTATCTAAGGGGTTTTGGACATATGTAATTAAATAGTGATATCTGTACTATTGTTAGGGTAGCTTTCCAGTGACGAAAATTTTTGTGCGTCACGTTTCAGGACTTGAAGCTCTTGATCTGATATAAAAAGTTAGTCACTGGAACGTGTCCTTAGACAAGGAAAAGGAGATAACTTTAGGAAATTTTATAATTTCGTTTTTTTAACCTTTATAATAATTATAATCTCTTTTTAATATCTAATTCCATTTTAAACAAAGAATTTTAAAAATCCATCCTTAACCATAAAAACACGTGTGAAGCAAAAAACCCAAAAGAGGGGCTGGTGCATGAGGGGCAAGGGGAAAGAAAAACGGAGTAGTTCAGGGGCATAACACTTTCCGTCACTGAAACGCCATAAAGTAGAACGAAATGCTCCTGAGCTACTCGGGAGCGCTCTATATGCGTCACTGGAAAGCCAGATTTGCCGGTTTTGTGCTACACGTATTCATTTCAGTTTTAAAAGGAATGTACAATTTATTTTTATTGCAATAAATTGGACCGAACTTTCTAAATTTTCAAAATTCTGTCTCTATTAGTTGTTGAGATATTATTTACACTACACTTTCCGCAAAATTTGAATAGAATTGCGGTGATGTCATGTATCGGTATCTAGTAAAAATTAAATTTTGAAAATTTGGAATCGTACTAAAGTTGGCACGCTTCTTTTATTGCAATTAAAATAAATTGGGCATTTTATTTAAAATAGCAAAAATATTACATGTAGCGAAAAACTGGAAAATCTGGCAACAATGCCAGTATCACTGTTCAATTCAACTTACCCAGAAACCCTTAAATGCAAAAATTTGTAAACACAGCTTAAGTAGTTTTAGAGATATTTGAGCGCATCTGACCTTTTTACCTAAAATGTGGTGTTGTCATATCTTAGCAGCTAGTAAAAATAAAATTTTGAAAATTTGTAGACTTATTTAATTAAGCCTGAGTAATTTTTTGCAATAAAAATAAATGACATTCTATTTAAAAAAACGGAAAAGGTACGTGTAACATAAAACAGGGAAATCTGGCAACGGTGCCGATATTAGTATTCAATTTTTCATGCCCGATACCTTCCACATACCAAATTTGGTTAATGTAGCTTAAGCGGTTTTAAAAATATTTAAGAGTTGCAGTACTTTTTACTAACCCAGTATAGTGTTTAATTAATGACTTTTTGTCGAAGCAAAAATTAGGATAGCGCTCTGGAAGCGTATTTACATTCTATACCTTTATACAGATGAGTGTCATTCTATAGCGTAGTATAATATGTATATTTAAACGCGCATATGGTTTCTCCAAATCATACCGCGATACAGATAAGCGTCAATTTTTAACATAGTAGGATTTAAACCCACAATACGCTCCTATTTTTACTTCAAATTATACAGCGGTTCAGGATTTTCACAATAGTGGTAAATAGTTCTGTTGTGTTAATATAAAAACATTGTTGAAATTGTAATTTGAGATGGAAGCGAACCTAGTTGTATTGAAAGATATTATTTATAAGGAGGATATAATTAAAAGTTATAATTACGTTAGTTGTCACGACTACAGTGGTATTATAAGAAGCAAAAATCGCCATAGCGATAATAAAACAAATAGTGAGTGGTGTGACGGCTGGATCCGCAATTTTAGTATTGGCACCACAACAAACTGGATAGTTAAATATACTTACCTAACACTAAAAAAATTGAATACAAAAAGTGTTTAAGTGTCATCATATTGAATTCAACAAAGTTGCAGAATTAAAAAAATGTCCCACTCGAATAAGAAATAAAGAATGCGGTGCCAAAATCGTATTTCTTTTCAAGAAAGTGAATCCAAATACTATAAAAAAATGACCCGCATTCAAAAGGCGGACTCAACGTCGTCATTACGGTAAGAGATAATCATTAATTAATTAATTAAGTATAAGAACCATCATCTGTTAGCAATCTAAGTAGTGTTACGGAAACTGCACTCCTTAAAATTTTGCAAAATTTGTCGAAATTCTAAAGAGAAATGATTTCATAGAAACAGCTAATGCTATAAATAAAGTAACCATGGCTACGAATAAATTAAAAACAACTGGTGATGTTTTGAATTTTTTACATCAAATCAAAAAGTTAAACGTGGTAGAATTACAGGTGTACAACCAACATCATCTAGTCGCAGAAAACAAAGAACAGGGCTAACTGCAGGTTCAAAAGATGTGTTTGAGAAATCTGGAAGTGAATATTAGTTTAAATCAAACTAACTAGAAATCGCATTAATTTTTATAATGCGTGTAAGTTTTGTTTTCTGAAATATGTACACTTTGTTAGCTTAGAAATAGGCCATAAAAAATTAAGGTAAGTTTGAAAAATAAATTTTGTTTTTTTTGTACTGCGGTATAATTTGGAGTAAAAATAGGAGCGTATTGTATGTTCATATCCTACTATGTTATAGATTGACGCTTATCTGTATTGCGGTATAATTTGGAGAAACCATAGGCGCCTTTTACAAATACATATTATACTGCGCTATAGAATGGCACTCATCTGTATAATGGTATAGAATGTAAATACGCGCCATGGAACGGTAAAGGTCACGTTATAAACAAAAACATTATGACAGAGCTGTATCACCATTCAGCCTAACTCCTAGCCAGTAAGTATCTACCTGTTTGCCAAAATAAAATTAAATGTGGTATAGTGAAGGCTTTCAAATGATGTTATTACATGTACTGAACTTAGAAGGGATTTAATTAATAAACAGATTTTTCTTCACATCTGGTCTTTATAGGGTACTTACGTAGTTTTTCACGAGTACCAGCTATTGGTTACAATGCTAATATCAAATTTAGCGTTTTAAAAAGGCGACAGTGGGTTAAGTAGATGTTCATAAAAATTATGTTCAAGATTAGGCCGTATCCAATATGATTCATTGTAGTTAACTACAAAATGAGTAGCCGATCTAAAGGGTTTGGACTACAGAAGGGAGAAAGAAAGTATTTTTTTTTTTGGTTTGAGTCTCCTATGTGTCTATGTTATGGATACAGTACGTTTTTAAATTTTATACTTACTTAAAAGTTCTTTATTGACATAAGCAAAAATTACATTACATCAAATGGCTATTGACCGAGGTCCTTCAGCCTAATGTTATTAACAATTTGTTATTATTATAAATGCATTGAAATCAAAAGTGAATTTAAACAATAAATTTTATATTTTTTAAGTAAAAGCAAAAAGTTGCCAAGTGATTTTTTAAAAGAACTTTTAAAATGGTCCATATCTTGAGGTGATAAAATATTTGAGGTCAAACCCCCTTACAGAATTTAATATAATCAACGTTGTACTAAACAAATGTAACAATAAATACTATTTTAAACTCGTTACAAGCAGACTTTGGGTTAATAAACTAGAAAAAGTTGGGTTCGTTGTCGTAATACGATAACCTACATATTTATAAATTTAATTTTAGAACTTTTATATTATTTGTTTATCACTTTTTAAGTTTATTTATTAAAGTTAAAAACTTTTTACTTACAAGTTTTGAACATAACAGTGCAATATTTACAATGAAAACGGAAAGACATACCGACAGCGGCTTATTTATAATTGTTCATTTCTGAAGGAACAAAATTGACACCGACTGAAATAATCAATTCCTCTTATTCCATATCGCATGAATTTGTCGAAATCCTTTAAAACAACATAGCTGCCAGGCTATTTAAGTTTTAATAACTTTTTTTGTAAAATAACTTCTGTTGTCATGTTATCATTATAAAAGATATCAAACGCATAAACTAAAAAAGGGTATAGAGCTCACAAAATGGAAATATGATTTATTTTTGGCAACGTGATAAGTCGTTCAAGTGCTACTTAAGTCTTGAAGAGAAAAAAACAAAAATGTACACATTCCATTTCTACACATACATCTAAAGAAAATGTTATGGTACCTATCCATTATTGCTCTCTAACTTGTAGAATGACTAGAGTCGTTTCTAGTGATGCTCCTCGGGTACCGGAGCAATGAGCCTCTGCATGCTTAAGTATTCGTTGCCTGATCGAGGTCTTAGTGTACAAGAAGGTGGAGGTGGCTCAACACTTGAGCTGTGCGAAGACAGCGACAAAGTCTCAAAGTAATCAGACATGTCAGATGTGCCACTGCTGGTGCTTCCATTTGGACATACCTGCAATAAAAAAACATTATTACATTTCCATGAACATTACAGGGAGAAAGTCAACTTTTTAATCTCTTGTATTTTTTTCGCATCTTGTTTCGTTTTCGAGAAAAAAATCAAGTAGTTATGCATTTTATTGGAAATCGTCATTTTACTTATTTATTAGGGTCAAAATTGTTTATTTTTTTATTTATGCTGTTTATGGCTTCTTTTTAAAATGACTTAAAGTGGCCTTAATTCTTTTTCTCGAAAACCAAGCGAAATTCGAAGTAAATAAAAGAAATTAAAAAGTAGCGTCTTTTAATGCATTTTTAAGATATTTTAAAAATACCGTGTTTTTATTGGACTTAAACGCCCTGTATTGCAGAAATGAAGCAAGTCCGTATATATGTTTATGGGAACTTTTTTCAGAAAAAGATATATGAAAACGCACCCTTAACTTTTGTACCGTAGTATGTATGTATTTACCGGATAAATTTATTAGGTAAAGTAAATAAAAATGGACACTTTGTAAACTTCTTTCCTTGCGTCAATGAACATGTACGCTAGTGTTTGCCGCCCATTAGTGACAGTGGCGAAGCAATGGGCGCATTCAGGAGGGCTCAGTCGCTTAGCCGCTGGGTAAGCGGCTGAGTACTCTTAAATGGGCCCACTGATTGCACGTCACTTATGGTAGAAAATCGACATATTGTGTGTATAAAATTGAATATTGGTCATATAAATCATCTTTTAGTATTAAATTTTAAAGCACTAATAAATATGTCAAGTAAACTTAAGTGTGTGGCTTTTATTACATAACGTTAGAAAGATGACAGCGAGTCTAAAAGGAAAAAATATTTTTACTTACGGGTACTTCAGCCTCAGCACTAGCTGACTTGCCCTCAGTGGCCTTGTTAAACTGGAAACTAAGATCTCGTAATGGATCCGAGCTTTTTGATCGTCTTGGCAGTGTGACGTTGGCTGACATTTGCGCACGTCGAGGAAGTTCGAAGACGCCCGAATCATTGGAACTCGATGAGTCACGATTTGATTTACATGGAACACTAGATGAACGACGGACTAAAACAATAAAATTCGCATTAACCACCAAAAAATAAATACCAATGTTTGCAAAATTTAATAATTAAATTTCTAAAGGCTCTTCTAAAGGTTTGAGACTTACCTAACTGTGCTGTTTGTGTAACCTGACCAACACACTTGCAGGGAGACGCAACATCTGGTTCTGCTTCTGGTTCTACACGACTAGTACTCGAATCTGCGCTGTTAGACCTCTTTCTTCTGACGCTATCCAAATCGTCGGCATTATCCATAATTTGCTTTCTCTGATATACTTCACCGGCATGCAACATGGCTGAACCAGAAGTGGGTTTGCTGGATCGGTCTAGGACTGGACCTAAGTTCGGATTGCTGTTGGATAGTACTTTGCTTAGGCGTTGTTTTACAGCTGGCGACATCGGTATATACCTACAGCAAAATTTTGAAAATCACTTTTTGTGTTGCTTAATTTAATGAAACCACACATTTTATACAGGGGTAGGCATAAGTCACCAGGCCCTAAAATCATCTTATTCGTCAGTCCCACCACTCCCACCGCTCTTGCTAGGATTTATCTGTAGCAAAGCCTCTGTTGGACATAAGTTATTGAATGCAGCGTGACCTCAAGACAGATCAATACCGGTTTTGTTGCTTGTTTAAGTCACTTTTTGGAGTCAAATTTTCGTTGCAACAGCGTGTGTTTTTGTTAAAATAGGTTTATTGTCTTGATCGCCATTATGGAGCCATTAAAGAACGCTTAACAAAAAGATGGCCTGATTCACAATTACTTTCTTGAATTAGCCAAAAAGTTTGAAGAGACCAAAAGATAATGATGCAAAAAGTAGCCATGCGCCATGTCGCCCGTATTGTTAAGTCCATTGAAAAACTTTATTTGAAGTGTGTACATTTTAAATACCTATTGTGATTATTTTTGTAAAAATTGACATAAAACCAACGTTTTGTGCAAATTTGCCAGGGATTTATGCCCACCCCTGTAGAATAAGGAAAATTCCGACGTTTTGAGATCACTAATTTTCCTAATATTTATTGGTTCTCTTAATCTTTTATTGTATTTTATGGTTACAAAAACGTAGGATTTTTTAAAAAGAATTATTTGTTAGTGAATATTTTTTTGTATGGACAAGCCCCGTGACAAATTACTGAATATATATTGCCCTTAAAACGTTCTAACTAACAAATTGGTAAAGCTTAAATTGAGTGTTTATAAAAAAAAGTTATGCAATTTACTGCACATGGAACAATATATTTATGTAAGTTTAAGGAATATAAATTATAATTAGGACTTTTAAACTAACCAAAACTTAGAAATCGGTAAAGCTGAGATAATTAAGTTTTTATAAAAAAGAGAGAGAGAGAGATATTAATTTAGGTCACAGCAGCCTCTTGGGCTTTTTAGTGTCCAGGAATGGGCTTTTATATTTTGTCTTCTAGGTTTGCATCTTTCAAAAAGGACTGAATTTTGGGCGTGTTTTGGTATTTAAGTATTTCCTTTAGTGATCCAGTGATGTTGTGAGTCATGAGCGATCTTTTGTATTTGGGGCATTCTTCAAAAATGTGATTAATTGTTAGAATAGTTTGGCAGTCAGGGCATGAGGGGGGTCTGATTTGTCCATTAGGAAGCCATGAGTCAGTTTTGTGTGTCCCATTCTTAATCTAGCCATGATTTTCAGGTGTCTGCTAGAGTATGTAGACAGGTCTGTCTTCTCAAAGAAAAGTTCTTTAACTTCCTGTAGTTTGTCGGGCTCATCGAGCAGGTCTCACTCCAGTTGTATGGAATCTCTGATTACGTTATCTGTGAACTTGTTTAAGTCTGTCAGCGAGAAAGAGTAGCGAGAGGGGTTTTTGGCCAGATGGTCTGCTTTTTCATTACCCTCAATGCCCACATGGCTTGGTACCCAGATGCAATCGATTCTCTTTTTCAGGATTAAGAGTCTTTCAAGGTTGTAAAAGATCAGGTTAAGGAGGGGTAGTCTTGGCTGTGGGGATTTTATGAGGAGTAGGGAGTTTAGGGAGTCAGAGATGATGCCACATGGAGGGAGATCGTGGGTTAGGATGTATTCTGTGGTCTTATAGATGGCGAAGAGTTCTGCGAAAAGGATGCTAGTGGATTGGTGAAGTAGGTAAGATTCAGAGCCTAGTTCAGAATAGAACGCAGCTCCCGCGTGGCTAGAAGTTTTGGAGCCATCAGTAAATATAAGGTGTATGTTACTATATTTACTGTCTATCAGGGAGTAGAAGGATTTGGACAGAAAGAATTCGTTATATTGAGACTTCGGAAATTCTAGGAGATCAGTGTTGATGTTAATGGGTGGGAAGTTCCATGGGGCAAAGTTGTATGGGTTAGAGGCAATAGGGGGAGGTGTGTCTAAGGGGAGACTTGAGGAAAGTTGGAGATATTGGGAAGGGAGGGAGTTTGGTGGGGAAAGGCCTGTAGGGGAGGTAAGAATATTGCGATGAGAGATAAAGGAGCGAAATTTAAGACTATTGATATATCTGGCCAGGAGCTGTTGTCTGCGATGCGAGAAAGAAGGAGATTGAGACTCACAGTATAGGCTTTTGATTGGCGTAGAACGAAAGGCACCCAGAGATATTCGAATGCCTTTATGATGAATGGGGTTGAGGCGTTTGAATTGAGATTCTTTGGCTGAGGAGTATGCTAAGCATCCATAGTCTATCTTGGATAAAATAAGGGAATTGTGAATTCTAAGAAGGGAGGTGCGATGGGAGCCTCATTTGACCCCAGACAGTGATTTGAGGAGTCTGAGGTCAGAGGAGCATCTATTCACTATATAGTCAATGTGATGTTTCCAAGTAAGAGAGGAGTCGAAGTGGAGACCTAGGAATTTGTGCTGATTGGAGTTGTGGACAGGATGATTGATCATTTAGGAGGAGGCTACAGATCTTTAGGCAGTTTCTCATTTTACAGAAGTGAACAGAAGCGGATTTAGAAGAGGAGATTAGGAGATTCAGGTTGGAGGACCAGGTGACTAGGTTGTTTAAGCAGTTTTGAAGTAGCATTTCACTTCTGTGGGCAGAGGGGGATGAGTGATAAATGAGAATATCGTCAGCAAATAGTCTGAGGGATATGGTAGGTGGAATTTGAGACCGGATGTTATTGATGGCAATATTGAACAGTGGGGCTGAGGACAGAGCCTTGAGGGACGCCATTTAATTGAAGATGAGTACCTGACAGGTATCCATTTACCTTGACAGTGAATTTTCTGTCTGATAGGAAATTGGAGAGGAAGCGGTGGATGTGGCCTCTAAGTAGATGGTATCAAGTATGGCGTTGCGGCTGACTGCGTCGAAGGCATGTTCTAGATCTAGAAAAACTGCAGATGTATGGTGCTTGTTCTGGAAGGAGTTCAGTAGATCTATGCTTAAGCCAACTAAATGGTCGATAGTGGTTCTGTACTTTCTAAATCCCATTTGCTCGTTGATTAGATAGCCTCTCTTTATACTTATACAGTCTACTCCACATAGGACAATATACATATTTATGTAAATTTAAGGGATATAAATTGTAGTTAGGACTTTTAAACTTAGCCACATTAGACAAAGGCCATATTATTATATGCCAATATACATAAGTTAAAAAGTAAAAAATAAAAACTTTGTAGTTAGGACGTTTTAACTAAGCAGGGCAGTATAGTTACAAACGAAATGTTAAGTAACTATATAGTGAGGCGCGCTTGTGGCGGCTTCGGTTGTATCGGCGAGCGTCGATCACCGGAGTTAAGCAGTGAAATGCGCGCCCATAATTTGGATGGGTGTCCGGCGACAGCGGTGTTTCGGGCAGCGGCACACGGTGTTCTGCCCGGGGATGCGGACCGAGCAACAACCATCCAAGTTATGGAATGAATGGTGTGTGAATGAGAAAGAGTAGGGGTCAAGGTACAATAAGCCTTCAGGCTGCAGTGCACCACCTAGGGGGCGGTCGTCGGACCTGGGTGGGATGACCCCGAAAGGGTGAAAAAAAACTATATAGTGAGGGATGCAGAAACCTTTTCGTATTAACGTGCCATTTTTGTAAAGGAATATAAAATGATATCCTATCCGTGCCATGAAATATTTTTATTAGGCCAGTAAAAAATTGAAGAAAAAAAGGCCCCAATACATTCTTACCGACCACATTATTTACTCAAGTATTCCATCATTAAAATTTCCATTCTTGCCCCTTCCGACCCCTGTTAAATATTCACACAAAAAAACATCAGCTCAGTCCCGTGCCGAAAATTTTACCTTGTGTGCCATTGGTTCGCCATCCCTAATATAGAATATTTTTCATTTTTATAGAAAAATTATTTAACTAAAATACAAAATTTATATTTACAAGAAAAGTACAAGATGGGATAAAGACCACTAAATATACGTACCCAGGATGTGGCTGACTGGCAGTCTTGCTCGGCTCCATCAACAAATAATCGTTTTGAGCATGTCCACATTTGGTGCATAACGCTTTAGCTCTTTCAGATATTTCCTTACTATTTTCGTATAGTTGGAGAGTTTGAGCAAATTCCATATTTTCGTAGTTACAAGCTGGTTGGGCAGTCGTTGTTTGATTCTTATTAGAATTATTATTTGACGGATTGAGTACTGGGGTTAAATTGGCGTAGTTCGTTGAGCCTGGATTCGGATGGCAGCTACAACAAAAAATATAGGTTAGTTTTAGTGTTGTTTTATACCAGAGCAAAATATTTCATTATTCTATATTTCTGTACATACAGATCATTCAATTTTAAAACCTAATTTAGGGTTAAACAAAACCTTATTATGTATTAATAAATACCATAATTGGTCAAAACTCTATGACCTGGGTCCTATCGTGATTAAATTGGAGAACTAGAGCACTTTATATGTAGCACATTGGAATTTAATTGTAACAAGACAATGTGGAACTTATTTTACGTTATTGTATTAAAATTGTTTAAATGAAATAAATTAATGAGTTCTGAATTATTCTATGGAAATTTATACTATAAGGGTAAATAAAAAAAAAACTTATGCCATCAAGAATTTCTTGTTAGGGAATATTTTCTTGTTGTACATTGCACCAAGTTTAATTCGACTAGAATGTTAGTTAAAAGGTTGGCCAAACAAATTTATCAGACAAAGTAATCCAGTGCCGTATTAAGTACTAAGCTGGCTAGGCTACATCCTAGGGCGCCGTGAAAAATAGGCGCCAAACAGGGGGATTTAAAAAAGTTTTAGGGCGCCCTTAAAATTAAAAGTAGGCACCACGCAGTAAATGATGGCCATTTCTTTTTACTCTTTTCTTTCTTTTAATTTCGAGTAGGGCGTCCTGGAATTAAAATAGGCGCCACGCAGTAAATGACCTTTTTTTGCCCTTTAATTTTAATTTCCAGTAGGGCGCCCATCTTTAAAATGTTTGTTTTGTGTGTAGGCACCCCAACAATTCCAGCCTAGGGCGCCTCTACGGTTAATACGGCCCTCCTTAAGTAAGCTCTATTTTAGAGAAGTAATGCTATAGAAATACTTTTACGGCCGTATTCACCATGCGTACTTAGCATTATCAGTTAGATAAACCGTCTAAAACTTAGATAATTTGTCTGTTCGTTTTCCCTCTGTCAAGGATTTCGACAGTCAAATAAAGTAACGCTAACTTTTCTATTTTGAACGAAAAACTTTTGTGATTTTAGCGCCGTATGCAATTTTTTTTGTAGAAGTGTTATAGTTGTAGCATTTTATATGAAGTAAATATGTAGTAAATTAATGTTTACATGTGGACATTCTTTGTCTAATCTCTATTTGCTAGTGTTCAACACACCAAAAGCCAAATTAAACGTATCGAGTTGGCATGGCGTCTATACATTAATGGTAACTGGATTTCGCAGCAAAATTTACTTAAGTTCTTTAAGTGGTTTTTAAAAAAGATATTAAGTTAAACTTACCGATAAGTTTTTTTACTATAATCTACAGTTGCATAGACGGCATGAACTGAATCCTCAGGAGCTGACCAGCAACTCATGAGACGTTGACACACGCATGGTCTCTCCGGTTCTGGTTGCCGGATCCTTAAGATGCAACCACAAGGCTTCTGTACAGTTTCAAAGCCGATACATTCTTTGAGCTTCCGAGGCGTGTCGTAGTGTTCGCTCGGTTCCTAAAACGAAATGATTAGTAAATGTCTTCGTAACTTGACGTTGACATTTCCCTTTATTAGTATTATTTAATTTTACTAATAGACTAACTTAAATTTTAGATAAAATTTAAACCTGCTTTCTTAAAAACATACAGGCTGATATCTCATTATTAAAAGCTGTTTTAAGTTTTTACATTTTTTAACTTACCACTGGAAACGGTAATTTAGGAACATCATAATTATCATAAGGAGGTGGCGGAGCAGCAGGTTTCTTTGGCGAGGGTGAACTAGATCCAGGCTTTGGGGGTCTTTGGGGAGGTTTAGTTACAGCCTGACTCCATCCTGAGCTGTCACTGGAACTGCTTATTGAATGCCTATCGCAGGTGTGTTCCCAGCAAGGAGTCCCCAGGGTGGGTCCTACGGTAACAGTAGCGGTTGAAGATCTAGACATGGCACCTGCAAAATTAAAAGTTTATATTTAAAATTATAATAAATAACAACTTAAGAAATGTTATTGCTATTTTTTCACATACCTAATTTACTTATACAACTCATACATCGTTCAATGGATGGTTGGTTCCAACCATCATTGGAAATGCTATCACCACAGCCATAGTTGCTATCTAAATCAGTATACGGAGAATTGGCCCTTGATGTAAGGGAAGCCTCGCTCTCTCTTAATTCTAATGCCACACCCCCTGCAGTTCTCATCTGTTGTCTTCTGGCAGGACTATCGTGAACTAAAATTATATATATATTTTTTTGTATTGAGTAGTCCTTTTTTGGGTCGCATTAATTTAATACATGAAAATACCATACACTTGAGTTTTTGTATGGTATTTCTAAAAAAAAACAAAAAAAAGTTATTGAAGGTATCTACCCTTATTGAAAAATTTCTAAGACTTTTTAGAAGACTAATTTTC